>BPLQ01010412.1:32316-507280 GCA_021605075.1 Caerostris darwini | reverse complement strand
TGCGCAGTGACAAGTGCTCTAGGCACAGATTTTGGGTTTGAGTCGGGCAGTTGCAATGGTTGTTTGTAGTGGTTAGGAATCCACTTTAAACCATGTCAGTGTAATATGACTGCATAGAGTTAAAATTTAGAAAAAACGCTTTTAAATCTTACAATTGGTGTTGTTGCTGTTACTTATCCCACTTGGCAGTCATATAGACCAACGAAAAGAATCCGTAAACAGCAACATCTAGATCAAGCCCAAGAACCCATGCGATCTCATGGAAGGTAGGTAAGGGGCATGCAGCTTCTTTTGTGATGGAGCACCCGTAGTTAGACGTTTGATTTGGCTCCATGACACTCTTACAGTCAGACGAGACCGGGATCTGTAGTTTAAAGTGGATTCTGAACCACTACAAACAACCATTGCAAACCCATAACCTGTACCCGAAACACGTGGCACCGAGCGCCAGAGCGCTAGTCGGCCATTCTGGCACAGGGAAAAAACCCTACGCATTCTAGTTAATATAAAACACGCAAATGGTTACATCATTTTTTCGTTACATTTTTGTCAACAAATCAATTACACAACTCAACTTGTTACTCGTTTAAGTAGCATATCTTTAAGTTACCCGTGCCTCTAGATTATGCTGTGAGTAACAGTGGTGCAACTCCTTACTTATGACATATAGATAACTGTTCTGAATTGCCAGCTGCATTAGAAAAAAAATGGATGTAACATAGTATATCCTTTTTCGTATAAATATGTGGATGTATGGTTGAGCATTCACTGATTAAATGTAGACAATAATACATAGCATACATGTAACAACTGAATTAAGTATACATATGAGAAAACTTATATTAAAAAGTGGGAAAATTTAATCTACTACTGTGCCCAAAAAGGAAAACCAATTTTTTTTTTCAAAAATTCTTTATTTATTCTTCCAAATTTATTTCATCGCCTTCAAAGTAATCCCCTTCGGACACAATGCACTTATGCTAACGTTTTTTCCAATCCTCAGTGCATTCTAAAAATCATTGGCAAGGATGGCCTTCAAAGCCCGCAGCGATTCACGTTGAATCTCTTCAATCCACTCAAAACGGTGTTTCCCGAGTGTTCTTTTGAGTTTAGGGAATAGCCAGAAGTCGCACGGTGTGAATACGGTGGTTGTGGAACAATATGGGCTTCAATTTTTGGCGAAAAAGTCACGAAGAATCAATGCAGTATGAGCTGGCGCATTCAGTGTTTTCGGTACCTATCGACATTTGACGCGTTTGGGGCCCAAAATGAAATTGAATGATCCTTCTGAAATTCCAACCTCAACAGCAAGGTATCGAATTGTAAATAGACGGTTTGCTTGCACCAAATCTTTAATTTTTTGGACGTGAGCTTCGTCGGTTGAGGTGGATGGTCGACCAGAGGACTCTTCGTCTACAACGCGTTCTCTGTCTTCTTTGAACTGTTTAACCATTTTTAAAGATTTCTTTCCGATATAGGAATGTTCGCCGAATGCCTTCTGCAACATTCTATACGTTTCAGCAAACAAAATGTAATGCAAGTTCTTTGCTCAATTAATTCAGACATTTCAAAACTCGCCGGAATCAATTTTAGCGTCTCATAAAGCCAAGCGTAACTCAAACAATGATTATTTTGAAGTCAAATTCCAAGCAGATGTCAAGGACAGTGTCTGTAACTTAAAAAGAAAAAGCTTAAATTCAATAAACCGCGGGAATTTTAAATTGGACTTACTTTTTGGACACAATAGTATAGTAGAAAAAAATAATGTTATTAATGCAAATTTTGGACACAATAGTATGATTTAGTAAAGAAAAATTATTTTGTACCATATGTAATATCGATTTTAAAATTTAATAATATTCAAATGACAACCCTACTTTTAGCAAATCTCTAAAAATACCGTCAGTCCACAATAACAACCTTTGAAGAGAGCTGCATTCTCTGGAATTTCATTTAAACATAATTCATGACTGAATTCTCGGAATTGCTGGGGCATTCTGGGTATGTCGCTTACTGATCTTCCCAGCAGCATTTTATTCAAATCTCTTTCAATCTCCCCACGGGCCTACAATTCTCGGGGAAAAAATGTATGATTTGCGCCTGCCACTTTCATCTATCTCTTTCTACAGAGAAAAATTCTTTTCTTTTCTTTTTGTAAGAAAAAAAAAAAAGTTGTATCAAACTTATGTAAGGAAAATAAGATTTTATTCCCTCAGAATATGTGTTGCACTTTTTTTTACATACTATTCCCCCAGTGCGTGCTCTTCAAAATAAAATATATCCTAAAACACCCCGTATTCCCTATGCTTTTTTTTCTGTGCAGGGAATAATTTATGAAAGTTTTCCCTCTTTCAAAGTTGCCAATAAATATTTATGACGATAAAAATGCAACCATTTTTTTTTTTTTAGGAGAATGAAATGTGTGTCATTTTGGCATCATTTTCGCTGTAAATTGCTCTAAGGTTCGTCAAGGTTAACATAGCAGAAAAGCGCTTGTGCTTATGTGATATAAAATTACTTCTTACCACTGTCATTACTATTGGATGCGTTTCTTTTGAAATAAAATGCCATAAAGCGAGCTGTGTTGTTCTGATGATAGCTTTTGGAATCGATACAGTGAATTTTGAATGATTGTTGTCGAATATCCTTTTGACGTATTCATACAAATTTTTTTCATGTGGGATGCATTGTCTCAAGTGACTAAATTATATGTATATAATATATTATTGTATTATAATATATATATATTATAATACAATAATATAATATATGTATAATGCACAGTATAGTTATAATTAAAGTCCCACTTTCAAAATGCGGTAAAAAAAGAACCGCTCTTCACAATGAGTTCAAATTTGAACCGAAGATACTTGAAGAAAGGGAAACAGAACTGCATCAAAAAACAGTTCCAAAGGTATTAATAGTTGGCCCTATAAACGGCATAAAGAAAGAATTCGGCTCTGGTGATATTTTCAATCGAAATTACAACGTATTTGGTATGAGTTGCACATTAAACCAACTGTAGTGCTCAATGTGTTTCATTGTTTCGGTTTTTTAACGAAAAATGACTTTAATTATAGAAATAAGCACAAAGTTAATCAAATGAAGGGTTAGTGTAACAACGGAAAATACATCTTTTCATCCCACGTCAGTGAACTGTTCGTGGCATGAATAAAAGGCGTAACAAATGGCCCACGATATAAAAGAGAAAAAGATCCTTTTTGATTTTAAAATTTAATCTTTCAACGCTTAATCATGAAATTAAAAAAAAAAATAACACTTACAGCTACTATCACATATATACTACAATATTAAAATCATCAGGAAATATAAAATAACAAAATTATCTTGATGATTAAAACAACTATCATTGAGACTTAGCAACTTAATGAAATGTTTTATCAATCATATGAAGGGTGAAATCTTCAGAATTTAAACCGTCACAAAAAACTTAATCTAGATAAAAAAATAAAGATCAGAAACTCAGTCAAAATCAATTTAATGTAAAAATAAGAAAATAAAAAAAAAGTGTGGATCTTTAAAAAAAAAAAAAAAAAAAATTGTAGGAAATTCAAAATTCCTTTCACTGGCCAGATTTTCCCTACGCGCTTTGCAAAGACAAACATCTCACAAATCAAATGCTGGGTTAGTAGGATTAGTGTAATGAAGTACACTGAAGTGACAAAAAGTCATGGGATAGCAATATGCAAATTTTCAGATGGCAATAGCATCGCGTAGAGCAGGTATAAACGCGCAGTGCTTTCGCGACTTTCATTTCTGTTCAAGTTATTCATGTGAAGAGGTTTTGACGTGATGATGACCGCACGACGGGAATTAACAGACTTTGAACGCGGAATGTTAGTTGGGCTAGACGCATGGGTCATGCCATTTCGGAAATCGTTAGGAATTCAACATTCCCAGATCCACTGTGTCAAGAGTGTGCCGAGTATGAAATTTCAGGCATAACATCCCACCATGGACAGCGCAGTGGTCGACCGCCTGCACTTAACGACCGAGACCGGCGACGTCTGCAAAGAGTCGTAAATTCTAACAGACAAGCAACACTGCGTCAAATAACCGCAGAAATCAATGTGGGACGTACAAGGGACTTGTCTGTTAGAACTGTGCGGAGAAATTTGGCTTTCTTGGGCTATTCCAGCAGAAGACCGACTCGAGTGCCTTTACTGACAGAACGACATCGCTTGCAGCGACTCTCGTGGGCACGTGAGCATATCCGGTTGGTCCCTAGATGAATGGAAAACCGTGGCCTGGTCCGATGAGTCACGATTTCAGTTGGTAAGAGCTGATGGTAGGGTTCGAGTGTGGCGCAGCCCCCCCGAAGCCCTGGACCCAAACTGTCAGCAAGGCACTGTTCAAGCTGGTGGTGGCTCCGTAATGGTGTGGGCTGTTTTTTCATGGCATGGACTTGGTCCTCTGGTGCGACTGGACCGAACATTGACTGGAAATGCTTATGTTCAGCTACTTGGAGATCACTTTGCAGCCATTCATGGGCTTCATGTACCCAAACAATGATGGGATTTTATGGATGACAATGCGCCATGTCACCGGGCCACAACTGTTCGCGATTGGTTTGAAGAACATTCTGGACAATTCCAACGAATGATCTGGCCACCTAGATCGCCCGACATGAATCCCATCGAGCATTTATGGGACATCATCGAGAGGTCTGTTCGTGCCCAAAATCCTGCACCATCAACGCTTTCACAATTATGGACGTCTATCGAGACAGCATGGCTCAATATTCCTGCAGAAGACTTCCAACGACTTGTTGAGTCCATGCCACGTCGAGTTGCTGCACTTCGCCGGGCGAAAGGAGGGCCGACACGATATTAAGAGGGTATCCCATGACTTTGTCACTTCACGTTTTATCATGAAATTAAAATAATAATAATAATAACACTTAAAAAGCTACTATAAAAATACTGCAATAATAGAATAATTTAGAAATGTAAAATAACAAAATTATCTTGATGATTAAAAAACAACTTTTCAGTGAGATTTCGTAAATTGTTTATCAATCATGTGAAGAGTGAAACTTCAGATTTTAAACCGTCACAAAAAACTTAATCTAGATAAAAAATAAAGAATAAAAATTCTGTCAAAAATCAATTTAATACAAAAATAAGAAAAATAAAAAAGCAGTGTATCTTTTTAAAAAAGATCTGTTAGCAAATTCAAAAATTCCTTCACTGGCCGGATTTTTCCCCATGCGCAGCAAAGACAAACATCTCGCCAAATGCCTTTGAAAGCCCTGTCAAAAAGTTTCCGACAGGTTCCCCGATAAAGGGAAAAGAAAAGGGACAAAAAGAACAAAAAAAAAAAAGGAACTTTTTATATATCAAAAGGACGGCAAGGTTAAAAAACAACAAACGCAACACAAAAGACTACAGCCTAAAAAAGGTGAGAAAAAAAAGGAATGAAAGCTAGACTGGAAAAATAGAAGGGAAGGGAAGTATGATTCCTTTCATTACTGTTTTCCCATCGGAAAGTGTCACACACCAGTCAAAAACAAATTCAAGTGACTTCCCTTCTTCGGTTTAGAAAAGGGAAAAACTGAGGTGGCATGTCTGGGGAAAGAAAATCAAAAGGGAAATAAATAGGGAAAACAAGGGAAGAAAAAAAGAAGTATGCTTTGGTACTGGCATGAAGAATCAGCAAATCTGTTCTTGAATCTTAAAGTAGTCCAGGTAAAAGTAAAATAGACTTTTTTAAAAGGATCTCTGTAGTGAATAAATAAACATTTTTCAGAGACACAATTGTTAAAGTTAACAATTTATTGTTCTCGCTTGTTTAACTATTTTAGAAAAGAATTTTTAAGGCTAAAATTTTAATATTTTGATTACACTTGGATTTATTTTTTTATATTGCAAAATATTTCAGCAATCAAAAATAATTATTATTATAAATAATCGTTGCTGAAATATATGATATACATATAGCAATAAATAATTTAATAATCAGAGTAAATAATGATTCAAACGGCTTTAGCTAGACTAAGGATGGCCACACTATGAGCTTCTGACCTTCAATGGAGACGAGAAGACATATACCCTTTGTCATTGTTCGGCCATCGCGTCTCCCCTCTCATTTCATCGATTGTATTGGTGCCTCTGTGAGGCAACTGTTGAATGAGGGGAGGACCGTTTACGATCAATTGATGCAGCATGATCTACTGAACTTGGTTTAGGTTTCTAAATCAGGGGATAAGCAACAACAATAATGATTGCTACTCTAAAGTGGTAATATTCGTAGATTCCAAGGCAGCCATACAAGCCGTCTCGTAAAATCACCACAGCACTGAAACCCCAATAATAACTCAAATTAAGAAAGATACCAAATATTTAAGAACTAAAGCCAGCAGATTGCATTCCAGAGATACCATCAAGCGGGAATTAAAGATAACGTTAAGCAGCAGATTCACTTGCAATGAAAGGAAACCACGTGAATATTGAAAAGAAACAAGTTCCACCTAGAATCTTTCAAAATATATTCATAGAGAAATTTTTAAGAAACTGAAAGATAATCTCATAACTAAATCTGAAGGCAAAAAGCGGCACAATATTCAAAAGAGCTGAAAAATCTTTAATATCAGACCACATAAAGAGGCGGTTACCAACTTTGCCAGCCGTCAGGTCCCTAATCGGAGATAAATTAATATAATAATTAAAGAGATAATTGCACATAAATCAATTCTCAAGTCTGAACCTATACATAACATTGGTATGTAGATTATTTAATACTGATATAGTTTTTACAAAATATTTGTTCATGAAGATATAAAATATAGTAATAATAGAAACCTAGTTTAAATACAAAGAATGGCATCGATTATATGTATACATATTTGAAAAATTACAATATTGGTGACAATAAATGCTATTCACATATAATTAAATTTTCGTGACAATCAATCCCAAAAGAAAAAAAAATTTCATAAATACGCCATGAATATTCGACAACAATTCAAAATTCATTGTATTGATTCCAAAAGCTATCATCAGAATCACACAGATTGCTTTATGACATCTTATTTAAAAAAGAACGCATCAAATAGTAACGACAGTGGTACGAGGTAATTTTATATTACATAAAGGCACGCTTTTTTCTGCTGTGCTAACCTTTGACGAACTTTTAGAGCAATTTACAGAGAAAATGATGCCAAAATGACACACATTCCATCCTCCAAAATAAAAATGATTGCATTTTTTTATCGTCATAAATATTTTTTGGCAACTTTGAAAGAGGGAAAACTTTCATAAATTATTCCCTGTACAGAAAAAAGCATAGGGAATACGGGGTGTTTTCCGGGATATCTTTTATTTTGAAGAGTACGCACTGGGGGGAAATGCAAGAAAAGTGCGACACATATTCTGCGGGAAGGAAATCTTATTTTCCTTACATGTAGTTTGATAACTTTTCTTATCTTTTCTTTTTTATAAAATAATTTTTGTCTGTAGAAGGAGATGGATGAAAGTAGCAGGCGCAAATTAAACATTTTTCCGAGAATTGTAGCCCCGTGGGCCCCAATTGGAGACACTAACTAACTTCTAATTAACTCAGTGACAATACAGTCAATGTTAGATTAATAATCTAGGGCCTATGCTGAACAGTCATATTAGACCGAGACCTACGGTTTAGGGGGGATTCCGAACCACTACAAACTACCATGGCAACACCGGCTTTCTAGCTCGAAATCTGTCGCACCGAGCACTAGTCCCACGGCCATTAGGTCTCCAATTGGAGACGTTAACTAACTAATTCCCCCACCTAATTAACAATCCATATTGGACCATAGCCGTCTGCCTACTGGTAGATTCCGAAACAGAGGATGTTTTCAATTTACGGGGTATGGTTGTCAGCCATACGTCAAATAGTCATATTTAGACCTGGAACCGAGCATTATGAATCTACAAGCAGCTAGCAATACCACGGCCATCAGATCTCCAAATCTGTAGACAGATAACTAACTAACCATCAGGCCCCCAATTGGAGATACTAACTAACTAACTCCCCGGCACTACAGTCCACATTAGGACATAGTCGTCTCACTACTGGTAGATTCCGAAGCAGGGGAGGTTTTCATTTCACAGGGTACGGTTCTTAGCCCTACGCCCAATAGTCAGAGCGCTAGTCACTCGGCAGGCAGGCCTCCAATCGGAAACACTAACTCCTTGGTACTACAGACCATACTGGACACAGCCATTTGTCTACTGGTAGATTCAGAATCAAGAGATGTTTTTGATGTATGGTGTAGGTTTCTAGTCTTACGCCTAACTCTCAGAGCATTAGTCCATCGGCTATTAGTCCACCAATTGGAGAAACATAATTTCACATACATCAGTCCATTTATATGTAGAACCTATAGCACTATTACATTTATTTACTGTAGATTATATAATATGAATATAGTTTCACAAAATATTTATTCATAAATATTTTGTTCAATAGTGAAAATAGTAATAAAAAGGAAACGTTTAAATTCAAATAGCATCCCCTGCATTAAAATCGTTCAAATTGCAGCATTGGTGACAATAAATGCCATTCACGGATATAATTAATCATTCACAACAATGAATCCTTCAACTAGAAAAATAATCTTTATAAATAAGCCATATGAGAATTGGACAATTCAAAGTTTCTTGTATTGATTCCAAAAGCTATCAGAACAACACAGCTTGCTTTAAGACATCCTATTTCAAAAGAAACGCATCCAATAGTAATGACAGTGGTGAGAAGTAATTTTGTATCACACAAGCACAAGCTCTTTTCTGCTGCGTTAACCTTTGACGAACCTCTAGAGCAATTTAGAGAGACAATTGTGTAATTTATTTTTTTACACATTTCATCCTCCAATATAGAAATGGTTGCATATTTTATAGTTCTTCACTCATAAATATTTATTGGCAACTTTGAAAGAGATGAAACTTTCATAAATTATATTCCCTGCACAGAAAAAAAGCATAGGGAATACGGGGTGTTTTCTAGGGATATTTTTTTTTTTAAGAGCACGCACTGGGGGAATAGTATGCAAGAAAAGTGCAACGCATATTCTGAGGGAAGGAAATCCTATTTTCCTTACATGTAGATAACTTTTCTTTTCGTTTTTTATAAAAGAATTTTTCTCTGTTGAAGGAGATAGGATGAAAGTGGCAGGGGCAAATCATACATCTTTCCCGAGAATTGTAGGCCCCAATTGGAGACACTAACAAACTCAGTGACACTGCTAATTAACCATGGTCAGTGACACTGCAGTCAATGTTAGACCATGGTCGTTACTTCCAATGCACCACCGTAGTTCTGGTAGTTCCGAAAACATGAGATGTTTCCGTTTCACGGGGAAATATGGCTATCTAGTCCTATACCCAATAGTTATTTTAGACAGGGACCTACGGTTTAGGGTAGATTCTGAACCCCTACATACTTCCAATGCACCACCGGGTTTCGAGTTCGAAATCTGTTGTACCGAGCGCCAGAGCTCTAATCACTCGGTCATCATGTCCCCAATTTTAGACACTAACTCAAACCCAGGTACTACAGTTCATGTTCAACCATAGCCGTTTAACTACTGGTAGATTCCGAAATAGGAGATGTTTTTGTTTTACGGGATAGGGTTGCTAGTCCTATACCCAATAGTCAGAGCGCTAGTCAACGGCCGTCAGACCTGAAATTGGGAGATACTAATTAGCTCCCCTGCACTGCAGTCCATGTTAAACCATAGCCGTTTAACTACTGGTAGATTCCGAAATAGGGAGATGTTTTCGTTTTACGGGATAGGGTTGCTAGTCCTATACCCAATAGTCAGAGCGCTAGTCAACGGCCGTCAGACCTGAAATTGGAGATACTAATTAGCTCCCCTGCACTGCAGTCCATGTTCAACCATAGCCGTTTAACTACTGGTAGATTCCGAAATAGGAGATGTTTTCGTTTTACGGGATAGGGTTGCTAGTCCTATACCCAATAGTCAGAGCGCTAGTCAACCTGGCCGTCAGACCTGAAATTGGAGATACTAATTAGCTCCCCTGCACTGCAGTCCACGTTCAACCATAGCCGTTTAACTACTGGTAGATTCCGAAATAGGAGATGTTTTCGTTTTACGGGATAGGGTTGCCTAGTCCTATACCCAATAGTCAGAGCTCTAGTCAACGAAATAGCCGTCAGACCTGAAATTGGAGATACTAATTAGCTCCCCTGCACTGCAGTCCATGTTCAACCATAGCCGTTTAACTACTGGTAGATTCCGAAATAGGAGATGTTTTCGTTTTACGGGATAGGGTTGCTAGTCCTATACCCAATAGTCAGAGCGCTAGTCAACGGCCGTCAGACCTGAAATTGGAGATACTAATTAGCTCCCCTGCACTGCAGTTCACGTTAAACCATAGCCGTCTATTCACTGATAGATTCAAAAATAGACGTTTCGTTTTACGGGTAAAGTTATTAATTCTACGCCCAACAGATTACAACCATTTACAGAGAAAATGATGCCAAAATAACACACATTTTATCCTGCAAAAAGAAATGGTTGCATATTTTATCGTCATAAATATTTATTGGCAACTTTGAAAGAGGGAAAACTTTCATAAATTATTCCCTGTACAGAAAAAAGCATAGGGGATACGGGGTGCTCCTAGGGACATATTTTATTTTGAAGAGCACGCACTGGGGGAATAGTATGTAAGAAAAAGTGCAACGCATAGTCTGCGGATGAAAATCTTTTATTTTCCTTGCATGTAGTTCGATAACTTTTCTTTTTATGAAAGAATTTTTCTCTGTAGAAAGAGATAGATGAAAGTGGCAGGCGCAGATCACACATTTTTCCCAGAGAATTGCAGGCCCGTGGGGAGATTGAAGAAGATTTGAATAAAATGCTGTTGGGAAGATGAGTAAGTGACATACCCAGAATGCCCCAGCAATTCTGAGAATTCAGTCATGAAATATGTTTAAATGAAATTCCAGAGAATGCTGCTCTCTTCAAAAGATGTTATTGTGGGACTGACGGTATTTTCAAAGATTTGCTAAAAGTGGGATTGCCATTTGAATATGATTACATTTTGACATCGATATTAAATCTGGTAGAAAATAATTTTTTTACTAAATCATGTAATATTAAAAGTGGGAAAATTTAATCCAAGTATTTTTCTAATGTGCACTTAATTCAACTTACATATTTGTTATGCATCATATTTTGGTCTACATTTAATCAGTGAATGCAAAACCATACATCCACATATTTATACAAAAAAGGATATTTTATATTTCATCCACATATTTAAGGGCTTTATGACAGAGTAACTAGCTGTCTGGCGCTCGGTACCACAGGTTTCGGGTTCGTAGTAGTTGGGAATCCACTTTAAATCGTAGGTTCCGGTTTAGCATCTGATAAAGTTTTATTCATAATCCTGTAGCAATGCAACTTATAAAAGGTGTAGGAGGGTTAAATTCCTGCTAATGGTGTTTGTTGCAGTCACTGAATTTATAAACAAGTATACATAATTGCGATTTTATCGCTCTAGTATCGACAGTTCGACTCTATGGCTAATTTTAGGTTTGTCAAAATGCAATATATCTATCAGTGTCATGCATTTATCACAGAAAAATACAACGGAAGCATAAGCATTATGCTAGGAATTAACGCTGATCCGTTGACGTAATGTTATTCATTACGAAATGTTCAACAAGCGTAAAGATGTGGTTTGGTTTATAGCTCTACAGTCATTTTGTATGATTTAAAATTTTGGGCTGATTAGACAGGGACCTACAATTTAACGTGGATTCCAATCATGAATGCCACCGCCAGGATTCAAACCTGAGGCCTGTGTTACCAGAGGGCTAGCCAAATGCCCATCAGGTTGCTCAGCGTAAAGGAGCAGAAGCAACGGAAAAATCCAGATACATATTAATTTTAACAATAAACTATAAGTATGTTTTCAAAATTAAATTATAAAAATCAATATTTTTTTCTTTAATTTATAATTATAATTATAAATAAAATATCTTTTTTCTTCAATCCCCCCCAAAAAATATACTTAACCCTTCAATAAAATAATTTAAAAAAAATATTAAATATTATCCGCAATCTTTCTATTCATTCATTAAATAACTGCTTTGTAAGAATAATTAAATCTTTAATGAATGGCAAAAGATCGTTAATGAGTTAATTTATATACATTTACTTTAATAGAGAGATAATTTGAGACATTGAGTCACATTTAAAACTAATTAAATTACTTTCTTATCGTCCTATTAATTCTTGCTATTTAATTATGTCAGAATAATGGTAATGTAATTACTTTTTTTACGTTAATATTTCGTAACAGTGTTAATGAAAATTTAGATTATCGAGATTAAATTATGTCAAATAAATTAATCGAATTTACACTACTTTATGTGAGGCATGTTAGATTTGTTGCTTAAAATAGAATACTTAACCACGGTACAATAAAATCTAGTAGAAATACTAAATTTGTCTAAAAATTAACAAAATAATAATAGGCGTATTGCAAATTTGAAGTGTATTATTTAAATTTTATTTAAACTATCCTTTTAAATTTGAACGAATATTTTTGTTTATTTTTTAAAAAAATTCAAACAGATTGAAATAAGTATAGAATTTTATTTATGAAATAAATTTGTCAACGATTTATCAATAATCAATATTTGATATAAAAATTATTCATTTAACTGATTTATAATATGATAAAGTATATTTGCTACTTTAATGAGTAAACTTCTTCTCCATTGGCGCAACAGCCCTATGGTGGACCAAAGCAGTCTGCCTATCGTCAATTTCGAAACAGGAGATGTTTTCTTCTTACGGGGTAGGTCTGTCCGCCCTACGATTTGCAGTGATATTAGGCTGGGACCTACGGTTTAAAGTGGATTCCGAACCACTACAAACATCCATTGCACCGCCAGCACTCGAACCCGAAACCTGTGGCACAGAGCGCGAGAGCTGATAATAAAAAGTATATTCAAGGAATTGGGGCCTGATGGCCTGAATATTTATCACATAGTAATAATTTATAAGCTCTGGTACTTGGTGCCGCAGGTTTAGGTACAGTCGAGTCCCTGCATTACCATGGTTGTTTGTAGTGGTTCGGAATTCACTTTAAACCGTAGGTCCCAATAGAATAGGATCGTACAGCATTGTAGCGTCCGTAGCATATCTTCAAGTTACACGTGCCTTGCTTATGAGATAAAGATTAACTAAATTACCAGCTGCCTCTGTATTTCCAGCCGCATTTGAAAAACAACAACTTTGTATAATCGCTATTCTTTTAGAATTTATCCGTTAATAGAAATAATAGCCAGACTTCAGTTCTACTGGTAATGTACTCAGATATTGTAATAAAGGAGGACTAAGTTTCGAATACTCTGGTGGCGTTTTCTGCAGTCTTTCTTTTCTGAAGCAAGCAGACTCAATGACAATTAGAATGTGTTAAATTTCTCTATTTATGTAAATTACATAAATAATAATGAAAATGATAGAAAGTTACTGTTGTACAAATAGATAACAATTGGGCGGAAAAGTTCGTAGGCTGCCACATAGAAGGCGCTACTAGTATTAAATCCATACAATCTTTAGTTAGCCCTAACCTTCAAAAGACACGTGTATAAATTTGACAGCTGTTCCACTATTAGTATGTGAGTTAAAGCATTTTTAGTGAAGCAACTTTTGTTAGTCTGAAAAAATGGATAAAAAGGAATTTCGTGGTGTTAATAAAGCATTGCTTTTTGGCGAAAAAAAAAATACTATTGAAGCCAAGGCTTGGCTTGATAAACATTATTCGGACTTTGCACCAGGAAAATCAACCGTAGAGAAGTGGTTAGCTAAATTTAAACGAGGAGAAATGATCACCGAGGATGATGCACACAGTGAATGCCCCAAAGAGGCTGTTACCGACGAAAACATAAAAAAAGTCCACAAAATAATTTCTGATAACCGTAAAGTGAAGTGGATTGAGATAGCTGAGACCTTAAAGATATCAAAGGAACGTGTTGGACATATCGTGAATGAATATTTGGATATGCGAAAGCTCTGTTCAAAGTGCGTACCACGCGAGCTCACAATCGACCCAAAACAACAACGAATTGATGATTCTAAGCAGTGTTTGGAGGTGTTCAATCGTAATAAACCCGAATTTTTGCGTCGATATGTGACAATGGATGAAACATGGCTCCATCATTTCACACCGGAGTCCAATCGACAGTCAGCCGAGTGGACAGCACGCAATGAACCGACTCCAAAGCGTGTAAAGACGCAAAAGGTGGCTGGCAAGGTTATGGCATCAATATTTTGGGATACGCATGGTATAATATTCCTTGGCTATCTTAAAACTGGAAAAACCATAAACAGCGATTATTTCGTAGCGTTATTGTAGCGTTTGAAAGACGAAATCGCGGAAAAACGGCCTCATTTGAAGAAGAAGAAGAAAGTGCTGTTTCATCAAGACAATGCACCGTGTCACAAATCAATGAAAACGATGGCAAAATTGCATGAATTGGGCTTCGAATTGCTTCCGCAGCCACCGTATTCTCCAGATCTGGCCCCCAGTGACTTTTTCCTGTTCACAGACCTCAAGAAGATGCTCGCTGGACAGAAATTTCGCGCCGACGAAGAGGTAATCGCCGAAACTGAAGTCTATTTTGAGGCTAAAGACAAATCGTACTATAAAAATGTAATAGAAAAATTTTATGACCGCTATAATCGTTGTATCGCCCTCGAAGGCAACTATATTGAATAATAAAATCAAATTCTATAAAAAATTAAAAAAGAATTTTTCTATGCTAACCTACGAACTTTTCTGCCCACCTGGTAAAAAAGATGCACTTTTCATTTTTGACATCAATCTTCTATCAAATAATGATTCATTTCGTAAGTATTGAAAAACCATAATCATATAAGACTCATTTCTTCAAAGAGTCCACAACCAAGACCATAATTCAAGAACGCGCCAATCAAAAGACATCATAAATCCTGCCCCAAACACCGCCCAAAACCTTCCTCTAGAACTAAAACTCTTCCCTAAAACGCTTTCTAGTCACGAAAATCCGTCTACACCAACAAATAAATAGTGAGGGGAAAATCCTTTTATTCTTGGCGAGTTTACTTTGGCGTTACTTTTAGGGTTTAATTCGAACTTCTGTGAAGCCAAGAAAGGCGGTAAATCCACGTTTTATTGGCCAGACATCGACTTCGATATTACCATGGATATTAAATCGTCCGTGGTCAAAGAGTGGAAGAAGGTGGCATCCGCATTTGAAGTTACGCGAGAGAATGGTCCCCCCCCAAGTGCGGTGTGTACCTAACTGTATTGAAACCAGTGATGAGTTGGAGATACTAGGAGGAAATTTCTTCTGTCAGGTGAGGAATGGATGTGTGTGACAGAGGATCACGCTTTCATAAGAAAATCTTTTTTCTAACAAAACATATTTTTTTTGCTTAGTTTGAAAAGAATTGAGTTTGATGGAAAGCATATTTTTCTAACAAAACATATTTTTTTCCATGGCACCGCCGGGATTCGAACCCGAAACCTGTGACACCGAGCGCCAGAGCGCTAGACACTCGGCCATTCAGCCCAAATTTCCAACGGCACGCAGTTGTTTTTATAAATAACTATTGGAGGTGTATTATATACAAATTTCTGAGATGTATGTGATAATAGTAAGAACGTGATGGCCATGTGGCTAGCACTCGGTACCACAGGTTTCAGGTTCGAATCCCAGCGTTGCTATGGATGTTTGTAAAGGTTCGGAATCCACTTTAATCCATATTTCCTGGTCTAACATGATTTCCTGGTCTCTAGAGCGTAGCGGGTGTATTGTTACTCCGCGTCCGTAGCTTATATTCAAGCTACACGTATTTCGCCGGTATTGCTAAGTAAGTAACGTCGGCTTAGTGCTTGCCTGCCTTAAGGCAACAAAGGTAATTGTTCTAAGGGTTTGCCAGCTGCATTAGAACAAAAAAATGTTAATAATGATTTAACTATTAATAATCGTTATAATCGTTAAATCAATTATTGCAAAATAAAATAATGCTCCAACAGTGCTTTCTCGTACACACTGGAACAGCGTCCCACTTTGACATTCAGGAGAAATGGTCAGTAGACCTCGAGACACTCACGCGAGAGGAAAAACAGTGAAATCTCATCCCGAGAGGAAATACATGTAACGCATTCCTGCGTATTATTTGACCAACAGACTCTCACCAGGAGTGGAAGTATATTTCGTTCAACCTGCGCGTATCCGAGAATCGGGGTTTCGGCTTAAAAGTAATGCCCTTCCACGAATCTATACTTATATCTCTTTAAATGTACTACGCATAGTATGTCTCTAAATGTATGTATATTGTGTGTAAATAAAACTGTGAGTTCCCCAACCTGTGCCTCATCTCAAACCAACCATACCCAGCTACGATCGGGTTTCCCCCTACCCACACCAGTGCAAAGCGACAATTTTGGCAAATAACCAGACGAAAATAAAAACGACAAAACATCTAACAAAAATGACAATAAATTCTTCGTGAAAATGTCACTAACTTTGTTGTAAATAACAACAGGAATAAAATTTTTTATCATAAGGCAAAGATGATAAATGAAGATAGAATGTAGAATTTTCCAAAACAGTAAAAAAAGGTTGAAAATAATATTGTTTACAATGAATGCTAAGAAAATTATAAAGAAGAACTATTCTCTTATAATTAACTCCAATTTGAGAATAAGACATTTATTTATTAAATGCTCAAACGTTACAAATATATTAAAAAAAATTCAAATATATTTGTTATCATTTCAAAATATGCAAAGCAGAAAATATTTATCTTTAGAGAAAAAACAAGATTTTTGTTTCATGCCATAACAATGAAGTCGTTTTTCAATAATTTACACAACATTGTATTAAAAATCAACAGACAAGAGTAATAAATGTGGTATTGATTGTATATAAATTATTTTTGAAATAAAAAAATATACAAATAATTATAGATAAATGAAGATAGCATGCAGAATTTTCCAAGAAAAAAAATGGTTGAAAATAATATTGTTTACTTTTGAATGAATTCTAAAAAAAAAAAAAAAAAAAAAAAAAAAAAAAAATAAAAAAAAAAAGAAGTATCACTTAAAATAGCTTCAATTTGCGTGTAAGTCATTTACTTATGAATACTCAAAAATGCTTACAAATATATTAAAGAAAGTTTTTACAAATATATTTCTCATCATTACGCAAATAAGCAAAAGAGAAAATATTTATTTTTTGAGAAAAAAAAGATTTGTGTAGTACCATAACAATGGAAGTCTTTTTTTAATTGCTTTTTAATCTTTGACTGAGCGTTGTATTAAAAATCATCAGACAAAAACCACTAATAAAAGTAGTATTTATTACATATAAATTATTTTTGAATAAAATAATTATAAATTATTATGAATAAACGAGGATAGCATGGCAGAATTTTCCAAAAAAGTGAAAAATAATATTGTTTAGAATACGTTTGAATGAATTCTAAGAAAATTTAAAAAAGATCACTTAAAATAGCTCCAATTTGAAAACAAGACATTTACTTATTAATTACTGAAAGAATACAAATATATTAAACATTTTTTTTCAAATATATTTCTTATCATTTCGCAAATATGCAAAGGGGAAAATATTTATTTTTAGAGAAAAAAAAAGATTTGTTTCATGCCATAACAATGGAAATCTTTCTTAATTGCTTTTCAATCCTTTACTGCGTAATTTATTAAAAAATCATCAGACAAAAAGCAAATGCCATTTATATTATCTCTTGAAAAATTGATCATATATACATATCGGAAGTAAACAATTAACATTTCAAGTATCACAAAATGGATAGCATCCTTTTAATCTACTAGAATAAAGTTAAGTAATGATAAATGAAAATATTTTAATTAATCCACCATACAAATAAAAAATATCCTGAAATAAATATGTTTTTAATCAATCTATGTAATTTTTCTTCAATCAATTCTTTTTTTGTCATTTATTCAAACAAAAAAAATTTTTTTTCTCTTCACAAAGACACCAGACGAAACCAAAGAATAGACAACTATCCATCTGTTGTAGTTCTAATCAAGACAGAATATTTTTTCACTTCAGTTTATCTGATAAAAAAAAGGGAAATCATTCTTTTTTCCCTGAATCGATTACAAACCAGATCCCAAGAATGAAAAAAATTCCTTTTCCCCTCGTGTATCTGTAATTAATGAAAACTTTTCGTGCCCTCAAAGAAGGAAGATCTCCAGTGATTAAACTTGGGATTAAAGCAAGAATTTTTTTTTTTTTTTTTTTTTTGAACGCAAAAGACTGTCGGATTAAAAAAAAAAAAAAAAAAAAAAAAAAAAAAATTTGTGTAGTTATTTTTTTCACAAAGATTTTAAAGAAGATTAAAGCATAAGTTTAAGATTCGCAATAAAAATATCCAAAGAACTTTTATATTAAGCAGTAGTGATTTGAAATGTCAAAAGATCGGATATCATCAGGGTGGATTGAGGATTCTATTAATAACTGAGCCAAGGTGCAATTTTTTTAGTGATATTTTTATAGTAATAATTTATAACTTCTGGCACTCGATGTCACATGTTTACTGTTCGAGTCCTAGCCGTGCCATACATATTTGTAGTTCTTAGGAATCCACTTTAAACCGTTCTATTATGACTACTACTACGCCACACCACATCAGTGTGCATAAAGCTGAGTTGCCTCTTTACAGTTTGGCAATGATGTGGGTGAGAAATCAGATTGGGCTCTGTGATGCTCTACGGTCATATGAGATCAGGCCCTATGGCTTAAAGTGAATTCCGAACCACTACGAATGCCGGGATTCGAAACCGAAACCTGTGGTACCCACGCAAGAGAGCTAGCCACTCGGCCATCAGGCCTCCAGGTCTATTATAATTACAGAACGTTGAAGCTCACTATCCTACCTTCTTAAAAGAAAACATCTCCTGTCTCGAAATTTGCCAGTAGGAAGATGGCCTTGGCTCACTATGGGGCTGTTGCGGCAAAAGAAGAAAAAAATAGGGCGCAATGGCCGAGTGACTAGCGCTATGGAGCTCGGTGCCATAGGTTTCGCGTTTGAGTCCTGGCGCTACCATGGATGTTTCTAGTTCTTAAGAATCCACTTTAAACCGCAGGTACCGGTCTATTATGATTGTTTCAACTACCAATTTTTTGCAATCAATTCTTTTTTACCTTTCACTAAAGCAAAAAAAAAAAAAAAAAAATTTGTTTTTTACCTTACAAAGGCACAAGACGAAACCAAAGAATAGACAAGTACACATCTGTTGTAGTTCTAATCAAGACAGAACATTTTTTCACTTCAGTTTATCTGTTACAAAAAGGGAAATCATTCTTTTTTACCAGAACCGATTACAAACTAGAGCCCAAATACAAAAAAAATCCCTTTTCCCCTCGTGTATCTGTAATTAATGGAAACTTTTGGGGCCCTCAAAAGATCTCCGGTGATTAAACTTTAGATTAGAGCAAGAAATTTCCCCATGTCTACTTCGATCGGTTCTATTTTTAACACAAGAGACCGTCGGCTTACAAAATCAGGATTTGGTGTAGTTATCTTTTTTCACAAAAATTTTAAAGAAGATTAAAGTGTAAGTTTAAGATTCGCAATAGAAATATCTAAAGAAACTTTTATATTAAGCAGTAGGGATTTGAAATGTCAAGAGATCAGATATCATCAGGTTAGATTGTGGTTTCTCTCAATGATTTTTTATCTGCACTTAAGAATTTAGTTTTTAAAATATTTACCATATCGTAATAATTTATAAGATCTGGCACTCGGTGCCATAGGTTTAGTGTTCGAGTCCCGGAATCTAGTTTAAACCGTAGGTTCCGGTATAATATGAGTATTACTACTAGTACCCCACACCACATCACTGTGCCTAGAACGGAGTTCCCCTTTACAGTGGGAAAGATGTGGGTGAGAAGTCTGATTGGGTTCTGTGACGCTCTACTGTCATAGAGGACTGGGACCTACGTCTTAAAGTGGATTCCGATATACTACAAAAATTCTATGGCATCCCCTGGATGCGAACCCAGAACCTGTGGCACCAAGCACTAGCCACCAGGCCATAACCCCCTACCCCATGGTCTGATAAGATTGTAGAGCATTCGCTGTAGGTTTAACAACCCTAACCCGTAAAAAAGAAAAGATCTCCTGTCTCAAAATTTCCCAGTAGGCAGATGGCTTTGCCCCACTATGGGGCTGTTGCGTCAAAGAAGAAACAGAAGAGAATAGGGCCCAATAACCGAGTGACTAGCGTTATGGAGCTTGGTGCCATAGGTTACGGGTTAGAGTCCCGGCGGTGTCATGAATGTTTGAAATGATTCGTAATCCACTTTAAACCATAGGTCCTGTTCTATTATGACTACAGAAACGTTGGGCGTAAAGCTGACAATCTTTCCCCGAAAAAGAAAGCATCTCTTATCTCAAAATTTGCAAATAGGCAGACGGCCTTCTCTTAATATGTCGCTTTTGCGGCAATAAAGAAATGGAATAGAATAGGGCCTGATGGCCGGTTGACGACCGGACTGGAGTTCGGTGCCACAAGTTTCGGGTTTGAGTCTAGCGGTACCTTTTATCTTGTAGTGGTTCGGAATCCATTTTAAACCGTAGGTTCCGGTCTAATATGGCTATAGAGCGTTGAACGTAGGTCTGACAACCCCCCTTTTTTTTTTTTCACCAGAACCGATTACAAACTAGAGCCGAAGAATAAAAAAAAATCATTTTTTTACCCCTTTTCCCCTCGTGTATCTGTAATTAATGGAAACTTTTCGGGCCCTCAAAGGATGAAGATCTCCGGTGATTAAACTTCGGATTAGAGCAAGTGATTTCAACATGCCTCCTTCGATCGCTTTTTTGGTACACAATAGACTGTCGGCTTACAAAAAAAGAATTTGGTGTAGTAATTTGTTACAGAAAGATTTTAAAGAAGATTAAAGTATAGGTTTAAGATTCTCTTGCGACAATGAAGAAAAAGAAAAGAAGAGAGGCCGATGGTCGAGATCTATTCCATAGGTTTTGGGTTTGAGTCCTGACTGTGCCATGCGTGTTTGTAGCGGTTCGGAATCAGCTTTATACAGTAGGAATCGGTTTATTATGACTGAGAACCTTACTATCTAAAAAAAGTCAGCCACGGATTCTGTAACATACAACTTCTTCAATAATTTATAACATCTGGCACCTGATGCCACATTTCTTCAATTATTTATAACTTCTGGCACCTGATGCCACACTTCTCCAATAATTTATAACATCTGGCACCTGATGCCAAACTTCTTCAATAATTTATAACATCTGGCACCTGATGCCACACTTCTTCAATAATTTATAACTTCTGGCGCTTGATGCCACATGCTTATTGTTCGAGTCCTGGCGGTGCCATGCATATTTGTAGTTCTTAAGAATAAACTTTGAAATGTAGGTCCCGGTTAATTATGATTGCTCCAACTACCAATTTTCTTCAATCAATTCTTTTACCTTTTATTCAAAAAAAAAAAAAAAAAATTTTTTTTTTTACCGTACAAAGACACCAGACGAAACCAAAGAATAGACAGCTATCCATCTGATGATGATGAATGAAGTGGTATATGGGGATGTGAAGCAACAAGGACTATAATCCCCTAATCACTCTATATATGAACAGTTAGTTTTTCCTTATTTTTAATATGTCACTCTCCACAACGCTCTACGATCGTGTTACACCGGGACCTACGGCTTAAAGTGGATTCCGAAGCACTACAAACATCCAGGGCACCGCCGAGAACTTGTAGTACCTAGTCGAACCCGAAACCTTTAGTACCAGAGCGCTAGCCACTCGACCATTCAGGCCCGCTATCCATCTGTTGTAGTTCTAATCAAAACAGAATATTTTTTCACTTCACTTTATCTGACAAAAAAAAAAGGGAAATCATTCTTTTTTACCAGAACGATTACAAACTAGAGCCTAAGAATAAAAAAAAAAATCCTTTTTCCCGTCGTGTATCTGTAATTGATGGACACTTTTCGGGGCCTCCAAAGAGGAAGATCTCCGGTGATTAAACTTTGGATTAAAGCGAGAAATTTCCCCTGTCTCTTTCGATCGGGGTTTTTGAACACAAAAGACTGTCATCTTACACACAAAAAAGGATTTGGTGTAGTTATTTTTTTTTCTGAAAGATTTTAAAGAAGATTAAAGAATAGGTTTAAGATTCGCAATAAAAATATCTAAAGAAACTTTTATATTAAGCAGTAGGGATTTGAAATGTCAAAAGATCAGGCATCAGATATCATCCGGTCGGATTGCGGTTTCTATTAATACCTGAGTCAAGATGCAATTTTTTTTCTCAATGATATTTTTATAGTAATAATTTATAACTTCCGGCGCTCGATGCCACATGTTTATTGCTCGAGTCCAGGCGGTGCCATGCATGATTGTTGTTGTTAGGAATCCACTTTAAACCGTAGGTCTCTGTCTATTATGACTATAGAACGTTGGGCGTAGGGCTGACCAACTATCCCCGAAAAAAGGAAAGTTTCCAGTCTCGAAATTTGTCTGAAGGCATATGACTTTTTCCCACTATGAGGCTGTTGCGACAAAGAAGAGAATAGGGCCCAATGGATAAGTCACTATCGCGGTTACGCTCGGTGCCATAGGTTTCGCGTTCGATTCCTGGTGGTGCCATGGATGTTTGTACTGGTTCGGAATTCGCTTTAAATCGTAGGTCCCGGTATTTTGAATAATATGAATGGCATTCGGTATAATATGAATGTAGAATGTTGGGCGTAGGACTGATTACCTTACCCTCTAAAAAAAATCAGCGCCAAGGAGCCAAGAGACCACGGACTTCTATAATATATAACTTCTTTAATTATTTATAACTCCTGGCACTCAATGCCACATGTTTATTGTTCGAGTCCTGGCAGTGCCATGCATGTTTGCAGTTCTCAGGAATCCACTTTAAATCGTAGGTCCCGGACTGTTATGATTGTTTCAACTACCAATTTTCTTCAATTAATTCTTTTTTACCGTTTATTCAAGAAAAATATTTCTTTTTTACCGTTTATTCAAGAAAAATATTTCTTTTTTACCGTTTATTCAAGCAGAAATTTTTTTTTTACCTTACAAAGACACAAAGCGAAACCAAAGAACAGACAACAATCCATCTGTTTTAGTTCTAATCAAGACAGAATATTTTTTCCCTTGAGTTTATCTGACAAAAAAAGGGAAATCATTCTTTCTTACCAGCACCGATTACAAACTAGTCCCCAAAAAAAAAAAATAAATACAAAATGTCCTTTTTTTTTTATCCCTTTCCCCCTCGTGTATCTGTAATTAATGGAAACTTTTGGGGCCCTCGAAAGAGGAAGATCTCCGGTGATTAAATTTCGGATTAGAGCAAGAAATTTCCCCATGTCTCCTTCCATTGGTGTTTTTGAACACAAAAGATTGTCGGCTTACAAAAAAAGGATTTGGTGTAGTTATTTTTTCACAAAGATTTTGAAGAAGATTAAAGTACAGATTCGCAATAAAAATATCCAAGGAAACTTTTATATTAAGCAGTAATGATTTAAAATGTCAAAAGATCAGATAACATCAGGTTGATTGCGGTTTCTATTAATAACAAGATAAAATTTTTTTCCCTCAATGATATTTTTATCAGTGCTTAAGAATTTAGTTTTTAAAATATTTATCTTATAGTAATACGTTATAAGCTGAGACACCCGGTGCCACAGGTTTAGGGTTCAAATCCCGGAGGTGCCATGGATGCTTATAGTGGTTCGGAATCCACTTTGGTCCCCATCTATTATGAATACAGAGCGATGGGCGTAGGGCTGACAATCTTACCCCGTACGAGAAAACACCTCCTGGTCGAAATCTGCTAGTAGGCAGACGAACTTGACCATTATGGAGTTGTTACGCCAATGAGGAAGAAGAGAATAAAGCATGATGGTCAAGTGTATTCTTTTATAAATTGCAGACTGTAACCATGTTCCTCCTACCTACTAGAAAAGAAGGCCCCATGTGGCGTCCAGGAGAAATGATCAGTTGGTCTCGTGACTCTCACCCGAGAAGAAGTACAGCGCAATCAGAGTCCCGCTGAGAAACGTTTAGTTATTCTCTACTCCCAAGATGAATATATTTAACTCTACCCTGCTTATTAATTAGCCTACTCGATTCTCACCCGGAGAGAAAGCATATTTCGCGCACCCTGCGCATATCCAAGCTTTGGGTTTTCAGCTTAGAAGTAGAGTCCTTTTACAAAATCTATAGTTATTTGTCTTTAATTGTGTTAAATATTGTGTGTTGTGTTTGCGCGTTTATAAAAAAAGTTGTGAGTTCTCCAACCTGTGCCTCAAGTATTTCAACCCAACTACACCCAGTTACAATCTAGCTGCCCAACCAGCCCAAAAGAAGACTCAGATTTTATAATAATAATTTTTATAATAAATGTTTTATAGCATTCAATGTACCTCTGCTGGATCAAATTTCTTTTTATACCGTGAGAAGACTAATAAATCTCAATTATTTCAACAGGAACGCTGAGTACTACATGATGACATAATTCTTGTACAAAGAAGACTGAAGTTTAACTAAATTATATTTATTTCCATAATGACTTTCAGAACGATCACAGAAACCTAATTCTAATATAATTCACAGCTATTAACAATATGCCGATATATAATTCCGGGTAAAAACATTTATGCCTCGACACGCTCAGAGCGACAGCAGCCAAACATTACCATAACTGCAGGAAGCCAAAGTTCAGACTGAAAACTAAAACGATTCTTATGGGATGGAGACATCACGTGAGCTATTACGTAGAGTATGATGTTTCACTGTTTTACAGCAATACAAAAATTTAGGATAATTTGTGTCACAGGCTGCATGCGTTACATTTTTGAATATTTTCCAATCAAACATTTATGATATGAACAGTTTCTTATAAAATTTTTAAATCATTGATTTAATTAATTAGAAAGCATCCCATTTAAAACTATAAATATGGCTGGATCTGGCTCATATACATTTTTATTTTTTGAAATCATACAACTTTTACTTTAATATTTTAAACTTTTCCACTTTTTTGTAGAATACACGAAAATAATCCCTTTTTATTACTATGTATTTCTAATTAATGGAAAATTTATACCATTAACTGTATCATTAAAAACTAAAATTATTATAACCTGTACTTGGCACCAATGTATCTGATAATACTGAATGTATTTGGAATAAATTTTAAATTTCCCATCTACTAATATCCATGGACGTCCAAATAAACAACACCACACTCGTTAAATTCGAATTTCATCTTACATAAAGTGCACATAACTTTATTCTCTATTTAAAGCACTTGATAATAATTATTATCTTGTTATAGCACTTGATAATAATTATTATCTTGCTATAGTACTTGATAATAGTTATTATCTTGCTATAGTACTTGATAATAATTATTATCTTGCTATAGCACTTGATAAGGATTTTTATTTCAAACACCTGTGGCGATGTTTCATTTCAAAGTAATCGTTAGTAATCAAAGTTTCTTTTCAAATCGGTTTAATTAAATGAATATTTAAAGGAACACTTTTTTATTTACAAGATTAATTTCAACATAGTCATATTATTATTAAGCCGCATAAATCATAATTTTAGTTTTTGTAAATTTTAGTAAGTAAAAATATTTGAGTAGAATTAAAGGTTTGAGATTTTGAGTAACTCATCTTAAATAATATAAATTGGCTAAATAAAGTAGCCATTCTTATCCAAGAATTTACAAAAACTTTTTTCAACTTTAATATATTAAGATTAATTTTTTTTAAGAATATAATAGTATTTGGAAAATAAATTGAAAATTAATACCATAAATTTTTTACGTTATTTTTAAAGGTGGCGCCATCTGGTGTAGAGAAAAATCTGATGACAGTAATAAATAAGGTTTTGATTTTGATTAAAAAGGTTTTTGTAATTTTTGGAGAAAATAATGTACTCAGAAGAAAATAATTAGAAAACTAATATTGTACATTTTTTACGTTATTTTTTACATTAAATAGCACCAGTCAATTTTTAAAGGTGGCGCCATCTGGTGTATGAACAGTAATAAATAAGGTTTTGTTCTTAGTTAAAAAAAAGGAATTTAAAAAGTTTTCGTAATTTTTGACTACGAATGTTTGGAACAAATAATGTATTCACAGAAAAAAAACCCAGCTGATATTCTAAAAATAACTGAAGCATAATGTAACAGAGAACAGGTTACACAAACAACACTTACCTTACGTTCTCGTGCCTGCTCATGTAGATCTTTTTAAACTGACCAGTGACCACAGCACCCAAGTCTTCCCTTATTTCAGCAGCAACGTGCTTTGGAAGAACGGATAGAAGCAGGCGTTCCTGAAGAAGTAAAAAAAAAAAAAAATATTATAGCTGCTCTACATGTTACTCGTTTCACATTAGTTAATTAATAGTCATAAATACTATTCAAGGTCAACCATGGCTTAGCCAATTAGAACATCAACGAGAAATTGGGCGTTACTTTCCGAAGAAAATATTATAAATATGATTCACTAATTAAAATTAATTAAATAGATTTATTTGTTCTTAAGCAAAATCTTTGCTATTCTCAGGATGATCACTTTAATGACTCAGAATGACTACTTTAATAATTCAGAATGACCATTTGAATGACTCGGAATGACTATTTTAATGATTATTTTATATATTTTCCTGAGGTACATGCAGAATCTTTTACTAAGCTTATATGAAGACCCTACCTTCGCTTTCTCTGATTGTGAATGTAGTGTAACCCATTCAATGTGATACACTTTGTGCAATGATGAATCTTCTATTGTGACAATAGCGCCAATAGTGTCTTCTATTGTGATATAATGAATCTTCTAGAGTAATGATGAATCTTTTATTATGATAAAAGTAACAATATGACTTAATGGTAACATTAAAGTCAAGTATTTAATAGTGGGACAATATTATTTATTATGCTTCTTTTTTATAAACAAATCCATATGTCGATCATCTACAATCTATAGATAGAATCTTTAGTATATTTAATGTCCAGTTAGATATATTGCTTCAGCAATATTATTTATTCAAGTTGATTATGTTACTATAAAAAAAATTGAAAGTAAATACTACATTTTAACATTTAAAAACTGTTAAAGATTATAATACTTTTGTACATATGAAATTTGCATTGTGTAACAAAGTAAGGATCCATTATGTCTTCCCGAAACAAAATATAGCAAACGGGGAAGAGTTCAAGATTGATAGATCCTCCTTTCAAGGACGGGTTGACCCTTACGTTAGACTTTGGACTTCACACTTTTTTTTCGGCCGTTAGACTTTCGACCCTTAATGGGAGAGGGTGAAAGAGAAAAGGGAGTGTGCAGAGTCGAGTGAAAGCAGTACGGAGGATAAAATGACCTTAAACGAACATGCTTTTAAGATGATTTTGTAAATATTTGTTATATAATTGTCTTTTGTTTGTTGCAGTTGTATAGTGTTGTCTTTGCAATCTTAATAAATATAGCAGCTAAACATCGCATATTTGAGAAATAATTTAGTTTGTATCCACAAACAACACTAAATCAAGAGCACACGCATATCCGGCCCTAACTTATACTAACAACCGACAAAAATGGTTATTAATTCTAAGAAATAAATAACAATTATTTTTGTAATCTACATATTCGTGCAATGTAGTGCCTCATTAAATAAAAAAACTACACAAATTATTCAATGTTCTGTCTTAAATGTGATATTTCAATTTTTATACAATCTATAAATGAATGGAAAGTAAAAATAACATCGATATTTATAAAACAATTTAAAATAATGCACATATAAAAGGAAAAATTATAAAATGAAGAAAAATTTGAAACTCCTTGTTCAGAAATTTTTGACTTCAAAAAATGCGAAATCGTCTCCTTATTTTTGTCACAATGTCAAATATACAATGAAATTGAATACAATAATATTAAAAAATACAATAATACTAAAAATTCAAACATTCCAAGTTATGAAATTTTAATTAAAGCAGTAAAAGTACTTCTTTATTATAAATATCAAGAAAAACAGAAAATATAGTTCAAAAATTAAGCTCAAAAATTTAATTTTAAATTATTATCTTAATCTAGAAAAGTTTCGTGAAATCCAAACTATTTCGAAATGAAACACAATGATTCGAAACTTTTCATTTACAGGAAAATCAATCTTTTAGGATGATATGAAATATTCACGATCCTTTTTCTCAAAATGTAATAGCTAATAAAAGGATATGATAATGCAACCATTTCCATCAAAATGCGATATTTTAATTAAAATTCCCCAATCGAATATTTATCGAAATATTTTCTGGGAAATAAAATATTATTGAGAAATGAATGAGATGGAAAAATGATTATTTCCAAGAAGTTTTAATAAGATGACGTTATGTCGTAAACGGAAGATTTTCCAGAAGATTGATTATTGATATTTCGGAAAATAAATTAATTTTTCGTATAAAGGGAATTCATTTATTTATCTTATCTAACTTCAGTTCATGGTTGAAATAAAGTCACAGTGAATGAATAAGATAGTGTCAGAATTATTTAGATGATCGTTAAAATACAAATAACTTTACAAGAAAAAAAACTTCGAAAAATGACCGAAATTGACGTAGAAAAAAAATGGAATTTGTTTACTCTTTCATAATTATATTTACGAACAAAATGATTTTTGAAAAAAAAAAAAAAAAAAAAAATATGAGGCAAAAAAAAAAAAAAAAAAAAAAAAAAAAAAAATTGTCGAAATTATTTGGGGTTTGCTTTAATCATAAAAGAAAATTATTTTAGAGGGAAAAAAAAAATTTTTTCTCTTTCTTAGTCAATAGAATTTTTTTGCTTTATGTTTTTCAAACTAAATTTTATATGATAGGAACACAATTGATTGAAAGGATGAAATTAAATTTAAGGATAAAATAATTTTAGGAAAAGAAATTAGGATTTCAGGATCAGTATTAGCGAAACAAAATTTTTTATGATCCTGGAAAATTTGATACGATTTAAATTGTTAATATTTTTTTCTAATGCAGCTTGGCAAATACTTAGACCGTGATCTTTTATGCCATAAGCAAGAGCTGCGCCGATGTTACTCACTTAGCACTACCCAGGGGGCGAGTGTAGCTTGAAGATAAACTACGGATGCGGAGTAACAATGCCCCGCTCTATGATACTATTAGACCGGGTTAAAGTGAATTCCGAAAAAATACAAACATCCATGGCACCGCTGAGACTCGAAATCCGTGGTACTGGCTGCAGAGTGCTAGCCACTCGGCCATCAGGCTTTAGATTGTTAATATAGAGGCTTATAAATCTTGTGAAATGCGATTTTAAAAGTGTCTATATAGATTGTTATTATTGTTTTTTAAGTATGTATATAGATTTTTAAAGTATCTATATAGATAGTTAATATAGATATTTTAAAATCGTATTTCAAAAAATTTATACGCGTTAATATATATGTCATAGCGTCGCAGGGCTATAAAAAATTTTTTTTTTTAGTTCTTGTAAATTTAAGTAAGCAAAAATTTTGACAAAATCGGTTTAGTAAATAAATATTTAAAGGAACTCTTTTTTATTTACAAGATTAATTTGGACATATTCATATAGTTACTAAGTGGCATAAACAGCATTTTTAGTTCTTTTAAATTTTAGTAAGCAAAAATATCTGTGCAAAATTAAAGGTTTAAGATTTTGAATAACTCAACTTAAATAGTAAAAATTGGTAAATAAAGTAACTATTCTTATTCAAGAATTAGATTAAAATTTTTATCCAAGGTTATTTATATTTTATATTCAAGGTTATTATGTTATTTATTATAATATATTATCATTCTTATCCAATAATTTTTTTCAACTTTAATGTGTTAGGTTTGATTTCTTAAAGAATATAATAGTATTTGGAAAATAATTAGAAGATTGATACTGTACATTTTCTACCTTACTGTTATTTTTTTATCATTACATAAATAGCATCAATCAATTTTTAAAAGTGGCGCCCTCTGGTGTACAGAAAAATTTGATTGCAGTAATAAATAAAGATTTGGATTTAATTAAAAAAAATTAATAAAACAATTTTCGTAATTTTTTACTACTAAATTTTCAGAACGAAATAATACATTCAGAGAAAAAAAAATTTCTAAAAATTATAGTTTTTAGTTATTCAGCAGCACATCCACACCACTAACATACGCATACAATGTAATAAACGAATGTAAAATATTTAATCCTGGTAATGCAGAAAAGAAATAAATACCGACAAAAATAGAAATATTGCCTTAGGCTATTTTCTATTATAACACCTTTTCTAAGAAATGATTGCTCAGTATTCAGCTGTAATATCATGCTATTAAATAATCATTAGATAATCCAAACATGACAGGCTTCTTCCTTCGAAGATCTTTTTTTTTTTTTTTTTTTTTTTTTTTTTTTGTCTTCTCGTACAATAGTGTTTGGTGCTCGCGGCACCTGTCCTAATCTCAGAGGACGGCGTCGCCAAAGAAGAAGATGGGCGTATGCAAGCTCCAAAAATAAAACCAGGGCTGCGCTGGGCGTCGCCCTATTCGGGAGAAGTATTTGTTGTTAACCAACGAATAGCGATTCTGGTTTATGAAGTTGGGTGAAACGATTGAGGAGTAATGGCTGATGCAATGCGCATGCTCAGGACTGGTTTGGATAGCGTGTTGAGATAGTAGAGAGTTTTTGCATACCGTACGTTAGTTATCGTAGGACGTCCGTTAGCTTTTTCTCCCTTGCGCGCATGCTCATAAGAAATTATGTTTCCTATGAGCATGTGCGCTAGGGATCAAAAGCTAACGGACGTCCTACGGTAACTAACGTACGGTATGCAAAAACTCTCTAGTGTTAGAAACACGATAGTTAGAGCTACCAAAGTAAATAGGAAAGGTAAATCAAATGACTTTAATGTGTTAGGATTCATTTTTTTAAAAAATATAATAGTATTTGGAAAATAATTAGAGAAATACTAGTGTAAATTTTCTATCTTATTTTTTTTACAGTACATAAATAGTGCTATTCAATTTTTACAGGTGGCGCCATCTGGTGTACAGGAAAATTTGGTAACATCAATAAATAAGAATTTGTTTTTAATTAAAAAGAAATTAATAAAATCTTTTGTAAGTTTTGACTACTAAATTGTAGGAACGAAATAATATATTCGGCGGAAAAAAAGTGATGTTCTAAAAGTTACAGTTTTTAGTTTTTCTGCGGCATACATCCATCCACTTTTATATACATGGTTTACTACAAACATGTATAAAATATTTAATCATGGTTACACAGAAAAGAAATAAAAATCGACAAAAATAGAAATATTGACAATACTTGAATGGTGGTTTCATGCAAGCCCTCAGGATATTTTCTATTAAAACATCTGTTCTAAGAAGTGATCGCTCAGTATTCAGCTCTATTACCATGCTATTAAATAATCATTAGATGATCCTAACTATTACAGGCTTCTTCCTTTCAAGATCTTTTTTCTGTCTCCTAGTACAACAGAGTTTGGGTGATTGCGGCACCTGCCCTAATCTCAGAGGAGGGCGTCGCCAAAGAAGAAGATGGGCGCATGCAAGGTCCAAAAATAAAACCAGGGCGTCGCCCTATTTGGGAGAGGTATCTGTTGTTAACCAACGAATAGTGATTCTGGTGTATGGAGATGGTGAAATGACTGAGGAGTAATGGCTGATGCATTGCGTTTGCTCGCGACTGGTTTGGGTTAGAATTAGACACTGGATAATTGGAAATACCCGTAAATAGGCAAGGTTAATCCATGAACTTTAGTGTGTTGGGATTGATTTTTTTAAAAATATAATAGTATTTGGAAAATAATAATTAGAAATCATTATTTTCTACCTTATCATTATTATTATTTTTATATTATATATAAATAGCATTAGTCAATTTTTAAAGGTGGCGCCATCTGGTGTGCAGGAAAATTGCTGTAACAGTAATAAATAAGGATTTGTATTTAATTAAAAAGAAATTAATAAAAAAATTTCGCAATTTTTGACTACGAATTTTTGGAATGTAATAATATATTGAGAGATAAAAAAATGTTCTAAAAGTTACAGTTTTTAGTTATCCTGCAGCACATAATACACACATCCATTTTCATACGCGTACAATTATTTAATCATGGTAATTCAGAAAAGAAATAAAAATCGACAAAAATAGAAATATCGCCAATATGTAAACGGTGGTTTACAAAAAAAAAAACAGAGAACATAAATTTAAATTACACGTAATTTCATGCAAGCACACATATCCCTCAGGATATTTTCTATTAAAACATCTTTTCTATGAAGTGATCGCTCAATATTCAGCTCTTTTACCATGCTATTAAATAATCATTATATGATCCAAACATGACAAGCTTCTTCCTTTCAAGATCTTTTTTGTCTCCTTGTACAATGGAGTTCGGTGCTTGCGGCATCTGCCGTAATCTCAGAAGTGGGCGTGGCCAAAGAAGAAGTTGGGTTAGGCAAGCTTCAAATATAAAACGCAGGGCTGTGCTGGGCGTCGCCCTATTTGGGAGAAGTATCTGTTGTTAACCAACGAACAGCCATTCTGGTTTACGAAGATGGGTGAAATTATTGAGGAGTAATGGCTGATGCAATGCGCTTGCTCATGACTGGTTTGGATGGCATGTTAAGATAGTGTCAGAAATAGGCAAAGTAAATCCGTAAATTTTAATGTGCTAAGATTGATTTTTTAAAGAATATAATATATATAGAAGAATATATTTTTATAAGAATAATTTGGAAAATAATTAGAAAAGTAATACTGTAAATTTTCTACCTTAGTATTATTATTTTTGCATCACGTAAATAGCAACAGTCAATTTTTAAAGGTGGCGCCATCTAGTGTACAGGAAAATTTAAAGATAGTAATAAATAAGGTTTTGTTTTTAATTAAAATGGAATTAATAAAACAATTTTCGAAAACCGATTGAGGAGTAACGGCTGATGCATTGCGCATGCTCATGGCTGGTTCGGATAGCGCGTTGGGATAGAGTTAGAAATTCAATAACTGGAGCTACCGGTAAATAGGTAAGGTAAATCAGTAAACTTTAATGTGTTAGAATTGATTTTTTAAAAAACATATAATAGTATCTGGAAAATAATCAGAAAAGTAATATTGTAATTTCTCTATCTTATTATTATTATATTGCATTACGTAAATAGTATCACTGAATTATTAAAGGTGGTGCCATCTGGTGTACTGGAAAATTTGATGACAGTAATAAATTAGGATTTGTTTTTAATTAAAAAGTCAAACGACTGTAAAATATTTAATCATGGTAATATAGAGAAGAAATAAAAATCGACAAAAATAGAAATATTAACAATATGTAAATGATGGTTTAGAAGGAAAAGTCAATATATTCAATTTTTACTTAATTTCATGCAAGTATACATATTCCTTAGGATATTTTCTATCAAAACATCTCTTCTAAAAGTGATCTCTCAGTATTCAGCTCTAATACCATGCTATTAAATAATCATTAGAAGATCCGAAGATGACTGGCTTCTTCCTTTTAAGATCTTTTTTCTGTCTCCTCGTACAACAGAGTTTGGGTGCTTGCGGCACCTGCACTAATCTCAGAGGAGGGCGTGACCAAAGAAGAAGATGGGTGTATGCAAGCTCCAAAAATAAAGCCAGGGCGTCGCCCTATTTGGGAGAAGTATCTGTTGTTAACGAACGAATAGCAATTCTGGTTTATGAAGAATGGTGGAATGATTGAGGAGTAATGGCTGATGCAATGAGCATGCTCACGACTTGTTTGGATAGCGAGTTATAGAGTTAGAACCCGTAAATAGGCAAGGTAAATCCGTAAAATTTAATGTATTAAGATTAATTTTTAAAAAATATATATAATAGTATTTGGAAAATAATTAGAAAATTAATACTGTATATTTATTACTTTATTATTATTTTTATTTTTATTACATAAATGGTATCAGTCAATTTTTATAGGTGGCGCCATCTGGTGTAGAAAAATTACGTGACAATGGTAAATAAAGGTTTGTTTTTTAATTAAAAAGGAATTAATAAAAATTTTCGTCATTTTTGACTTCGAACTTTCGGAACGAAATAATATACTCAGAGAAAAAAACTGATGTAGAAATGAAATGTTCTCCATTGATTATGGTGGGTTCAAATCCCCAGATCTTGGAGATGTTGTCCCTTTCTTGCAGTTGTCCTAATCATCTTCAAGTTATTCGTTTTAAATTGCTGTGCCGAAATATGGAATCAGTGTAGAACGCAGCCTGGATAAAGCTGAATCTGCCAATGCTCATAGGTCAAAGTGCTGGCATTCGATAATTATCTTTTCAGACAATGACTTTCTAAAGTGTAGAAATTATTATTTACTTAATTTTTATGTCTGAGATTCTTTCTTTTTTTTTATATCAATAAAAGTACAGGCATGTGGGGAAAAAATCATACAATATATTCAAATTACACGTAATTTCATGCAATTATACATATTCCTCAGGATATTTTCTATTAAAACATCTTTTCTAAGAAGTGATGGTGTATTCAGCTCTAATGCCATGCTATTAAATAATCATTAGATGATCCTAACTATTACAGGCTTCTTCCATTCAAGATCTTTTTTCTGTCTCCTAGTACAATAGAGTTTGGGTGATTGCGGCACCTGCCCTAATCTCAGAGGAGGGCGTGGCCAAAGAAGAAGATGGGCGTGTGCATGCCCCAAAAATAAAAGCAGGGCGTCGCCCTATTTGGGAGAAGTTGAAGCTGTTAACCAACGAATAGCCATTCTGGTTCATGAAGGTGGGTGAAATGATTGAGGAGTAATGGCTGATGCAATGCGCATGCTCATGACTGGTTTAGATAGCGCAATGCGATAGAGTTATAATAGTCCACCACCATATATAGAAAGGAAAATGGAAAATTGCAAAGAAATTCGCTTTCTATTTTGCCGCTTAATAGTGTGATTCTGTCATATGTATATACGAATTTATTTTAATTGTAATTATTTAATAAAAAGTAACTAAAATAAAATTTTTCTTTGTAGGAATTGACTTTAAAATTTTTCTATATTGCTTGTTTTTATATTATATAAATAGTATCAGTCAATTTTTAAAGGTGGCGCCATCTGGTGTACAAGAAAATTTGGTGACAGTAATAAAGATTTGTTTTTAATTAAAAAGGAATTAATAAAAAACAATTTCGTAATTTTTTTACTACAAATTTTTGGAAAGCAAATTTGGAAATTTTTTTCTCTGAACAATATATTCAGAGAAAAAACTGATGTAGAACTGAAATGTTTTCCATTGACTGGGATGGCTGCAAATCCCCAGATCTTGGAGATAGGACTGGAGTTGTTCCTTTTTGCAGTTATCCCTTGTCCCAATCACATTGAAGTTATTCGTTATGAATCCAGTACCCAAATATATATGCACTGTAGGAGGTTCTGTATTGCACCCTAGATAAAGCTGAATCTGCCAATACTCTCAGGTCAAAGTGACAATTATGTTTTCAAGTATTGACTTTTTAATACGCTTTTATCATTTCACCTGTATGTTTGTATGTAATTCTGACTCTTTGGGCTCGATTTTGGGACTGATGGCGCCATCTACTGGAGTTACACTGATCAAACCCTACCTATTTTCTATAATTATTTTTTGTTTAATCTTAATTCCTTTTGTTTTCATTTTACTTTTTGCCATGCTTTAAATAACATTTTAACTTTAACCTTTTTTTTTGTGCATCATCAAGGACTTTTTTGTACCGATAGCTTTAGCTTTTTCGATCTTCTGCTTTAATTGTTCTCAAGCAGGCCTAAATTTCAAATTATCATTTAAAAAAAGCTAAAACAACGCGCTATTTGGGAGAGTTAATCAAACTAAAATAAAATAAATTCATAAGTTTAAAAAAAAAAATGCCATGCTCATGACTTTTAGAGTTAATCAAACTAAAAAGTAAAAAATAAATTAATAGTTTAAAAAAAATTAAAAAAACACGCTTTTATTTTGCCGTTAATCAAACTAAAAAGTAAAAAATAAATTAATTAGTTTAAAAAAACTAAAAAACACGCTTTTAGATTAATCTTTTTAAAATTATATAAAAAAATTTTAACATAATTTTAAAATGACTGACAAGAAAATTTGGTGACATAATCACTGTTCTAAAAGCGTATTTTTGTATGAGCATTTTTAAACTAACTCTAAATTTGGAAATTTTTCTCTGAACAATATATTCAGAAAAATTATAACGATTGTTTTTCATACTAATAATAAATAGGACTGGAGTTGTTCCTTTTTGCAGTTATCCACTTGTCCCAGATGTTATGTTCCAAATATATACTATGTAGGAGAGTTCACTTTTTGATAAAGGCTGATTAATACTCTCCGAGTGACAATTATGTTTTGTATATTGACTTTTTTAAAAAGTGTAACAAATTAATTTTGTTTGTCATTTTTTCTTTGTTATATTAATAACTGAACAAGTGAGTGAGTGTGTAGGGGGATTAGAAAGGCAACAAATTATATATATATATATATATTAGACATAAATAAATGTCTATATAAATATATATAAATGTCTTGAACTAGTTCTTATATTCCATTAATATAGATTTTAAATTACGATTTCAGCGTATTTCATGGCATCTAAGACATTTTGACAATACTAATAATAAATAATTAATAAGATAGTGTTCCTTTTTTGAAATTAACAGTGCAGGTATTTGAATCATAACAAAACATTTTTCTTTATTCAGAAAAAGGGTAATTTTATTTATTAAATATATCAAATAACTTAATAAAAATAAAACATTACAGTTTTTAGTTAATATAATGCAAAAAATTAAGATATTAAACTTTCTTTTTACATTAAGAAAACCTTATAGCAAAAAATATTGAAAGACTATTTTTTTGCCATAAGGTCTTCTTAATTCTTTATTAATTTATTTAATTCTTAAGAAATTTTATGATGAACACAGTTCTTTTTTATCTTTAATTTCTTTAATTTTGAAACATTTCCTTTTAGATGGATTAACAACATATTTTAAAAAAATATAATTTAAAAAAAAATTTCAATTATACTATTTTTTTAGTTATTCTATTTTCTAAAATAACGCATGAAATTTCAGTCTAGGTTTAAAAAATGTTGAATTAATTTTTTTTCTAATTAATAGCAAAAAATTTTGTATTTTTCAAATTATTGAAAAGAGTATTAAAAATTATTCTTAAATTATTCAATTTATGCAGTTGATCTTTATAATAATAAGCATACTATAATAAAAAATTTTAAATCTATACCAAAATACGAAAATTCAAAATACTTTAAATATATAGAATATTATCAGACGAAACAGCAATCCTATACTTATAAGGCACGTAATATTATTTGAATTTAAAAAAAAGTTTAATTTTTTCTTTCTAATTAATAGCAAAAAATTTTGTATTTTTCAAATTATTGAAAAGAGTATTATGAAAATTATTCTTATATTATTCAATTTATGCAGTTGTTCTTTATAATAATCAGCATATTATAATAAAAAATTTTAAATCTAGACCAAAATACGAAAATTCAAAATACTTTAAATATATAGAATATTATCAGACCAACCAACAATCCTATACTTATAAGGCACGTAATATTATTTGAATTTAAAAAAAAGTTTAATTTTTATTTTCTAATTAATAGCAAATAATTTTGTATTTTTCAAATTGCAGACAAGTATATTATAAAAAATATTCTGATATCGTCAAATTTATGCAGTTGACTCTTATAGTAATAAGCATATTATAATAAAATTTTAAATTAAATCCTATCCAGACCATCAATCCTACTAACATACAAAAATTCAAAATACTTTTTTGTATTTTTCAAATTGAAATATAAAGAATATTTTCAGACAAACGAACGATCCTATACATCTTTGTTTTTATTTCAAAAGAATTTTAAATGCAAATTTGATGCATATTTTTAAGGACATCCTTTTATTCCATTGATCCATTGGAGCATGGAGAAAAGTGGCAAGTCGAGTTGAGTGGTTCTTTTCCTGCTGGCAGAAGATTAGACAAAAAAGAAGACAGTGATGTTGAGCATCAAGGAAAATAATGGAGTCGTTTGGTTGCCTCCAGAAGAAAATCCGTAGATAAAAATATCTTCAATATTTCATAAAATATTTGTTCCTTTACAATTTCCAGAAAACCAGGAGGAAATTCTATTCGGGAAAAAGATTATTTTCCATGTAGTTTGGAATCGCGTTTTCGACTGTGATTTAAAATTTATGAGGAATATTCTACATTTAGAATTGCGTTTTCCGAATGTGAATCTTTTGTTTAGTAGTGAAGGTTCGTTAGTTGTAATATATTTGTTGTTTCGTCCTATATTTGTCTATAAACATAGAGACATTTAAATGTCAATAGGATACTATTTCTGTTACTGGTATTTACTATTTATAATTTTGGTATATATTGGAATTACTACTGTGCCCAAAAAGTAAGACCAATTATTCCTTTTCAAAAACTCTTTATTTATTCTTCCAAATTTATTTCATCGCCTTCAAAGTAATCCTTCTCCGGACACAATGCACGTATGCCAACTTTTTATCCAATCCTCAACGCTATTTTTCCTCAAGAAGGAGAAGTACAGCAAAAAAAACAACTTAATTTCATATTTCGCGGCCAAAAAATAAAAAATAAAAAAAATGGCAAAAAATCACTTAAATTGATATTTTACGAAGAAAAAAAAAATTATGGCAAAAAATTACTTAATTTGATATTTTACGGCCAAAAATAAAAATTATGGCAAAAAATCACTTAAATTGATATTTCTCGACCAAAAAAAAAAAATAATAAAAATATATATGGCAAATTGATATAGAGCTGATGTCGTATAACGACATTGGATACGTGTTTAGCAACAGACTCGAAAACATCTACAATTTCTGCAAGTAGAAACTGTATAGTGAAATTTCGAGATAGCCATGCTTTTGGATATGAACACTCAGGCGGACACAGTAAAGTCTATATTGGAAGATTCGTCATCATCATCATCATCATCATCGGCGCACCAGCCCGATGGTGGGCCAAGGCCGTGTGCCTACTGGCAAATTTTGAGACGAGAGATGTTTTTTTGTGGAGTAGGGTTGCTAGCCATACATCCAACGCTCTACAGCCCTTTCTAACCCCTACAAACATCCATTTACTCGAACTCGAAACTTGGGGTACAGAGTTCTAGTCACTGGGTCACTGCTGAATATTAGAAAGACTGCTGAATATTAATCTTCCTACAATTCAAAAAATGTAGAATGCATTTTAAGACAATCGGCATATAAAAGATATAGCACAGAAAGACACAGATCTACAAGTGCCTAACTAGCTAGATGACTGCTATCTGTAGCTAATGTTAATAGATGACAGCTATTTTCAGCTAATATCAAGAAAGTACGAAGCTTTTACACTAACATAATCAGATGTTCACTTGAAGAAGCCAGGCTGGCTGGTATCTTGATCAAATGTGTGCAAAACGCTTTACGAAGGAAATATGTATGCAAGATAATATAAAGATATTTATAAATTAGTGTGCAAGTTTATAGACGTCTGTACTCTTTACAGATGAGTTCAGATTATATTTGTAAACTGATTGAAAAAGATTGTGGCCTCATGGCCAATTGGCTATCGCTCTGGCCATTGGTACCACAGGCTTCAGGTGCGAATCCTGGCGATGGCATGGATGTTTCTTAGTTGTTCGGAATACACGTTAAACTGCAGGTCCCAGTCTAATTATCCTAAAGTGTGCACAAAATGACCGTAGAGCGACGAATCAAACCAAATCACACTACAGAACTGTTAGGATTAGACACAACACAAGAGAAATTATAAACAAAAATAATTTATCAAAACACATCCGTATTGTTTGCAACAATGTCTATTATCCCGATAGAAAATTTCTCAAAAAATATTTCTTTAAATAAAATAATAACTTAATTTTATCAAAATTAATCCCGAGAAACATTCGAAACACTTTCTTTTTTTAATAAATCTTCCCAATCAATATACAATTAACTTTTACTCTCGACGCTTCTAATATTCTTCAAAACTGATGAAAAAGAAGGAAAAAAAACTATTTCAAATATGAGAGAGAGCTAACTGAAGTTGAATCAAAGACTTCCAATTAAGGATTTAATCCCTTTCTTTTTCCCATCTCTGTAGTGAACTAAATAATCGTAGGACGGCATTCTACATCTTTGAAAGTAGCTATTTTTATTTTTATGACGTTTGCAACAAATTAATGAATTCAGAAAGGAAAAATTCTTTAATTTCTATTTCTTTTTTTTAATTAATTAAAAAAGAAAATATTCATTAAAAACAAAAACTTTTCAATTGAAAATATCTTCGAACTATATTTTGCTTACTCTCCTCGATGCTTTTGTGATCAGAAAATATTCCTTCGCTTGTAAAAAATATAATCGAATTAAAATTCTTATTACAAAAGATTTGGACCGAATTTTCAACTGATTAGTTTTTTAATGAAAAATGTGAATTAATTTTATTGAATGTATCATACATAAAGGAAACAGAAATGTTTAAAATAAATAATTAGGTCTTAAAAATAAACATTTTATATTTATTTTTGTTACTGTGCAATAATTATGAATAGATATCTTAATTAGGAAATTTTTCCGATTTTTTTATATTGTATTTCAAATGAAAAGATAATGGAAAAAATTATTGCAGAACATAATCAATTGTTTTCCCGCTAATTTCATGGATGTTTGTTAAGTGGTTCGGAATCCATGTTTAACTGTAGGTCCCGGTCTAATTAGCTCAAAGTGTGCACAAAATGACAGTAGAGAGATAAACCAAATCAGAAAATTGCTGGTTTGGCTAGCTATGGCTGGAAACCTGATATTATGCCTATAAATATTATTCCCCATTAAAGTATCAGATTTGTTGGATACAGTGCGAGCAGGTATATACAGATAGCTGCACTAACGTGCATATTATCACAAGTGGTACAATTATTGTTCAGTTATATAGAGAAGACATTCTCGATAAAAATGTAAGCAAGCGCAGTTGATTATTCCTTCACATTAAAGACAATAATGCTGAGAAACACAAAAGTCGGTTGGTGAAGAATTACCATTGTGAAGAGTCTTGTAAGATGGGGGTGCCATAAAGTTCACCGAAATTGAATTCGATTGGGTATGTTTAGAATTCCCTAGGGAGACATTTCTGTACACATATTCTCACTATTTCTGTATACATATTCTCACTATTTCTGTATACATATTCTCACTATTTCTGTATACATATTCTCACTATTTCTGTATACATATTCTCACATAAGTCAATAGTCTGTATTCTTTATTGGTGAGTTCAGATTATATTTGTAACTGACTCAAGACGATTGCTTTACGTTTGAAACGTTTTAATTACGTTTAATTGAAATGTCGTGACAAGTTTAAGTGAAACGTGTTACGAAGGAGGGATGTATGCAAAACGTTCAATCTATGTATACCCCTCGTACAGAATTTCAGTGGCTATGTATACATGTCAATTATTGTGCAAGTTAACAGAAGCCTGCACTTTTTACTGATGAGTTGTTTCAAATTATATGTGTAAACTGACTCAAGATGGTTATTCATTTCGTGTTGACTGGAAACCAGTTATTATCCCAATAAATTTCCACATTAAAGAATCAGATTTGTTGGATCCACTGCACACATATGGGCAGGTATCTATAGACTGCTGAACTAACTGTATATTACCAAAAGCGGTATCGTTACTGTTCAGCTATATAGAGAAAATATTATCGATAAAAATGCAAGCAAGCGCAGTTAGTGATTCCTTCACACTGTAAGACAATAATGCTAGAAAACACAAAACTCGGTTGATGGAGAATTACCTTTGTGAGGAGTCTATAAGAAGGGAGGGTGGTCATAAATTTATAAGATGGGGGTGGCCATAAAATTCACCGAACTTGAATTCTATTGGGCATGTTTAGGGTTTCCCTGGAGAGACATATTTCTGTACTTACACACCTCCTACAACTCTTCATTGTCTTTAAATTACCTTGACACAGTAATGGGTGTCGCTGCCAGCTGAGTTAAAAATAAACTCGTTCCATACGAGTATGCACGACAGTATGCATACAGCACGACAATGATGTCTCATGCGTTTATGAAACATCTTTGTTGTGCCTGTATATATTAGGTTATAACATATTAAAACCTATCACATATTTTATTCAAATCCTATGTTTTTTTTAGTATGTTTTTATTTTGTGGATTTTCATGACAGAAAATAATTTTATTCTTTTTCCTTGTGTGCAGACTTTGGAACCACAGATTTCAGATTCGAATCCTGGCGGTGGTATGAATGTTTGTTAGGGTGTTCGGAATCCACGTTAAACTGTAGGTCCCTGTCTAATTAGCCCAAAGTGTGCACAAAATGACAGTAGAGTGACAAACAAAACCAAACCTTGTATGCATAATTTTTGAGGTTTAGTTTGATTAACGGTTTTTAAAATTGGGCGCTTCGTTCAGAGGTTATTTAACATGGGAACAGCAAACATGTATTTCAGTAATGCATTTGGTTATTCTCTTGCTGATTTGTATGGGACTTGTTTAGGACTTTTAATAAAAGAATAGTTAAATATAGTTCTGCGTATGCTTGTACCAAGAAATTGGTGAAAGATTCCCCGTAATGTTTTCGCAGATACGAAGAAATTGAATTATTTGCTATACTGAATGAATAAAAATTTTCAAAGCAATTTTCTTAAATACAGGGTGATTATAATTAAAGTCCCGCTTTCAAAATGCTGTAAGAAATGAACTATTTGTCACAATGAGTTCAAATGTGAACTGAAGATACTTGAAGAAGGGGGAAACGGTACAACATCAAAAACGTTCCGAAGTGTATTAATAGAGGACGATATAAGTGGTATAAAGAAAGTGAATTCGGCTGTCAGTGATATTTTGAATCCAAATGACAATGTATTTGGCATGAGTTGCACATTAAACCAATTGTAGTGTTCAATGTGCTTGATTGTTTCGGTGTTTTGACGGAAAAAATGATTTTTAAGTCATTCAACAGTTGGGACACTGTTCGTGGAAAGCCCATCCACCACGACAAGGCCATACCAAATTAGATGGGAAAAATTGGTGGAATTTTTTTTTAATGTCATACCATTTTCCCCTTCAAGTATCTTCAATTGAAATTTGAACTCATTGTGACGAATAGTTAATTTCTTACAGCATTTTGAAAGTAGGACTTTAATTATAATCATCATGTATAAGCAATTCATATCGTATTCTGCATTATAATGTTTCATGTTATATTGGTCAATTTTATTTTGATGAACAGATATAATTCTCCGAATTTTGATGAACAGGTATAAATGCGAAATAATTTTAACTAAATTAAAATTAGCTTTCGACATATATTTCAGAGTTCTGTAAGTTCAGAGTTTAACATGTGGGATGGCAGCTTGTGCAACAGCTTTATTAACCAGAAGGAAAAAAGTCGTATACAAAGTTTTTCAAAATCAGTAAATAACATTATTTTTTATATTTTGCATGGTTTTAAGGAATTATGTAATAATACTATGACAGTTATTGCTATACATTAATTCGTATAGTTTATAATTCTTTTACTAATTCTTTAGTTTTAGAAAGTTTTATCTGTAACTTATTGTATAGTGATAATAATTATATTTTCTTTCGGAGGGAATAGTAGTGGAAAAAAAAGCCAAGCGGCGATGAAGTGCCAATTGCAGTACGAAAAGGATGGGAGATATTGGGCTCAACATTCTGTTTCTTCATAAAATAGGAGATTTTTTTACTGCACCAGAAGAGAGGAGATTTATAACAGTAAACACAAAAGAAATCCCTAGGTAGCACCTGAATGATTTTCAACTTTTCTGTTTTCTTCTTTGGAAATAAAAAACAAAAACGGAAGAGTTTTTTAGTTCGTAGATTTATAGTGTTTCTACCCAATTTAGACACTATTCTATTTCGTTTCTCAGGTTTTGAATCAAGTTTGAAAACTCAACCCGCAATATACTTTTTGTAAGATGAGATAAGATATAATAAGATAATAAGATAATAAGATGAGATATATTTCATATGGATATGTAAAAGAAAAAAATTTAAACAAAATTTTTGAAAGCAACAGAAAAAATATTATTTTGAGTATTTCTCTATGAAGAAAAAAATAAAATTGTATACACACAAATATTTAAGAAAAAAGAATGGAATGTAAAATTAACATGTATTCTATGAATAATTTTTTTATAAAAATTGTTCTATTTCTTTATTGTAATAGATATATTAAAAAATGTTCTCATGAATATTAAAATTGTTTTGTTGATATATATTTAAAAAAAAACTTAATTAAGATGATCTAACAACAGAAAAAAATAAAACATTTTGTTGTAGCATATTGCAAATGCAATTCTATTAACACTATAAGAATACATAGAATTTCTAGGAATTTTAAAATATCATGGAAATTCTACAGAATGTTTTCATAAATATTTGAAATGTTTATTTGATGTTTATTCTCTAAAAAAACTTAAGATTATTAAGATTATATAACAGAAAGAAAATAAAGCAGTTTATTGTAGAAATTGTTGTTGTACAAATTGCAAATTGAATTTGTACAACAGTAATTGTAAATTATTGTACTACAAATGTAATTGTATAAACACTATAAGAATATGTATAATCTCTAGAATTTCTACGTTATCGTGGAAATTCGACTGATTAACGACAAGGTTAATTGAAACCAAACCTACCTGTTCCTGTGATTCTTCTTCAAGTACCAGCTTAGCTTCAAGGCTCTGTCTTGTCTCCAGAAAAGCCCTTCTTTGCCTGCGCTCCAAGAAGAAGTACGACAAGCAGCCCAAGAGATTTGCGCATACAAATAACAGGACGTTTGCTCCCAGCTGTAAGCAAAACGTGAAACGTATTAGTTATATTTATATATGCAATGCATGAAGCCCATACACATACAAATATAAAAGAGCTAAGTTAATATATACTTAATACATACTACTGTGTCCAAGAAGTAAGACCAATTTTTAATTTAAAATTCCCGGGCCTTATGGAATTTTAATTTTTTTTCTTTTCTTTTTTAGGTTGACGGCACTGTCATTGATATACGTGTGAAATTTTAAGTCAAAGTATTCATTAGTGTTTGAATTACAAAGATTTCAAAAATCGCCGGAATCAGTTTTAGCGTCTCACAAAGCCAAGCATAACTCAAACACTAATGAATATTTTGACGTCAAATTTCACACGGATATCAAGGACAGTGCCAGCAACCGAAAAAAGAAAAAAAATTGAAATACCATTTGCCCGAGAAATTTAAATTGAAAACTAGTCTTACGTTTTGGATACAGTAGTAATCCATTAAAATAGCTTTATAAATTTATCCAAGAAATCAACAGAGAAACGGATACATTTAATATCACAAAGTAAGCGATTTTGACTAAGTTAAAATATTAAAATAAATATCCACATTATTTCAAATCTATGTTATTTAAATATTCATGTTATTTAATTGAAATTGATTACTAATTAATCAATTATTAATCAATTTCAATTTAGTGTTGATTTAATAATAATCAAATATAACTTTTTTTTGCTATAATTATTGCTATAAAATGATTATTTTCATATTGAATTTTTTTATTCATATTACCTTTCGTTTGGTAATGGATTTAGTTTTTCTGAGTGAATAAAAAATATAACATATTTTATTATTGACATTTATTTTAGAGTTGCATTATATTTACGTTACAGTAAACAAGTATTTGATTACTCACAAAGAATAACTTTATACCAATATTTAAAAAGCTTTTATAAGGTAAGATAAATATATTCAATATAATATATAATAACATATATCTTGTTTGACAAAGTTATTACTTTTTTGTCAATTTAAAGTGAATACATTTATAGCCTATACATTTTTTATTGATTATTTTTAATAAATGTCCAGTACTTGCTTTTGCAATAAGTAGGATAAACGAAATACTTTTATTTGACAAGAAATGTATTGAATTTTTTTCAAGCTTTCTTGAAAACATCGATTACTGAAAATTATTCGTCCATTAAATAAAATGAGTAAAATAAATATTTTTTATAGATATGTAAAAGTTAAAAAAAAATTTATTCAGAATTTATGAGAGCAATATAAAATATTATTTACTTTGAGTATTACTCTATCATGAAAATAATAAAAATGTATGTGAGTAAATATTTACGAAAATTGAGTGGTTTGTAAAATAACTTTAAATAACTTATAATGTATTCTGTGAATAATGTTTTACGAAAACTGTTTATTTATTCCAAATGAATATATCAAAAAATGTTTTCAGGAATATTTGAAGAGTGTAGTCGGTGGATATTCTTAAAACAACTTAATTAAGACCTATACAACAAAAGAAAAAACTACAACACAATTTGTTGTGACTATAATTTTCCGTGAAAAAAAATTAGTTGAATTGTTATGTTAAAATAAAAACTTTGCTTAAACTAACAAATGAAATTAGTTTTCATTTTCTAAATGTTTTTTGCTTGTTTATTTAAGATAAGCGTAATTTTAAAAGTAGCATATTTTTCTGTATTCTGCTGATTTTTTTAAATATTTGATATTTCAATTTTGGCGCAGACATATTCCTTTATGTGACATCAACTCCAGACACATAAAAAATTAAATTTCCTTTGTTTAAAATATTTACCATCTCTTACAAACATTTTTGAAAGCATCTTATTAAATAAATATGAGTATAAAAATTAAATTGTATACATTTAGAATTTCCTTTTAAGTCACAAATAACACTCTACATTTAACAAGAAAAAAATATTTTGACTTCAATTTTGATACTTTTTTTTTTAAAATCACAGAAAATTAGCCCCGATATTTGCGTAGGATATTTTTTTTTCTTTGCATTTTGTCAAATTCGTGAATTATTGTAATTAAAAACAACATCAGAAATTTTCTCGTAATTAATAAAACTTAAGTCAATGGCTAAGATTAAAAAAATAAAGGTTTAAATAAAATTTAAAATATATTATTTCCATATATTTACCAACCTTTATAAACATTTTTTTAAAAGCATATTATTAAACAAATATGATTATAAAAAAGAAACTGTATAGATTTCCATGTAATAATGACTTCAATTTTGGTATTTTTTTTTTTAACCAGATATTGAGAAAAAAATATTGAGAAAAATAGTCTCAATATTTGCGTAGGACAAATTTTTCTTTTTGTATTTTTTCAAATTTGGGAATTATTATAATTAAAAATAGCATCATAATTTTTCTCGTAATTAATACAATTTAAGTCAATGGCTAAGATTAAAAAAATTTAACTCAAAATATATTATTTCCCTATATTCAGCAAGCTATATAAACATTTTGGAAAGCATGTTATTAAACAAATATGAGTATAAAAAAGAAACTGTATAGATTTCCTCATAAATAATACTCTATGTTTAACAAGAAAAAAAAAATAGTTTTCACTTCAATTCAGGTTTTTTTTCCTTCACATAAAATTAGTCTCAATAATAGGGATATAATTTTCTCTCTCTGCATTTCTTTCAAATTCATGCATTGTTTTAATCAAAAATAACGTTAGAATTTTTCTTTTAATTAATAGAATTTAAATCAATGGCTAAGAATAAAAAAATTAAAGGATTAAATCAAATTTAAAATATAATTTTTCCCTACATTTACCATCCTTTATAAAATTTTTTTTTGTTGTTGTTTGTTGTTTCTTATCCCACTTGGCTGGCCAAGCCCACGAGCCCATATGGACCCATGATTGAAGGGGAAGGAAGCAGCTTCTGTTGTGATGGAGCACCCGTAGGTAGAAGCCTGACTTTTGCTTCGTGACGCTCTTACAGTCATAGAAGACAGGGACCTACGGCTTAAAGTGGATTCCGAACCACTACAAACATCCATGGCACCGCCGGGATTCGAACCCGAAACCTGTGGCACCAAGCGCCAGAGCGCTAGACACTCGGCCATGCAGGTCCCAAATTTGCCAACGGCACGCAGTGTTCCCAGGTGGTCACCCACCCAAGTACTGACCGCGCCCAATGATGCTTAACTTCGGTGATCTAACGAGAACCGGTATATTCAGCATGGTACGGCAGTTGGCAAATATTTTTTAAAAGCACGATATTACAAGAATACAAATACGAGAATAAAAATGAATCTGTATACACTTAGGATTTCCAAAGTATATCAAGGTAGTACTCCATATTTAGCAATAGTAGTTTTTACTTCAATTTTGCTAAGATTTTTTTCTACATTCACAGATAACTAGTCCCAATATTTGAGGGGGATATATTTTCCTCTCTTCGCATTTTTGCAAGTATGTGAATTATTATGATGAAAAATAGCATCAGAATTTTTCTAATAGTTATTAAAATTTAAGTAAATTTCTAAAATTAAAAAAATTAAAGGATTAAATCAAGTTTAACTAAAAATATATTATTTTCCTAACTTTTGAAAACTGATTCCTTCTACTTTATACTATACTTTTCTGTATTCTTTTAAAGCCAAATGATCTTTTTTCTAATTCTCGTCTTTTATGATTTAAAATTTTTTTTTTTTTTTGTATTTCTCAGTTTAATCCGTATATTCTTGGCATTATCTACAAAAAAAAAATCCTGAATTTTTAAAACTTTCGAATCTTTACATTTAATCGGATTAATTTTTTTTATTAATCCTAAGAAGGATTTTTGCTCTTTTTGAGGAGCGAAAATAATTTTTGTGAAGCAACAATGTTTGTTATTTACATAGTTTACAAAATGGAGATTTAAAATATAAGTCAAGAAAGAAAATTAAAAATCTTTTGGAATTTTCAACGAAGATAAATAATTTTTTTTAGACTTTTGAAACCAGAACTATATTTGTTTCTTTTCTGTATTTTAATAGAAATGAATCATGTAAAATGTATCAAATAAATTTAATAAATAACGTATCCTATTTTTAAGACTTTGAAATATGGAATCAGTCGACAATATAAGCCATTTAAAACAAACTTGGAGAAAATGGAACATTACGTACATATTTTTTATTATATATTATAGTTTATTTTATTACATATTATAATTTTTAAATACACATATTACATTATACCACATTATTTATTTTTATCAATTACTTGAGATACAGTTTTTAAAATATCTTTTACATTTCCCAGATTACGCAAAAAATATATTTGGTCCCGAATAATAATTTTTTATAAGGATTAGCCGTCCTTTTTCAACAATTTTGCATAGTTTTCTTTTACTGTTAAATTGTCATAATTTATTCTCATAAATACCGATATATGTCAAAAGTCCTTTTGAAACAAAATTTTTATACCACCAGAATATAACTATTAGGTTAACAAAAAAAGCAAAACTTTTTACTTAAATGGTGAAAACCGAAATTACATCCTTGCCAACCTAATACATGTAGAAATAGTACTGTTCGTTTATTGAAAAAATTAGATTTCATTCATTTCATACAAGTGGAAAAAGGTTATTCCTTAATAGGTAAAGAACTTTTTAAAAAGTTATGGTTACATGGTTTCTAAACTATTAACAAATCAAAGCTATTAATTATTAAAAAACTTTATTTCTTAGTGAATTATTATAATAACGAACTACTTCAATATTAAATTATAATAATTTATTGATTTTTTCTATAATTAAAGAAAACAATTGCTTCTGAACACGATCCGTAATTGTAACTAAGAAAAGATTTTCCATGATCAAAGAAATACATTAATTCTGATCACGATCAGTCATTCTAACTAAAAAAACTTTCTCAACGATCAAATAAAACAATTCCTCCTGAATATGACCCGCAATTGTAATTAAGAAAATTGCCTCTATGAAAGAAATCAATTCTTTCTGAACAGGATCCGTAATTGTAACTAAGAAAAGTTCCTCCATGATCAAAACAATTAATTCCTTCTGAACAAGATCCGTAATTGTAACTAAGAAAAGTTCCTCCATGATCAAAACAATTAATTCCTTCTGAACAGGATCCGTACTTGTAATTAAGAAAAGTTACTCCATGATCAAAACAATGAATTCCTTCTGAACAGGATCCGTAATTGTAACTAAGAAAAGTTCGTCCATGATCAAAACAATTAATTCCTTCTGAACAGGATCCGTAATTGTAACTAAGAAAAAGTTCCTCCATGATCAAAACAATGAATTCCTTCTGAACAGGATCCGTAATTGTAACTAAGAAAAGTTCGTCCATGATCAAAACAATTAATTCCTTCTGAACAGGATCCGTAATTGTAACTAAGAAAAGTTCCTCCATGATCAAAACAATTAATTCCTTCTGAACAGGATCCGTACTTGTAATTAAGAAAAGTTACTCCATGATCAAAACAATGAATTCCTTCTGAACAGGATCCGTAATTGTAACTAAGAAAAGTTCGTCCATGATCAAAACAATTAATTCCTTCTGAACAGGATCCGTACTTGTAATTAAGAAAAGTTACTCCATGATCAAAACAATGAATTCCTTCTGAACAGGATCCGTAATTGTAACTAAGAAAAGTTCCTCCATGATCAAAACAATCAATTCCTTCTGAACAGGATCCGTAATTGTAATTAAGAAAAGTTCCTCCATGATCAAAACAATCAATTCCTCCTGAACAGGATCCGTAATTGTAACTAAGAAAAGTTCGCCCATGATCAAAATAATCAATTCCTTCTGAACAGGATCCGTAATTGTAACTAAGAAAAGTTCCGCCATGATCAAAACAATCAATTCCTTCAGAGCATGATCCATTATTGTAACTAAGAAAAATTTCTCAATGATCAAAGAAAACAATTCCTTCTGAACACGATCTAATTGTAAATGAGAAAAATTTTTCAATGAACAAAGAAAACAATTCCTTCTGAACACGATCCGTAATTGTAAATAAGATAATTTTCTCAATGATCTACGAAAAGTATTCCTTCTGAATACGATCCGTAATTGTAACTAAGAAAAATTTCTCTATTATTAAATAAAAAAATTCCTTCTGAACAGGATCCGTAATTGTAATTAAGAAATATTTCTCTATAATCAAAGAAAAATTCCTTCTGAACGTGTAATAACACGTTATAATTGTAACTAAGCAAATTTCCCCATGATCAAAGAAATCAATTCTTTCTGAACAGGATCCGTAATTGTAATTAAGAAAATTACCTCCATGATCAAGTTTTATTCATTCAAATTTCGGTGATACTCTATTCTTTGGTTTTTAAATCAATTACAAGCATCACTCGGTGTAACCTTTCTCGTTGTTTTGAAAATTTCCAAAAACAATAGAAAAGCGAATACGCTGTATGTCGTCAATACTAAGCATCATCGCAGCAGTTGGTGCCAAGTATCCGTCAAGTTTAAATTGAAATTTAGAATTAAAAATAAAATTTCTATTTGCTTAAATAATAACTGATATTTTTCTTTTAATTTTTGACTACGTACCAAATACAAAAATAATAAAAGCGAGTTTAAAATAAGAGTAAAAATGCTATAGTTTTTATTTTATATACAATTTCTTCTTCAATAGGGGCCTGAATGGCCGTGTGGCCAGCGCTCTGGCGCTCGGTACTACAGGTTTCGGGTTCGACTCCCGGTGGTGCCATGGGTGTTTGTAGTGGTTCGAAATCCACTTTAAATCGTAAGTCCCGGTCCTAAGAGGATCGTAGAGCGTTGTAGGGGCATTATTACTCCGCGTCCGTATCTTGAAGTCACACGCGTCCCCTGGATAATGCGAAGTGAGTAACGTCTGTGCAGCGCTTACCTTAAGGCATACAAGACCAAGCTGTCTACGTGTTTGCCAGCTGCATTGGAACAGCAAAAAAAATTTTCTTCAATGGCGCCATAGACTCAAGATGGACAAAGGCCTTCTGCCTACTAGCAGATTCCCATACATGAAATGTTTTCTTTTTGAGGAGTAGGGTTGTCAGCCCAGCGCTCTACTGTCATATTAGACCGGGACCTACGGTTTAAAGTGGATTCCGAATCTCTACGAACATCCTTGGCGCTGTTGGCGCTAGAACCCGAAACCTGTGGTTCCGAGCTCCAGTCATTCGGCAACCATGCACCATACAAACTTCTCTCTGAACTTTCTCTCAGATGCAAACCAAAAAATTTGAAGTACAATTACTTAATTCCTTCAATTTCAAAAAATGTCTGGTCTATTTGTGTATTTCTGCAAATGAAAATACCTCATTTTCTGCAGCTAAGAACTAAAATCAATTCGAAACGCTACATAAAAAAAAAAAATTTTTTTTTTTTAGCCTTTTCTGAAAAGTGATCTATCAGAATGTATAGAAATAGTGATAGAATTTTTTTTAGACTTGGTACCTTCATATGCTGCTAAAAATTCGTTGAAATTCCTCAACGAGAAGAAAATGTAATTCATAAAACCTTATCAGTAGATGTCAAACAATCCTGATGTGACACTATGTGATTATTTTTGTTATATTTTTTAAAAATAACAAATTTCAAAATCAATTGTGTCAGAGGTTGTCATATTGTTAATGTCTAATATGTCAAATTTTTGAGCTAGTATTAAAGAATATGAAAGCATCAATATTATAAATCTTGATAAATCCATCAGTAAAAATACCTTGCAAGTTTTCTCTCTCTGCTGCTAGTCGTATCCAGGTTCCAGTGTTGTATTTTTGGTTAGTTTTCAAAACAGATCTAGTCTGACTTCCTAAGTTGAATTGATATACAATATATCCATCTCGAAGTTCCAGTGATACAAAATCACCCTGTGAAAACAAAAATTCTGTTAAGAAAGCACTAAGATTTCAATAATGCGTTATTTTTATTTAACAATAAATAAAATTAACCAAATTTCATAAAAAAATATTTTATAGAATAAATTTTAAAAATTAGATTAAAATTTAACTGATGTATAACATATCAGTAGAATTTTGAATCTCATTATCTTTCATATACTTAATTTAAAGCAATAAAAAATAAAATGTATAAACTTGAAGTAAAAGCGATGATTCGAAAGAGAGGCAAAATTATTAATTCCTAACTAAGAGGAAATAAAAAGATTATTGAATGCTTTAAATTTATTTTACATGAAAACATGACAATTTTTTACCAAGATTAAAAAATGTAGTAAATCATTAAATTTATATATATATATATGAACTATATCTAAGACCTCTAGTTAATTTTGTTAGTGAGTTTTAATAGCATTTTGTTATTTTTCATTTAAATAAAATGCAATTAATTGTATTTAAACAAAACAAAATTTATTAAAAATATTATACATAAAAATATTTTATTATTTATTATAATCTTATAATATTACAAAAATAAATTTGTTGTATATCAGTTTAAGATAAATTGTAGTATTAAAAATTGTCCATTTTAAATTTTCTGTAACAAATGTTTATTACAAGGTTAACTAAACTCAAAAAGTGATTTTTCATTACCAAAAAAAAACATTTTGAGAACTGTAATTGAGAACTATTTGGTATAGCAGAACTTTTTGAACTTACATTTTCATTGTTAGGAGCAAAAAACAATAGAGCATCTTCATCAAACGTTTTGAAACGCAAAGTGACAACATAAGAACGTTTTTTATATCGTTTAATTTGAGGAAGAATGGCATATCCATCTCCTCTAAAACTATAGGCAGAAAAATCAGCCTCTTCTGCAGCTCTGAAAAGAGAAAAAAAAACTAATATTGTAAAAAATATTTGCAAACTTTTAAAGTTTATAATAAAAAATTATAATAATATAATAATAATATACTCTATGAAATAATACAGTAAAATAAATTTTTGCTAATTTATATTTATTACATATATAAATACTATAACACTAACATAAAAAAATAATAATAATCTAAGTAATACAGTCATAAATCATTATTTTTGTTTTCGAAATTATGTTTTTAAATTACCAATTTTATCTAATTAGGATTGATTATTTTCCATTTAAATTGAAAATACAAGAAAAGTAAAGTATAAAAAAGTATAATATACTAGTAAATTGTAATTTGTTAATTGGTCTCCACACACAATTATGGTTTCATTAAAATTAATCATTTTTGCATATCTCATTTATATTCTATAAAATATATCTCATAAATCAGATTAAAAAAATTTTTAAAACTTGTGGGGATGGAATATTCTATCTAATTATATAAAATTTATTTCCAACAATAAATTTGAATTATGGATTTCAAAAACAATATACTCACCCTTCTTTACAACCATCACAACCTTGGTTTGAAATAAAATTCCACAATCCTACTTTTTTACCCTCTAAAATTACTTCCGAAAGACAACCTGCAAAATTTCTAGCTTTCAGCTCCCGAGGCACCTGCAAAGTTAGAAAGAAAGTTATTTAAGTTAATTAGAAAGAAAGTCATTTTCAATTTTTAACATAATCAGGTTAAGTGACTGCTATTAATACTGGAAGCAAAAACTATTTAATAACACTTACACGATAACCTTTAGGAGTACCACCAATGTAAAAATATGAATTAGAATCTAAGTCCATTTTTGAATAACCTGCAGGAGAAGCACCTGAGACAGCAAATGGGTCATTTTTCTGACCAGAAGGGGTTGGTTTCACACTAAGAGTTGCAACGTTTCCAAATCTTAAAATAAACAACAAAACAGTTAATTAAGATAAATTATTTCTAATGATATTAATAAATAAACTAAGCAAAACCAACTTAAACTTGAAAAAAAACTCTATATGATGCACTTTATGTTTACATAATTTTTATTTATTTTTGTTAAAAATCTATCAAAATATCTTCAAATAAGAGTAAGCATGTTATTATACAATTCCATAAAAATTCATTTTATTGTTCCATAATAATTCCATCATTTAATCCTTTTATTAGGAAGCAATTTCATTTGGCAGCAATAAATCATTTGTCACAGCATCAAATAGATAAATTTCATATGATTGCCTAATTATGTAAAAATATTTTATTATCCCAAACCATTTCTTATTCTTAGTCTCTAATACATTCATTATCATATTATATAATAAAAATTGTTCAAAACATAGTTAAATATTAAATTGTAAATATTTATTAGTCAGTAGTTGATCAGATTTCATTTAATAAATGCACAATTTTAATTTGGGTTTCAATAAATTTGTTATTAAATATAAAATGTTTTTAAACTGTTTTGCAAAGTACAATTCTAATAATATTTTCAAAGTTTTTCTCAATTTTTGGTGAGATTTTGTGGTATTTAGTATACTAAAAATAGGAATTTGAGGCAGAATCTCTTCCAGTAATCAAAATATACTTATTTTATAAATGGCATTTTATTGTTTCCTTTTAAGTTGAAATAATGTTCCTTTCATCTTATAGCAGCTTTCTTCATCTCATTCTCATTTCTAATTTCTTAACATTTTGATTAGCCTCCATTATGTAATATTTGAGAAATTTATAAATTCCACTTAAAGAGCCTTTTATATAAAAACTCCAATTTCTTAATACTTCACTTCAATTTTACTTTTATTTTCATGAAAAATGTATTTTGTATGAAAGTATTTAATATAATGAGCATCTGATAACGATTTATTTAGTTAAAATTAAAAAACAATATATTGCCAAACCAAATTTTAGAAATAAAACTAAAGATAACTTTGGAAATAGTTTCAAAGAATCTAAAAAATTTTGGCATCCTTTACATATTGAAATCAATAACTTCTACATTCCAAATGACTATAAATTGGTAAACCTGTGACCTTACTACTTTACTTACGGTGACCTTACTACTTACCCTTACTAAGTAAAACCTTTTGGAAGTAAAAGCCATGTTTATGACATACAAAATGTGACTAAATTTAGTTAAAAAATTATAGTCATTAAAATAATTTTAGATGTATGCTTGAAAAATCTTAAGTTAGAAAAAAGCTTTTTAACAAACACGTTGGCTACAGCATTTATATCCTGAGAATTAAAAATTTCAAACATTTGCTACTGGCGCTAAACTGCAAAACTTATCTGTAAAATTATACATATATCACTAACCCAAATTTAAAAAAAATTGTTTTAGCATCAATATCTTAAAAATGACCCTATTTCATATTTATAGATGAAATAATTATATGGGTCATTTAAGACAATTCTCCAGTGAAGTATTAAAGATAATTGCAAGTCTAAAGAAATATAGAAATAATAAATATCTATGAGTTTTCAAACATTATGTAAATTCAAAGACTATCTACAACTTTTTTGTAATATTAATGGGTGTTATTTAATTTAAAATTTTCATAAAATTAACTTTCAGGTGAAAATAAAAATTGCAATATTTAAATCATATGAAATAATTAAAATTCAGTAAGTTTTTCTTACCTATTCACTTCAATCTTATACCAACGATCATCTTTCAATAACTGTTCATCATTTGTTTCAATAGTTAAGTTATGTTGTATTACTTGACTCCCTCCACCAGCATTCCATAAGAAACGAATTTTTCGGTCCACCATTTCTACAATCATAAAGTCCTCCTAATAAAATATTTCAAGATTCATGAAATATAATCAGAATAGCAAAATTTGTATAATTTTTTGTATACAATACATTTGAACAATTTTTTGTATACATACATTTGGAACTGTATTTGTATCTTCAGGTACATTTGAAAGTATATATTGTATTTTCATGTGCCCATGATATCACAAGTTAAGAACACAAATAACTGATGCATGCATTTATTTCAAAGATAATATATTGTTTATTTACAAATTATAATAAAATTTACAATTAATATTTACAAGGTTTAAAATCAACTTCATTATTGTTATATTTAATCAGTTTGAAAAACATTAATTAATTTTAAAGAATTTAAAAGTTTTTGAACACAAAAATTGATCCTTAATTTAAAGAAATTTTATTTCACAATTTAAACATGATTTTCATAAATTAATTTGCCTACAAAATTTTTTTTTCTAATTCAAAAAATAGTAATCTACTTACTGGCTCTTTGTCCCTACTCATCTGTGTGCATGTATAAAGAACATTGTAAAAATAACTTTAATAGCATTTACTAAAAATATAAAACAATCAAAATTGTTATAATAGAGATAAATTTATGAAATGAATAATTCCTTCATTTCCAAAAAATGGATATATATAATACATAAAACTGAAGTAATAGCATAATGTACTTCAATATTTAATAGTAATGTTGTGACATAATTTTTAAAAAAAGATTCATTACTAAATTCACGCATCATTATCAACTACTAACTTTAAATACTTAATATAAATCTCTGTAATATCATTGGTTTTATCAAACATCAAATAAATACTTTTTAAGAATGCAATTAAAGTAAATTAATAATAAAAATAATAAATAATAATTTTTATTAAAATATAATTGAAGAAAAAAGAATTTAAAAAAAAGTAGTTTTTGAAAAGCAATTTTAAGTTTAATACTTTGAAAATAGTCATAATAATAAATGACACTTACAGTAACTGAACTAGCTAGAAACAACAGTAAACTATCCTTTGCATCAGTTTTAACAGAATAATGAAGGATTATACTAGAAGTAGAAGTAGGTTCAATTTCCGGTTTGAAAGATCTAACACATATGCCAGCAGAATCAGCACTCAAAGATACTCTTATCTAAAAAAATGCATATAAGATTTTGTTAATCATTTTTACAAAACATCAATTGAACTAAACTTGAAATATAATCTCTTAATATACACACACAAGATAAAGAATCCTAAATTTGACATCTTTATTATTTTTACTTAATATTACAGAATATACGAGTATTTGATTTTTGATATTCTAAAATACATAAAATAAAATTATTATAATATATGCCTTCAAGAATAATAAACTTCAATGCTTATATATGTCCAAACTTATATAAAATGTCTCTTTCATTCTTAGGAATACATCTTGATACAAATTTTGATGAAATTTTACATAATTTAAGTAATGAAAATGTTAGAATGAATTCATTAATTTGAAAAATTGTTAGAAGGAATAAAGATTCTAACACATATGAAATAGTCTTCTAGAGATTCTACGCGATTTGAAAAACTACACTGAAAACATTATTTCAATGTTCTTTTTTTGTATCATTCACACTTTCAAAATAATAATTTGTAAGTAATTGTTGTTTAACATCATTATGATAATGTAGATTTTTTTTCACTTTCTATTATGGGTTTTGTGTTACCAAAAAAGTTATTATAGTTTTAATTATAAATTCATTAAAAAAAGAAGTATTTATAAAATAAAAAAATATCATCTAATATCAGAAATACAAGAAATCCATTTTGATTTACAAACCCCAATTGTTAGAAATAGTTCAAATATGGAGAGTTACTTTAATATGGAAAAAAAAAAAGGTAATTAGCTATTATTTAAATGGTGCCAAGATGATTGGTAAGGGGTCTTCTAGAGACATGCTGACACATGTTGGTAATTTATTTCATGGAAGTAATAATATAAAAGAACCAGTTCAAAATATAAAACCATATATTCCATAAGAATGAAAAAGAATTAATAGAAGATTATATAGCTAATATCTATTCTATATATGAAACCTATTATTAATCTTAGAATAATGTATTTATAGCTTACATTAGATGTTTTTTGGCGGGCAAGAAGTATCTTATTTTTTAAATCTTTAAGACTAAGTTGCATTTGATTATTCAAGACTTTAATCCTTTCAACTCTCATTTCTACACTGTTTGCTTTCTTCACAGCTTTATTTGTAGTTGCTTTCGCCAAATCAACTGAAATAAAATACAAGAAAAAATAAAGCATTGATGAAATAAAGTATTATTATAATTTCATAGTAAATGCTAACCAGCTTTATTTTAAGTTTTAAATATATATTTACAACAAAAAAAAAATAATAATAAAGCTATTTTGTTTTTGTATTTATTTTTATTTTATTTGTTAAAATTGCAAATATATAAATAAACAATAAAATTGCTTCATTTCAAAATAGTTTGTTTAATAAAATTTTTATGCTTAAAAAACATAAATTAATTTTAAAACTAAATTAGCTCAATTAAAAAGTCTGTTTAAATTTAAAACCACAGTTTATACATTAAAAAAGAACTCTGAAATTATTGGTATACTTTATAAGATACTGTATACAATTTGCAAATGATGAGGGATTATAAAAATTTTACTAAAATAAATTTCCAAAAATCACTTTCTAAAAATAATTTTTAAAAAAGATTAATGGTTTTTTTTAAATAACGATGATAATGTGGATGACATAAAATAAACAAGCTTTTACAAATGGTGGCAAAAATTGGCACAATGTGTGCAAATGGATAAAGGCTTACCATATATTTAGAAAAAAAACTAACTATTTTGGCAAATTTAGGTTATCAAGATTTTTATCCCTTAAACAAGTATAATTAAAATTGTTGGACTTTTTTTAATTTGTTCCATTCTAAATGAGATTGAATTTGCTTGAAGCTTTCCAATGTTATATTTTTCTTTTTATATCATTAAAATTGATCTTTGAATTCTAGGATAAAATGTTAACTTCATTTATTTCCCTCTAAGGTTTATGTCTTGTAAATAACTTTTTATTTTACCACTTTTTTATATGCATATTAACTTTTTTCTAGTATTCCTTACCTTAAATTTATTTGCCAATTTTTTTGCATTATACACTAATACATTTATATCAAAGAAAATATGTGAAAATGTACAAATTGTATCAGAATTTTACATCACTACACATTACATCAGGATTTTCACCTCTGATAAAAAATGCATTTACTGTGAATTCTGCTTATGAAATTCTGCTTATATACTATAAGATCTGCAGGTATAAAATCAACATTTTCTTAAATGCATTAACCTAATTTGTAAAATGTCATAATATTATATACAAGAAATCTGTAATTGATTAAAAAATTAATAAATGTTATGTTTGAACTATATTTTTCATATAAAAATTAGTCATTTTCAAAAATACTTACTGGTTTTTGTTACATTAAACAGACCAGCAGATGAACCAATACGAAGACCATCTAGTTTAGGATACAATTCTGTGTTCACATCATGCAAAAGTTTTTCAATTTTACTATGCAAGGCAAACATTTTCTCTTTAACACTCTTATGAATATCTTCACTATCATGCAATTTATCTCCAATATCTAAACAAAAATTAAAATTCCATTAACATTCCATTTTATTATTTAAGATCTTTTTTACAAACTAAAACTATTTTTGTTATATAACAGGATAAAATAATGTAATAAAAGGATTACTTCTAGGTAGAACATCCATATTTGTTTTAAAATCCATTAAAGAGGTGAGAACCAGTTTGATATCATTGCTAATATTTTCAATGATAGCTTTTTGTTTTCCAAGAGTTATCTGAGAATCTAAAACAAAATAAAACATCTAATGAGTTTAAATCAAAACTAAATTTATCAATATATTAAAATAACTTATTAGAAATAAAATAATTCTTAATAAACAATTTACTTTCAATATAATACAAAGAGAATAAATTATTTACTTTCCACATCAAGTTTTCGTTCCACAATTTCTTCAATAAGCATTTGACTCTTTTTTCGAAGAAGAATAGCTTGATTTGATATCGAATCTTGTGCTTTAGGATCAGCCTGCATAAACAGAAAAGTGTTTATTAGCAAAGCTATTAGTATAAAAATATATGCTACATATTTTGTGTTAATTCATTTATTTAAATATTCAATGTACAGAAAATAAAAGATTCTACACATTATCAAGACCTGAGACCTGACTCTGATAGCACTACAAAAATAAAAAAATTTGAAAGATACTGAGCACAAAATTACTAATCAAAATCAAGCATAATCTACTGCCAATAATAAAAAATAATAAATAATTTATTATTATTATTATTAAAAAAGGGGTTTTTAATTTTTTTAAAAATAATAAATAATAATAAAAAATTTAGCATGTAATAAAAAACAAAACTGAATTTACAAATAATTTTAAAATTGCTTAAATATAAAATTTGGGTTTAGTTACAAAATAATTTTTTGCATACTTTAAATTTAATTTTTAAAAAATAATTTTCTCAACTAAATCATTTTTTATTTTAATTTAAAATACAAAATTGGATAAGTTTGTTTAAAAAATTTTTAAAATTTATATGTTAAATCAAAAAATATTTTCAATGGTTCAGCACTGTTATTTTCAGTCAAATAATAGTGAGTAAATTGCACATAATAAGTAACTAGTAAATTAAAATAATTCATTAACTTATTCACCTTTAATTTCTATGCAAAAAAAATTCATTTATAAACATACATAAAAGAAAAATAATTAATTTGTTTTTATTATGCATTTTATCACCAGAAAAAATTATTACTCATTTTGCATATTTACACACTCTTAAAAAAGTCTTGTCATAGTGGCATTTTGAAATTTTTTTTTAGAGTAAAACACTTTTTGCATAACCAGCTTTATATATTTAACTAACCTCGTAAAATGCTCTATCAGCAGTATTGTAGGTCTGCATAGCTACTAGTTCTGCTCCTTCTATATTGTTGATAATATCATCATAAACTTTTGCAGCAAGTAAAGGAAATTGAGATGCAGTTTGAGTAGCACTGAAAAGACTATTACGAAGAAAATTATGAATGGAATATATAGGAAATGAAAATTAAATATGAAATATTGTAAATTAGAAGTATAGATTTGTATAAATATATATATATAAATCAATTATTACTTTGATAAATATATAGCTTGTTGAGATAAATGTTCAGCATGATCAGCTGCTGGAATAACAAATTTTTGAATATATCTTGGATTCAATCTAGCCAAAATACCACGATGATACTCCAATTGTTCAGTAGCATTTTCTAAAAGTGTTTGTAGTGGTGCAACTCTCTGTAAATGAAAATGATTCAATAAATTAGCATCAAAGAAAAATAGTTTAGCACAATAATTAAAAGTGAAAAATTTTTTAAAAAAAAATTAATTAATACATGATTTTATACAAAGCAGCCAAAATATGCATAAATATCTAATAGTCCCTTAAATTAATCCAAAAAAATAATTTCTTCATAAACACCTCTTAAATTTTCAATGGCCCCCTTGTTTTTGAAATTTACTATAATTAATAATATATTTATTTATAGCAATACAAAACAGGATTGTGTTAAATTTCACAACACACAAAAAACAAGAGAATTGTTAGTTTGTAGTTCCTAAAACTTAAAAACTATAGCATTCAAATGAAGCAATTTTTTCCATTGAATTTATTATTATATTTTATCTTGTTTGTAGCCAATAAAGGAAAAATATTATTATGTTATTTTTAAATCAAATAAAAAAAAATTTTATTGCCGCCAAATTTTTACCAGATGGCCACTTGCATTAAAAAATAACTAGTATTATCTGGTAGTTTTGTATATAATAAGGTAAAAATTTTACTTTTTTATTATAATATTTTCAATGTACTTAAACTAATATTACAATTTTTTTAAATGCTAACTGATGTGAAAAAAAATTATTTGGATCTTATTACTTGCGTTTTTTAGCTATTGTATATTATTTACAAAATAAAATTTATCAAAACTAAAAGGGCTCAATTTTTTTTTTGGGCAACATCAGTTATGTTTACTATAGAATAATACCTTTACTTTTAAATGTTTGAATAGTATTATCAATAGCAATTATCTAATATTATGTAAAAAAAAAATTATTATACAGTCATTTTCATAAGGGCATCTATATTTATGAAGTTATTCATTCATATAACAATAATATCTAAAAAAAAGTCAATACCTGTAAGATAAAAGAAACATTTTGAATGAAATCCATTGCTTCTGACAGTAAAGGCATCAGATGTCTCCAAATTTTTATTTGCTAAATCACGATTATTTTCAGTTTGCAGCAAATTTCTCTAACATTAAATAAGAAATAAAACATAAATTAACTTTTAACTCTTTTGTAATATTTTGAAAGAAATATAATTCTAAAAATTGTTGTTTTCTATGATATAGTAAATGAATAAATAAGTTTTGTTAACATGCCATTAACATAGCCTTTTATTCGAATAATTGATGCAATTTTTTCTGCAACAAATGCTGCAATAATGGATATATATATTATGGTAAATGAGATTAATCCAGTAGTTATGCATAATCACTAATTAAGCATATTCACCATAACATTATATATATATATATATATATTATCACTTACTATATATCCTGTATATTGTTAAATTATTATTAAAAAATGTTGCTGCTAACAATAAATAAATTTGACATTAAATAGTAATTTTTTTTTTATTATTATTTTGACATAAAAAATCATGCATTATATAAAAGAAAGGCAATGATGTTTAGAAAAATTAATAAAATATATAAAATTCTAAAAAAGTTTTTATAATATTTTCCAAAAGTATACACACATTGATTGCTTCCTCTACTTCTCTGCTGTCACAAACAATCACAGAAGATTGCACAGACGTCAGCCTGATCCTTCTTTCAATTAAATGGATGAACTCACTAAATAAATTAGTCAGGTAATTTAATTTATCTTCGTCAAAAGAAAATGTGCTAATATTCATGATAGCATTTTTTACAGCTTCTGATATTTGATTCGCTTTTCTGAAAAACATTTATATTAATTATTAAACAAATATATTTTCAGCTATACTTAAAAAAATTAAATCTTAAATTGTGTTATACAATGTAAATAAAATATACACTTTTAAATGTAGTAAAAGAGAACATCTAAAAACTAAACTAATATAATATTAAGTATTTAAAAGCATACCTCATTTCTCTTTCAGCTTCTTGTCTTATTTCATCTATATCTCTTTTTTTCATCTCATCCAAAACCATTTCAGAAAAAGCGATTTTTTCAGCAACAGCTGCATTTGAAAAATTCAAGTTGGAACCTTGCTGTTGCAAATGTTGCACAGATTCTAAATAAATAAAATAGAAATTTAATTAACAGATTTAATTATAAAACACTTTTACATCATTAACTTTGAAACTACACACTTTTTTTATTCTTATTAATTTATCAAATAAAACCAAACTAAATCTTAATATTTAAAATAGTAATAAAATATCAAGAGATATAGTGCTTTAAATATTAGAGAAATATGACTTCAGCTTTATTAAATTATTTTCTTAAATTATAGTGCTCTTATGTTTCTCATGTAAGCAATATCAGTAAAAAAGCTAAACAATTGTAACTCATGGAATTCACAAATCTTTCAACCAAAATGCAATTTAAAAGATCCTTTTGCACAAATAATCTTATGCTATTAATAAAAATGTAGTATAATAGACTTTTTAATTTATTATTGATTTATAACAATATACAATTTAAAATAACAATATTTTGTATAAAGAAAAAATTCAGATCTTTAAATAGGCACCATAAATTGAGCTATCCATAAATACAAATTTCTTACGAACAATCATTACAACTTTAATTTTTCTACAACTATTACTGTTAATAAAATGCATAGATATAAAACATGTTAAATTTCAAAATATTTTAGACTGATAATTTAATAATAAATGAGAAATTCTAAGGTATTTTATTTAATCACAACACATTGTGCCTTACATATCATTTTATTTATATTTTTATATTTACCAGATATATGTTTCCAGATTTTATCCAACATTTTATATAATATTTCAGAATCTTCTTTAACTTCAAAAGCATCAAAAGCTAAATGGGGTCCTCTAATATTTATGTCTCGGCCCTAATTATAAAAAAAAAAGAAAACAATTCAGTGTTACATATTACATTATTATTATTATTATTATTATTATTTTTTTTTTTTGGAAATAGAACAATTTACAATTATTTGAGAATAATTTAAAAATATTTACTCTTAAATACATTAAATCTGCTAATGTTTCAAAGTCAAATTCAGAGACAAAACTTTCAGAAATATTCCGTCCAATTTCAAGAACACGAAAATAGTTAGAAATGGATTTCTGTAAAATAAACATATATAAAATTAAGTATTTTTTATATAAGGATATTTTTCAAACAAATAACAGTAAATAAAATAAAAAAATTAAATAATAAAAATAAATTATGATTTTTTTTTCTGCTATTATACCACCATTTTAACAGAAATAGAAGTATTTTGTTTTTCAAAACAAAAATTAATCTCTACTATATTCATTACCAATGTTTATACAAATATGATAATGGAAATATATATTATATAATACAAATCTTTTGAATAATTAATTTGAGCAAATAGAACTTTCTGATACAATGTATGGAAAAATATGTAGTTGTATTTTTCTAGCATAAAAAGTATTAAATACAATAACTTATATTATTTTTACAATGAGAATAATTAATTGATAAAAAAAAATTAAACCTTGTAATAAAACTAAAATTTCTAAGCTTCAAAATAAAATTTCCATATATATATTTTTTTAATTTTATAAAAGTTTTCATCACAAGAGAAATTCATTTCAAACAGTTTACTTGTAAGGAAATAGTTTGATTGTCAAGCATCAGCAGTGGACTCCAAGGTTGTGGTGCAAAACTTGAAATATTATACTTTAAATATGATTCAACTAAAAATTCAACATCATTCAGAAGTGGCCCAATACATTCATCATCACAAGCTGAAAATTAAATGATTGTAACAAAATATAAACATCTTATTTAAAATGCATCTAAATATTACACCTAAAAAAATTTAAATATGAAATGATTCACTTCCTTTTAATACTATAAATTTATGTAAAGAAGGTTTTTAAATGATAAATATATAAAAAGGATTGTCTGTTTTCATATTTGACAGACTTCCATGAATTGACAACTTTTGAGTATTTTAGTGTATGATTATAATTTATTTCAATGATATTTTCATCTGTATAGCATTTAGATAAAATGAGATAAAACATAAATTTCAAAATAACTCTTCAAGTCAAGTCAAAAGAATTGTTTGAATGCATCAACTTTTGCAATTCAGATGACTGAACAAATATAATAAATTTTATAATGAAATAATGAAATTAAATTTGAATAAATAATGAAATTTTAAAAATTAATTTAATAAAACATTGTAATTTCCTGCTTATAATCTAAGCATTATTCATTAAACTGCATAATTTTGTATTGTAGACAGTATATGGAAGATAGTAGGCAGCTGAACTTGCGAAGAAACAAGATGTGACAAGCAAATTACAATGGTATGCTAGTGGTTAAGAAGTCTTAGAATGAAGTTATAAATAAAAATTTAAAAATTTATACAGAAAACAAAATTAATAATTAACTGTCATGTGGATCAAGATTTTCATTTCTCAACCAAAGATCAAGATTACAAATCGTTAGAAAAATAACATCTCTTGTTTTTCTCAGATTTTTTAAATTTTTATTATTATTACTTATCTTGTTTGAGATTTCCCCTAACTTAAATTTAAAACACAATTTTTTTATATAACTTTAACATCAAAAAAAGGTCTTTAAAACTGAATCCATTTTAATGTTCATGAAAAATATTTTATTAGTTTTCTGTCATTGAAATAAAAATTGAACTTTATTGGTATAAGGTGCAATCAAAGAAAAGACATAAATTGCTCACACATCTTTTAATTTTTTTATTACAAAAATTTATTTGTGGGTTATTCATCACTGCAGATTATATGCTGGAAATTACGCAAAAGCAAATTATTAAAATTTTTAAATTTTAAATAAGTATTTCTATTTTATCTTTAAAATTTATTAAAGATAAAATATAAATCCCATTTGTCTACATATTTTGATATTTCTCAATTTAAAACTAATCTTTAATTTTATTAAGATGGGAAAAGTAATTACAGACAAATTATAGGAACAATCAAATTTATGTTAATAAAATATATTTTGTATATGGTTAATACCAATATATTTTTAAATTATAATTTATTTATAATTTAAAACAGCACATACATTTACATCCTACATCAGTCAATATGTGACGAGCACTACACATAGTGCAATCTCTTCCTCCAATTCCTCTCCTACAATAACACTGTCCTGTCATTCGATCACAAGCTCGATCTAAAGAGCCATATGGATTGCAATTACATGGCAAGCAATTTCCCCCTAGCATTGTAGGAACTCCATAATATCCTTGAGAACATCTAAAAATCATTTTTAAATTACATTTTTGAAAATTGCGATAATTTCTTAAATTTAAAAAGGTGTTCATAATAACTTTCATGAATAAAAATTCAACGAAATTTTAAAATAAAAATTAAATGATATTTTTTAAGAACATGATATGCTCATATTATAAATAAGAAAAATTCATGAATTAATTTGCAGATATTAATAAACTAACCAATGATAACTAATTTTAAAAATAAATAATTGATTATTTCCACAAAAAAAGTCAACAAAATAGTTTTTATATACCTTTCACAATGTCTTCCTTCATATCCTGGCAAACAATTGGTACAGTTGTGATCATAAATGTCCCCTTCACAAGTGTCACTAAAACTATTTAATGAAAACAATATTTAATTTGATTAAAATATTTACTTTATAACTTAAAGTGGTTATTTTGATTTGCTTGGTAAATTTAGCATTAAAGAAAAATCATAGTAAATTTTTCAGTGTATTATGCATCGAATAAGAATAAATTGTTTTACCTATTATCAACTAAAGGACATTTACAAGGATGACAAGAACCAGTTTTAGGATCGCCAAAGAAGCCTTTTGCACACAAGTCACAAAATGCTCCAGCTGTATTTTCTCTACATTTCTGAAATTCATAAAAAAAAATTTCAATAAAAATAAATATTTTTTTTTAAATTACTAAATAAGTGTTAATTATTAAAGAAATAATTGGAATTATAATAATCTGCACAATAATATTATCAAAAATTTATTACTTACTAGACAATGTCCAGTCTCTGGATCACAAGCTTCACTTCGACCGTTACATGGGCAAGGTACTGAAATTCCAATTGGGTCAAACAAATCAGTGCTATTTTCAAAGTTTAATTTTCGTTTCCTATAGTAACCTTTACCAGGATCCTAAAGAAAGTTTTGTTAATTATGCAGATAATTACTTCAAATCAAGAAACTAAAATTATAATTTATGGTCAATATTATTTTCTTGTAGTAATACTTTAATAGGAAACTTTTTTAAACAATTTACCATAAACAAAATATGAATGTTTTACAAAATAAAAAATATATAATGCTTAACTAAGAGTAAGGAAACAAAGAAAAACTCATACACTCCTAAAAATTTTCTAAAATTTTAAATAACATTAATTCGTCAAATTTCAATATTATTGGATTATGAAAAAAATTTCACTTTCTTGAATATTACTTTACATATATTATGAATGTTATTATTGTTTCTCTCCTTTGCAACCTGCTTTGTAGAGATTCTATATGCATTCTAATTTAAAACAGTAGCAGTGGATCATACACTACATCATTATATAGTGCATTTTGATATTTTGTGGGATATTTTTAAAAAAAAGTTTCAAAAAGTAGAAATTAATATACAGAAAGTAAAAAATAGTTCTCATTTTGAAATTTTACATATAAAAATTTACATTTTACGGTTTATATAAACAGTTTACTATTATGAGAGATCTTTTCATTTTGAAAATACATTATTAAAATTTTTTCAACTTGAAATACAATGTTCAGAACCATAACATAAAATTAAAGTTATATTTAAGATTACCACAATCAAATTTTGGAAGGGCTTTTTTTCCGCTTAGTTCTAGTGGTAAAAGGAAATATATAAAGTGGATTTATATTTTAAAAGTGATTAAAGCAAGCTAATATTCAAATTTTGGCTGCTTTTTCTAATATAGTAGCCTGTACAGTAGCCAATTCTGTAAAAATGGTAGAAACGATTTTCAATAAAAAAAAATAAAGAAAAAAGAAAAGAAACAAAATGAAAGATAAATGAAAAAGATATCAACATGCTGTTTTCCTCATGTGAATTATGGAATTAAAAGAAAAGTATCTGAAAAATACTTTTGACGTAACTAGGACTTTTGTTTTCAAAATTTAAACAAGATGTTAAGGCTAAAAACATAGGAAATTTTATTATGTTAATTGGAACATAAGAAAAATTTAATAATAAACTAGATTAAATTAAATTAAATCTGCATCTACTTAACACTTTTGTCAATGAAGTAATAATTTATAAAAATTATAAGAAAGTAAAATATAATAAATAAATAAAATTAAAATGTTAAAAATTTCTTTCTAAGACAAGAAACTAATGAAATATTAATTATAATAGGAAATTATCTTAGAAGAACAAATTATCTTAATAGAACATAATAACTTAATAAATGCTACAAGTATGTTTTGTAGCATTTATTAAATTATTATGTTCTATTTAATTACAATGTTGTTCTGTTAAAAAGCACTTATATACAAATTTTTATCACACATAATTACACTTACACTAAAATAAACTTTTACAATAACCAAACAAAACACATACAACTATTAGCAAGTACTAATGTTTACTGAAAAAGAGGAATTTATAATAATACAAACCTGGCATGATAATCCTCCATATTCTCTAGGACAATCACAAATTTCTATTCCAACAGCAACATATGGAGAAGCAGGAGTTGGTGATATGGGTACTGCTATTTCCATGCTTACATCCCTCAGTCTATAATAATACAATAAAAAATTATCATTTGATATTCTGAAATAAAACCAAATTTTATAATAATTTTCCAATATAATATTTCTGCTCACCTCAAAAGATTTCCACTATATGCATGTTTAAAACAAATTAATATGTGTTAATTATTGAATGAGAAGTAAAAAAAAATTATTGGTTTTTGGAAAAATATATAAATAGAAATAAAATTTATACTAACTAGCTAAATATTAATAATAAAATGTTTATTTAGATATTCTTAACAAATCAATAACTAGGCACTTTAAAGAAAAATGCATTAAAATAATCATGCAACATATTAAGATTGAAAATCAAATTAGTTGTAAATATAACCTGGCTATTTTTACATCTGCTCCTTCAGTGGCTCTTATCAAAATGTGTTGTAAATTTTGCAATACTAACATCATTAATGCTTTTGTAACACGAACTTCAGGATTTTCAAATTGTGTCCATTGATCCTAAAATAATTAATAGTATTTTATTCCTAATAATACTACAAATGCATATTTTTGAAAAATTAAGAATTTAATTTCCTTATTAAATTTAAAAATGTTCATGCATATACTACATACCTCATGTAAACGAACACTGTACTTTCCACCAGAAATAGGAAGAAAAGGAGAATGAACTATACTACGAGCATTGCCTTCTAATATAATAAGTGGATACTTGAAGAGCAAAGGATCTGGATAGCGTCTAGAGCTACGGCTTTCAATAGAAATTTTTAGTATGCCATTATATGACCTAGTCTGGAAATTAACAAATAATTTATTACTACATTTTAATAAACAATATTTTGTATTTATAAAGCATATTTCTATAGTTATAGTTATTATTATTCTTTATATTTCATTTATAAAAAATATTTATTTATCTTTCTCTAAATATGAAATTTTTCCTTGCATTATATTTTTAAATTTCTAGATTTTATTATCCTTTATTTTAAATGAATTTTCAAAACAAAATAAAAACACAATATATTTTTCATATCATTATATAATTCCACATGTTGAATGATAAAGTTTATTGTTTTTTAATTATTCAATCACTCAAAACATAGCAAATACAAATCTTTAATTTAAATACAAATAAAGAAAATTTGTATGCATGGGTAAAATTATAATGTTTATATTTTCTTACTGCAATCAAAGTCTGTAAAAAAAATTCATTAGTAAAAAAATGAAATTGATAAAATGAAACAAATAGAATTTATTATAACGAGGAAATGAGAAGTTAAACAAACGTTTCAAATATACTCAATAATAGAAATCTAAAATATATCTTGCCTTTTCTCCTAAAAATTCTTTTGGCAACATCCAATATACAGGTTGATTTATCATATAAGATATTCCAAGCTTGACATTACCTGTTTGACCAGGTATTAAAAGAAATTTATGTGAAGATAGACCTAAAGGTGTATTTCCCAACTCAAACTGAACTTCTCTTGTTGGTGTAGTAATCTAAAAAAAAATTATATCTTAATAATAAACATAATAAATATATGTTTCCTTATTAACTGCTTATCATAAAAAAATATTAATAGAAATATAATTCTTTAAATATTAATTTTATTATGTAAAACAGAAGTTGAGATGGCATATATCTCCTCTTGTACAACTTAATATAAATAAATCAATAATTTATAAAAAAATATTAGTAAAAAAATAAATTTAACAAAAATTATTTCCATTCATTTAAAAAAAAGTACATTATTCATCATTTTATTTTCAAATAAAATTTAGAAAGAACCTATACAAAAAATGTAATTGGGGATTTATAATATTTTAATAATAGTCATTAGCATCCAGTATTATTTTAAATTTTATTTTTTCCATAATTAAAGTGATCAATATAATGCTCATCAAACACTATTTTACTTTCAAAAATTATAGAAATCTTATTTATATATTTTTCTTTAATATAATAAAATATATATTAGATTATCAATAAATAAAATTAATTACCTGAGACCAAACCATTTCAGCCTGTTTACACGAAATTGATCGATCAAAGCAAAAACATTCATAACATCCCTTGGGATTATCTACAGATAAACCAAAAGTTCCTATTTTGCAAACATCACATTTAGGTCCAATTACATTTTCCTATTTAAAAAAATAATAATTCATCAAATTACAAAACAAGACAATTTTATAAAAAAAAAATTTAATAAAATAAAATTCGATGTATATATTACTTTACATGGACATTGACCATCTTCATCACATTGGCAAAGACCTTCAACAGTACACTGAGAAGTTCCATCATAGCGACACTTGCATTCAAGACAATTAGGAAAATGATAATAAGCAAATCTACATTTATCACAGCTGCGACCTTCATAGCCTTCTAAACATAAGCAATTCCCATTAGCTACATCACATACACTTTCAGGAACAGATCCCCGTGTATTGCAATTGCAGGGCTATAAAATAAATAATATTTTTGCTCCGTTTCGAAAAAACAAATTCTTTAAAAGTCAATATAAAAATAAAAAAAATTTGCAACGCTTTAATATTTTTCTTACATTTTATCACATGTATATTGTTTTAAAATTTTAAAACTTCATAACATGGTTAAAATTGCACACAAGTTGCAATAAAATATTAGTTAATGCTTTAATAATATAAAACATCAGAAGCCTTTAAGAAAAAAAAATTCTATTCAAGAAAGAAGTGGTTAAGATACAATAATTTTTACTTTTCCATAAGCAATTCTAATAAGCCTTTCATATGTTTAGAATAAGCTCTATTCTGTTACAAAAAAATAAAAGATTGAGACTTATTTAATTAAAATTTAAAGAAAATATAGTGAAAAAATACAAAAATTAAAATTCTTACTAATACTCCATAGAATTTTATTAAGGACCTAAGTGTCTACAAGATTCTTTAATAAGCATTTATCAATTACTTAAAGATACAGTTCACCAAAAATTAAATATTATATTATAGAAAAATTAATTTTCCATAAAATAATGAATTTAAAAAGTTTTAATTAGAAGACATACATTACAAAATCAAATACTGATAAAATAATAATCCATGTAAAAATGTAACCATAAGTAGTAATCACTATAATCAAACATCCTTTCAAAATATTTCACGAATGATCATGAATTATCCAGTATATTTACGAATCTATTAATAAATATCTATTTAATAAATACTTAAGTAATAAAATATTTTCAAATTATTTCAAATATATGATAAGTTTAATAAAAAAAACAAAGAATGTTCTGTTAATAATGACTCATCATATTAATAAATTTTGGTTTAAAGAACATTAATAATTTACAATAATATTCAAAGTTAAAAAATATATATTAATAAAGCATTTATAAGACAAAGGATAGTTAAATCTTAAAACACATTAAATTTTTATCTTGCTAATTAACAGAAATGTTTAATAAATTGTCCAGTACAATGTAAGCATTTCCTTAAAATAATATTTCAAAGGAAAATTGTCTACAAATATAACAATCGTAACTGATTCAAAAGATGATGATAAGATATCATAATAAGCAACATGCAATGATTTGTGATAATATATAAAATGCAAAGATCAATTTTATATTTGCATCAGCATATCAGATCTTAGAACAGACAACAAATTAAAGTTTAGAAAACATGTATATAAATTTTTAAATAATGGGTTAAATAAATGTTCTTTATTTGCATATAGTTTTTACAATGAACATTTACTTAATAAAAAAAATATTTATTACAGTGCATCCCTGTATAGGATCATGACCCCAAGATGAAGATGTGCATCTCTGACAGAAGTCTCCTTCAGTGTTGGGAGGACAAGCACAAGAACCAGTTATAGGATCACAAATATGAGCAGAATTTTCACAGGGTTCGCATTCTAAAGAAATATAATCAAATAAAGCATATAACTGTTGCCACATTCTACGATACAAATATAACATGCATATCAATATTTTAATTTTTTTAGAATAAATATAATTATATGTAATTCAGTTATAGGTTATTATTAAATATTAATTACAATACATTCATTGAGTTTTGGAAAGAAAAATAATGATAATACATAGAAAAAACTGGCATGCTAAATTAATTAAATAACTACAAATGCAGCTTATATTAATATTTTGACATTTATGTGGCATTATATTTGCCTTTTTTGGACATTATAAATTATATATATAAATCATAGTTAAAAAAAAATATGTTGCTTTGTTTTAGAATTTTTATGAGCACTTTAATACAATCAGGAAAAAAAATATTTTTAATTAGTTATGTAAATGTATTATGTATATAAAATTATATATTTATCTTAAAAAAGAAATTTGGTACCTATATTTCATTTTAGAGGCAAAAATAAAACAGTTTTGAACAATTTCAATTTAATGATACTTGCAATTATTGCCAAAAAAATATCATAACAGTTTTGACGTACAATTATTTTTATCAAAGTAATTTTGTTTTCATCAATAAAATTAAAATTACATTAACATTATCTTATCCTTTATCTATCCATCTGCTTGCTCAGAAAATGCTGAACATGTATAGCATATTCTAGAGAAGAGAACTAAATATCACAACTGCCTTTTTTTAAATTGATATTTATTAAAAGTTTTGAAACATTGATTATGATAAACTAATTAAGAGGATTATGGACCAATTATTGTTTCAAAACAATGTAATTAAAATATATATATATTTACTTTTGCAACCAGTGTGTGAGAATCCATAGTATCCATGCAAGCATCTGTCACATTTGGCACCTCCTACACCAGGTCTGCACTTACAAGCTCCATATAATTCATCACATGCAAGATTTACAGACCCAGTCATATTGCATCTGCAATCTTCACATCCTTTTCCAGACAGTAGATTCCACATATTGTTCTAGATTTTTAAGTAAAATAATGCTCATATTTTTTAAAAGGTATTCGAAAAATATTTTGCTATTTTCGAACAAAACAGAATTTTAAAAAAAAATTTTAAAAAGAATAAAACAAAATTGTTTTTAAAATTTATAAACTGCATCATACCAAGGTGTAAAATGATATAAAATCTTTTAAAGAAACCTTAAATAAAAAAGAAACTTTAATTTTTTAGATATTTATTGGCCTTTACATAATCTTTAGATATTTATAATATTCAAAATGTAATTTTTGCTTTCATATAGTTCAAGAATATAAAAAATATATATAGTCGTGATAATATAAAAAAAATTTAATTAAATATAATAATTCTTAAAATTCAAAAATATTTTGAACACACCCTATAAAAAATTGATGGTAGTTTTAAATTTATTATAGCATAGAGTAAATTAAGAAAACATTTGATATTTCAATTACAAACTGTAAAATATTGAAGATAAAAAAAAATTTGTAACAATATTTTTAATATTAAAATAATTAATTACATTAAATTCATTTATATGGGAATCAATCCATACCTCACATTGACTACAATTTTGGCCAGTAACATAAGGCTTACAAATACATTGCCCACTGGGATCTTCACATTGAATACTAGCTGCACCATTAACATCACATCCACACCCTACGAAAAATTGATGGTAGTTTTAAATTTATTATAGCATAGAGTAAATTAAGAAAACATTTGATATTTCAATTATAAACTGCAAAATATTGAAGATAAAAAAAAACAATTTGTTAAAAACAGATCTTCTACTTTAAGTTAACAACACATAACCATTCATTTTTAAATTACATAATATTAATAATTATTATTATTATTACATAATATTAATTAATTTTAATTATTAAATAAATAATTTTTTTGAAACTTTATTACAACTTACATATGCAGCCTTTCTCTGAAAAGCTGTAATAGCCCTCAAGACAAGTATCGCACTTCAGACCAAACACTCCAGGTTTACAGTCACATTTTCCTGTGACTGGATCACACTGATCAATATTCCCTCCTTTAGTACCTGTTTTGTTGCAGCGACAAGGAACACATCCCAACTCTACATTTCCAAAACCATACTGAAAAGATAATTACAATATAAATTATCATAAATCATTTAAATATTAATAATATTAATTATTTTATTCACTACTCCATAGTATTTATTATATTCCTTATGTTATTTCTTAATAACTATGTTTTCTCCTTTTTTTTTTTTTTTTTTTTTTAACTTGATGATATTTATGTTATTATAGTATTATTTAAATCTAAACAATAAAATTTCCAGAAAATTCTTCATTTTTTTTAATACATACAAATATTTTGAATTTTTAAATTTTACTTCTATTTATATTGTAATCAACTTTTTAAAACTGATTCATTGCTTCAAATTGCAAAAGTTAAAATTTGAACAAATTTGACTTAGTTGTTGATTAACAGCATAAAAAGTTGTTGAAAGCAGCATAACTTGACACTTTTAAAATTAAAATTATAAAAAAAAATTACTTAAAAATGAATTGCTGAATTGACTATAAGATGCATACATTAATAATTTCTAATAATCTAGATTTTAATAAATATTCATTTAAAATATATTAAAATCCCTTTATATGTGAAAGTATTCATTTTTTCATATCTATTTAATTACTACCTCCCTAAAAATATATTTCTATATATCTATTTTGCTAATACAACATACATTTATTGTTGTTTAATAACATTAATTGATGATAATTTCATAATTATACTTACATCACACCTGTCACATTCTCTTCCAACAAATTTAGGCTTACATTCACAAACACCAGTAGCTCTGTCACATATGGAACTTTCAGATCCAAGGGGACTACAGCCGCAGGCTGAAAGGAACCAGAGATGTGCTCATCTGCAAACTGTCATAATCTAAAATTACTAACACAAAGCGCTAACTAACTTCTAATATTAATCAATATAAACAGTTAGATATTTTAAACCATGAAAAAAAAGGTAAGATAAAAGAAACTTAACAGTTTTCTCATCAATTAAGTATTTGATCTGATAAATATCAATTTATAAAATTACTAAAATCCTTATTAAATATAAAATTTATTTTTAATTTTATTTAATATTTTAATTATATTTAGGAACTCTTCAATTACATAAATTATATATTAAAGGCTTCATTAAAATTAAAAAAATATTATTATAGTGTATAATTTATCTGCTTTTTATTAAAAGATGGTTAATTTTTTATTATGAAAAAAACATTGACTTATGTTAATATATCATCCTTATATTTTGCTAAAGCTGTATATTTTAATCATTTTAATATGCTTCTGTTCAGAATAGTTTATAATGAAATGATTAATTATATTTTTTCATAATTATTTTATTAATTTCTTATTTTTTTAATTAATGAAGTAATTCAATGCAATTACATTATGTATCAATACACTAAATAGAAATTAAAATAGTATTCTAAATCCTCTAAAAGACAGTTTTTCAATTAAAAAGTTCCAATAAATTTTTTGTAAAAATGATTAATAAACATTTCTGAAATTAATTAATATGACCATTAAAATATTTTGAAAATACTATGAATATAGTTTAAAAGATACTACAAATAATATTTTACAAGTAAAATCATGTTCTTAGTATTATATAATAGATTTAATTACCTTATAATCAGGAATGCAGCAAAGAATAGAAAAAAAATGGTTTTATTTTCTTTCATTAATTGACTGATTAGATATATCTTATAGCTTTTTTAAGTAGAAGAGAATAAAAAAATTTATTTAAATGAGAAAAGCTATCTACAATATATATACTCTGAAACTTAATTCATATTTTAAAAAATATGATCGTTTTTTAGCTTAAAAGATAAATGTAAATTACAATAAAAATAATGATTTGTTTAATTTTACACTACAAAAGCAATATTGATTTAATGCATCTTTTTAAATATTATAAAAAAGTAATGTAACTCACGTTTGCAAACATGATGATAAGCATTACCATAATGTCCCTCCAAACATTCATTGCAATTCCAACCTCCAGTATTTCCAATACACTTCAAACATTGACCAGTAATGTGATCACAAAAATTAGGATTAGATGTATCTGCATTTCCAGTACAATCACATGGTTGGCAAGAGCCATCGGGTATTCCAGGAGTTCCAAAATAGCCATGAGCACATCTGAAAAAACAACAACAGAACAACAGTTAGTTGGTGTTGTTTAATAGCAAAAGGATCAGTGTCAACCTTGTTGCACCAAATAATTTGTAATGTGAACACAGTTCCAATCAAAAAAAAATTAAAACTTTAATTTAATAAAATCAGTTGTATTTTTAAGCAAATGCTGACCTGAAATAATTTGATAAAATTTGTTTTAAAAACTTGGCAATGGACATGCTACAAGGTTAAAATTTTAGTTTTAATTATATTCAATTAAAAATATATCAGTCAGAAATCATCTCTTTATCATTGTACTTGACAACCTTATTGGAAAACATTCGGTTGGCATGGATTCGGATTCGAATAATGACTCCCAGTAAAGAAATTATTTTGTCAGTAGGAATGGGTTTAATTTTACAAGGATGCATTATCGGAAGCAGATGCCGATGCTGATGCTTTAGACATAAGATAACAAATATAACAAAGTGGAAATACTTGGGTTTTGGAGAAGTTAGTTTTGATTTTTTTTGTAATAAGTAGCCAATATACATGGATTATTTTATTATCAATCATTACGAAAATTGAACAAGTGAAGCTATTGCCTTGTTTGTAGATACTTTTAAAATTTCAGAGTAGGATAAGTTTTTAGTTATTTTAACTGTTTGGGTGTTTAGTCTTAGATATGGCACACTTTAAAAAAATTCATTCAACAATTATTTAGATAAAAACATGATTAATAAATTTATTAATATACAAGAAAAAAATCATTATTTTTTTTTTAATAAGCATATGTAAAAAGGTATACAGAGGTACCAACCTTAAATAAGATTTTTCAGAAATATCTCTGACAGTTTTCAGCAGTTTTTGATGCTTATCAGTAATGGGCTACAACATAAGTGCCAGACACATATCACTACCTATCTAAAAGACTACACATATTGTAGCTACTAATTAAAGCATTTTTTTTTTTTACATTGAAGATATTTTCATTAAAGTAAACTTAATTCCAAGATCACTTAAGACTTATGTTTACTAATGCATGTGATGAAATTATTTAATACAAATTGAATTTAATGTAGGTAAAAATATTTGAACACATAATGCTACACAGCATTTTCAGATGAAAATATAAGCATTTTAAGTGCAAAAATATTAATGAAAATGTAAAGTAAAACCATTATACATAAAAATACTAAGCTCCTTCATTTAATTTTACCTCAAGAACTAATAGTTCTTTGATAAGAAAAATTTAATGACCTCAATGTATTTGTGTACATTTTTGAATAAAATTGAATATTACTTTCGTTTTACTAAAAATTTGAATAATTTTTTTTCATGAAAACTGATATTGTTATTTTCAAATCGATGGAAATTTTTAACTGTACAAAATTGCAGAAGTAATCCATAAAAAATGTCTTTTTTAAAAAAAAATTCCATAAAAAATGTCTTTTTTAAAAAAAAATTGCATAGAAAATTTTTTTTTTTTTTCCTATTCTGTAGTTAACCCAATTTTTTTCATAGTAACCCACAAGGAATCAGTATTAGTTGGCATCTTTTTGTATATAATTTCTTAAACTTACCTCTCACATTTGCTTCCAGTATAACCATTCGGACATGCTGTACACACATAATCAGTAACTCCATCTGTAGTTACAATATCTTTGCAAATAGGAGAAAAATTATTTTGAGAATTGAGTAAGGGGCAAGCACATGGTTGGCAATCTTCTGAGGTACCTCTATATGGGTTACCATGAAATCCTTCAACACACCTTTCACAATAATGACCAGTGGTATTATGATCACAATTCTATAAATCATAAAATATATAAATCAGTAAAAGAAATTATCAAAAATTGCAATATAAATTCAAAAAGTGGAAACTAAAAACTAAACATAAATAATTATATATAATTGAAGAGCTCTAAGAAATTATTCCTCATATTACAAAAAGTGAAGCATATTACTCAATTTTATTTACCAATTTTAATATTATATTTATTAAATTTTTAAATATTTAATAAATTAAGCAATTATTTTTTAAAGTTAAAAATATAATCATCTATATGCAAATTGATTCATGAGTATATATTTAAGAGTTTTCTTTGATTTTAATTAAAAAAATTTTAGAGTTAAAAAAAGAACTGAAAAATATAACATCATTCATAAAAATAGATTTATGAATAAGTAAGTTACTCTTTTTTCATTTCCTTAACTAGCTTGAATAGAGTCAATTAAAGTAGCCAACAAGTGAACAAAAATCTCAAAATAAAAAGTCAATAAAAATAAATAAAAAAGTGACAAAATTTTTTTATTCGTTACTAAGCATTTTCACCAATTTTCATCTCAGATTATTGAATATAAACTAAAGAAAATTATCTTACAATGCAATAGCCAGTATATGGATCACAAGAACCAGCATGACCATTACATTCACACAATTCACATATCCCTTTATGAAGAGTATCATTCAAACGCCTATATCCAGGTTCACATATCTGAAATTTAAATATTTTTATTAAAGCATATACTTAGAAAATTTTCTTATATAATATTCCAAAATCTAAAACTTTCAGCAAAATTTTATATTTAAAACAATACTTTTGTAAAAATTCCAAAATATTTTCAATCAAAGCGTTTTAAATGCACTGAATGAAACTAAATTTGATAGTAAATTTTACATTTTAATTATGGAATGATATAAATATTCAAGCATTAAAAAAATAAAATATTTACTTCACAAGATAATCCAGAATAACCTAATGGACATTCACACATCTCAACAGTTTGCATTTTCTTTATACTGCTTGACCACCTATCAGCAATTTCCATTTCAACACTATAAAGTCTGAAAGTGTAAAATTTTGTTAACATTTAACATATTAACTTCAATGAAAATTTCTAATGTGTATAAATAAAAAAAAAGTTTAAGAATTTTTATAAAAATTAAAAATATAATAATAAATGCCAGTGCCAATAATAATAGTTTAAATATATAATTTTTATATAGTTAGTTATTTAAAAAAATAAAATTATATGTCTACAGATAATTTAGTAAATTTCATAACTTTTTTTTTACAACTAATACATGTAATTATCCTGACAAACAAATTATATATTGAAAATTGCTGCAAAAAATCCTCCTAAAAATTAAAAACAAAATGTTTTAATTGTTTCATATGTCTAATAAATTACTCCAAAATGAAAATTTTTATTGATTAAATAGAAAATAGAAAAATCAACCAAAATAAAGTTGCCAACAATTTTCTTATTAAAACAGCAAGGAAAAAATAAAATTGTAGGAAAAAAATTATTCACAGGTTTTTAATTATATAAAACTAAATCATACTGAATTAAATAAAAGTTTGACATTAATTTACAACTTACACTCCAATTACTTGATCTGAATGATATTTAGCACGGATTAATAGCCTAGTAATATTATTCATCACTACAGCAAAAGTTTCTTTTGTAACTGCTCTACTTCTTTTCCCAGCTGCAGTAAGGTGGGACCATGCTCTTTCTTGGAGTGGAAGAGTTACAGTTATATTGCCCTGAACTTTACGAGATCCAAAATAGTAGCCTATACGTTTAGAATCACTCTAAAAGAAAGAAATAATTACAACAATCATTGAAAAACTTTCTCCAATAATAAATTGATAATTGAAAACTTAATAGGTTAAAAATAATATTTAAATACAATACTTGCCTCAAGAATTATTCCAGGAGCATCACTTTGAACACCATCATCTTCGATAACAGTATATCCAATGACATATCTTAAGTCTCCACCATAAGAATATAACTAATTTGATAAAAAAAAACATTCTTATTTAATGTCATTATTTTTTTATTTCAAATGGTGAAAAGTTAGTCATCAAATAGCTTTGGAAGTGCACTAAAATCTACATTTCACTCATAAATATACCAGAAAAAAAATCTTGAATGCCCAATAATAATAATTATACAAAAATAGATTAAATTATCATCATGTTGAAAAGAAATAAGATTCTTTGTGATTGTATTTGCGATATTTTCAAAATAATTACAATAAAATTTTTAAGATATGAATAAATCATTTCTCTATCATGTAAAAGAAATACATTGTGTTTCATTTCTAATATTTATAACACAATAGTGATTTCCTATATTGTACACTTTCTACAGAAAAATCTTTATAAAGTTAATTATTCTACTTTCGTATTGCTTTTTAATGATCAATATATATGTAGATTAAAAAATATTTTTAGAAAGATGAAATGAAATAAATTATAGGGAAAATAAAAAAGGAAAGAAAAAAAAAAAAAAGCTGACATATGAAAATTTATGAAATTTTGCCATATTACACATGAAAGCTTGCCATGAAAAACATATTAAAGCTTGCTATATAGGCTCATGAACATTAAATTTTATCATCAGCTTTCATAAATTGTGCAATTTTTTATCTGAAACGATTATTTGAATTCAACATAGAAAAATGCTATAAAAATTAAATATATTTAATTGCTTGATATTAGTATTTCTAAAGTTACTCAAAAATAGAAGTTTTATTTATAGTGGTATAAAATAGATAATTATCTATTTATTTCTTTTGTAGAAATTATTTATTTTAATTATAAGAGAATTAATTATTTATTGAATAATTACACACAGTGCTTTTTCACACAACTTTAATAAAAAGGGAATTATTTTTAAATATCAAAGGTTTAAAGAAAATAAAAAAGAAGGAAAACTATCATTAAAACAATATTATTAATGATGTAAAAAAATACATGTGTAAATCTACAATAATATAGTGAGAATTATCCTTCAAACATTAAAAAAGAACTTTTTTATCACCTACCATAACCCACCTTTTTTCCAATATATTCAGGTGGAGCCATCCAATAATAATTATCAAAACCCAGCATTGCTTCATTTGTTATTCTCAGGTAATCTCCTTCATATTCTGGATCCACAATATGAAGACCATAAATATCACTAACTCTCCAACCATTAAGAGACTGGATCTATTAAAAAATAAGCAAATTTATAACATGATGCAGATAATCTTTTATATAATTTAGATATATAAATTAAATTGACAAAAAAACAACAATTTTTTAAAGAAAAATACTAAGCTTTATATTGATTCTTCAATGCTGTTTCCAAGAAAAATGTACAACCAATTTAAACGAAAATTCAATAAATCCATTGCACTTTAAAATATTGTGATTTCCTGCTTATACTAATTGTTAGAATAAATTATAAAAACTCCAAAATTTCAAGGTGTACATTATAGACTGCTGCTTACAATATGAGGATTTTTTTTTTTTTTTTTTTTTAACGTTTGCTAAAAATCTATTCTATGAAATCATCCCCTAAAAATGTTTTTGCTAACAAAAGTTACATTAAAGTTGATAAAAATTTTGTGTGAGACAAAAGTAATCAACCTTCTAAACACACTGAAATAAACATAACAGTTTTAGACAATAGAAAAAAGGATGATTTTTATAAAATTACACAAAATTTGATGCACATCATACATTTGTTTGTGGTAGTGAAGGAAAATACCTTGGTATGAAGTTGTAGATAAGAATTAAAAACGCTTTATTGAGAATCACATTAATAATTAATTAACTGTGTTACTGATCAAAATTTTATCTTTCTAGCAAATATAAAGATTGCAAATAGTTATAAATACACAGCTTTATTCATTTCTATTATCTTAAATTTATATAAAAAATTTATATAATTATGTCATCATAAATGCTAAAATGTAAAAATAGTTTTATATGTTTTATATTATAGGTCTAAAATCAGAGTTTGATTGGTATATGATATGTTAAAGAACAATTGAGAATCATCTGCAGATTACATAAAATATCTTTTATTTTTGTTCAAGACCAAAAATTATACCTGTGGATTTTAGGCAGCTAATTATTGAATTTCTGATTAATATTAAATTTAAAATTTTTATAAAATAGAATTCAATTTAAAGATAAATTTGGTCATACCACTTTTACACCCCAATCATTTTCTTGGCATCTATTTGTAATTCCTGAACAGTAACAAGGAGTACAGCCATCAGAATTTTCAGCATCCATATTATAATGACCATGTTTACAGTATTCGCAATGAGCCCCTTCAACATTTTTCTAATAAAGCAGAAAGTGAGCATAAGTATATATATATCAACTAAAATAGCTAAAGTAGCAATAGTAATAGTTTAGCAATAAAAATAGCAATAGTTTAAAAATCACAATACAATCCTTAAAAGGCAATAACAGATTTTTTTTTTTTTTAATTATTACAAAATTTAAAAGTACAAGCTTTTGATAAAGTACTGAATAAACAGGCACTGAAAACAAAAGTATATTTGAATTGAAATTGTAACAAAATAATAGTCCAGAAATGCTGATATAATCAGAAAGATCTGAAGACCCCACACTCTATACACTTTCTTATCAAAATATAATTTAATCTAATTTATAATTAATTATACTTTAATTATCTTAATTTTTTTACAGAATTGATTAAAATACATTTGTTTGGTATGAAATATTACTATTTAAATATTGTAATCTTTTTAATTTCATATAGCATAGCAAAACCATACTTACTTTACAAACACAATGCCCTTCACAAGTTGTTTCCCCCTCTGTTCCAGCAGGACTGCAAGGACAAGGCTCACACACAGGATATTGTTTAAAGCCCAATGCACAGTGATCACATTTGGTACCAGAAAACCCTTCTTTACATATACAGTCACCAGGATACTATCAGATTAAAAGCATTCATTTGATATCAAAATATTAAATATATAAACAAAATATATGTTTACTGATATTAATTTAATTATAAATAAAATTAGCCATATTTAGAATATTTTGTTGTTAATTAAATATTAAAACTTTCATACTATCTTTTTTAAAAATTTCAGCAACAGGATTTAAAAAAGTTCCAACATTTATAATAATACAAATAAGATTTTAGAGAAACAAATTTAAGAGATGCAAATAAAATTGTTTAAATGTTATTTACAATGAATCAAATCATACTTACTATCCCTTCAAGTATAAAAGAATCATCTTTAATACAGAAACCAGTCACACCAGGCCCAGCGCAACGACATCTACGACAAGGAGTTGGATCACTTCGTTCAACACCTAATGGTCTGTAATAACCATCTTCACATTGTTCACAATTGATTCCAGTTGTGTGATGCTAAATATTTTAAGAATGCTTAATAGTTAGGCAAATTTAACATTTATAAGTTACGAATAAAATTTTAATATCATTAGCAAATCAAATTTTAGAAGTAAAATTTTCCTTCACTACATTTGTACACATAATCAATGAAGAAATTTTACTATTAGAGGAATTAAAAGTTTTTTTAAGAAAAAAAAAATTTTTAGCAATGCATTTCCAGCTGATCCATAAAATAAAACACCAAAAATAAAGATCAATAAAATTAAATAAAAAATATTATATTTTAAAGTGAAAGTTTTATTTTAGAAATACATTTCATTTACAAATAATCTCACAAATTTCTGTTGTATGTATATTGAATTAAAAACCAAAATAATTTTTTTTAAACGTTGAGCAAAATAATTTTTAATAGATATTATGTTATTTTGATTTCCTATTAATTTTTTGCTCCAATAATTTACTTCTACAGATAAGAGATGCAGAATTATATGTAAGTTACAGTTATCAAAATTATGTTGAAAAATCATTTAAGAAACTTACATAGATAGAGTAAAAAATATATATTAAATACCTTGCATTTTATACAAACACCTCCTCCTTCATACTCTTCATTAATATTTAAACTAGCTTTTTTGTCGGCAACAGTTTGATCATAGAAACAAATATCAGCATGCCCATAACATTGACATTCTATTTTAAAAAATACATACACATATTAATTAAATTACTTATCTTTATTAATTTGCATCTACAATTATGTTCGTAATAAATAAAAAAACAGGAAAGCAGTTTTATACTTTTAGTAATCAAATTCAAATTTAATATTTTTAAAGCCTTTGTGGGAAAAAAATGCATTAAATATAGTTAAATACCTTTTAATAAAATAATTTATTCCATCAGATTAAGCGACAGGCAATACAAAATTATTCATAGATGTTTTATATCTTACAAAATACTTCATTTCTTCCATTTTAATTTAATTCCATTCATTTCTTAATTTTATAAAGCCTACAAAATTATTTTATTTTACTACAATTTTATTTTTTTTTTTTTTTTTTATTTTTTTTTTTTTTTTTTTTTTTTTTTTTTTTTTTATGTAGTTTCTTCCAAGAAAATGAATAATGAGTTTCATATTTGGAGGATTTTTAATCAAAAATTTGCCAACAAAAAATATATATACAAATTTTTACATTTAAATAGTCAAATATATACAAATTATACTTCATTGAATATTCATTTTAATTTAAAATGTTCTTTAAATACGCTTTCCACCAATATAAAAAAAATCTTTAAAAAAAAGCACTGATAGTCAAATTTAGAATTTAAAAATCTTTAAAAAATTTATTTTAAACTAAATTTTTAATGAAACTAAAATTTTATTAAACATATGCCTTGTTTGATATTTTGTCATTTTATTAGATTAAATGAGACCAATTAATGCATGTATTAATAGTCTAAATTTTCATAAGTGTGTAAACTTTATTTTTTATTATTTAACAATAAAAAATAAAATTTGATCAGTTTAAAATAAATACTAACTTTCACACACAGCTCCATCATTAATGCTGCCAGGTTGCCAAGGTTTTTGCTGATATAGGGGACAACACTGCTCACAATTTTCACCACAGGTATTATGCTCACATTTGCAATGGAAAAGCTATCAAAATATAAAACAATAGTATTAATTAATGAACACTTTAATAGAAAAAACATTTTAGAAATACTGTTCAATGTTTATAACAACACTTTTAAACAAAAAAAAATTTTCATAATATTCAATTTTTTCTGTAGATAAATAATAAATGTAAGAGCTACAACAAGAGTTTGGGAAATTCTAGAAAACTATTCATGTAAATTATGAAACATACTAAGAATTATATTAAAATATTATTCTTAATATAAAACACATTAAAAATCATATGCATATTATATTTTAGTCAAATCTATAAATTCATATTTCTTTAAAAGAAATTTAGCGATAAATAACTAATTATAAGCTTTGTAATTCGCTTTAAATCAATTATTTGGTAAATTCCATGTACACCAGAAGTCAAAATGAACCTTAAATATAAAGCTTAATATCTAAAATCTTCGTTAGCTTCAGATCTTAATTTCTTTAACAAACTTTTCTTCACATATTAATAACAATAAACAAAAGCATAGTAATTTGTTTGTTTGTTTTTTCTATATGAAAAAGTTAAAAACAATTTTAGAAAACTAATTTTTAAAAATTGAATTTTGAAATATATATGAAGTCTTAAAAGAAATAATTTAAATATTAAAGAATTCACAAATACAAATCAAATATTTAATATTTTCTACATTTTAAAATAATTTAAAAAATACAATAAATTTAGTATAACTTACTTTTAATTGGTGAATAAATGAAAAATACTTATAAGTTCGACATTTTTATTAGAATTCTATTAATTTGTTGATAGATAAGTTATTTAGTATTCCAGATACTGTAAAATGTGCATAATACTTCATGCTCTTATATAAAACGAACTTTTTATCAAATATATAATACAGATAGCCAACAAAGACCAGAAGAAATATGTAATTTCTTATTTCTAAGTTTTTTTCTGATAATAAATTTAAATAATTTTCTTAGAAATTTACACACATTTGTCTAAAATAATGAGAAAATAAAATCCTTTCTTACATTTGTTTCTGGAATTAATGGGCAATCATTTGCATGTCCATAACAGACACACTGTCCTCCTATTGATATATCCTTTATTGAATAAAAATACTGTAAAAAAATAAATATATTTAAATATTGTAATAAAAAGGTAAAAATCAAAGAAAAATAAGAAAATAAAGCCTCCCTCATTCATTGTGTCACTTACCCTTCTAGTTGTTGATTTATCAATTTTAGATGGATCATGAGATTGCATAGTCATAAGATCTGCATTTAATGTTCGAATTTTTTGTAATCTCAACCTTACATATCGAGCAGTAGTAAATTCCTATGATAAAAAATATTTTTAAATGAACTAAAATATTAATACTAATAAATAAAATAATAATTTAAAATAAAAAACTATTTAGAAAATTATTTCAAGTTGTCAGTAATATAATTCACTAAGTTTGTTGATGATTAGCTATCTATAAATACATTCAAATTATTTCATCTTGCTGATTCTAAAGATATTTCATAACTTTCTATACTCTAATTAAGTATTAAAGTATTTAAAAATGTTTTTATTTATTTTATAGAAAGAGATTACTTAAGTAACATTAAGCCAAATAAATTTAGGTTATTGAAATTTCAGAAAATTTTTAATTGTTCAGTATAAAATCATAAATCTTCATTTATATGAGAAAATTATTTCAGATTCAGAAAAAAAAAATGTCATTATATTTTTTGATATATTTGTATGAACTGATTTTGATTTTGAAAATGAAATGATTCTTTACTATTAAATTAGTTTTTAACTTTTATTCATATTTTAATATAAATTATGGAAACTTTTTAAGTAAATTTCCATTTTTAAATTATTAAGTATGTGTGAGTTATAATTTTTACATATATAGCTAGATTTCTTTCATTAATACAAAACAAACTAAACTTTCTTACAAATATGTTTAGGCATGTATTTTATATCTTAATAATAGAAATATACACATAATATAAAGGATTATCAGATTCAGATACACTTTTTATCTTTAGATTTATTTTAAATTTTTAGCACAATTAAGAAAAATCATAATAATCTAATAATAGTAATCTTAATTTTTAAATAATCAATTTCCTCTTTTATATAAATTACAATTTACAAAAATTTTAAATTGATAATTTGAATAATTAATTATTCCTAATATTACTATAAATATTACAATAAAGTATCAAATTTACTCTTAAGGTATCACTTGGTCCTTCAGCCCCAGGCCTACCACTGACTAGAGATGTATGAATCTATATTAAAAGACAAGAAGATTTTATTTGTGTATAGATTTATATAGTATAATAAGCACTATTGAAACCTTTATTATTATATTCACTTTTAAATTAATAAAGGATTCTAGATAATATTTTATCTAACAAATATATTTATTAACTATCTTGAATAGAAAATTTTGATTAATTTTTTTATGTATTGTTTTATTTTTTAAAATATGTTACTTTATTTGATATTTTACTTAAATTCCTCAAAGTACTTTATTAATTGAAAACATAATTACCATTAGAAATTTTTTATTAATAAACTGTAAAGCATTCAACATATATATATTTTGCATTTGGAAGTACATAAATTTCAATTATTTAAAATAAATATTTTGCCTCGTTTTAAATATCTAATAATTCCATTTCACTAACAAATTTAGTAAGTATGTATAGCAGAATAAAAGATTTACTATGTTAACTAGAATGTTTAGTAGAAAAATTATGTTTTGAAATAACTTTATGTTTTGCCATCATAAAAAATGGATAATGCCACTTATGAATCATATATTTTTTTTAGTATTGCTTCCAGTACTTAAAATATCTCTTTTATATTATATAATACAGCAATTTAAAAATAAAAATTGCTCTCTTACTTCACCGCCTTCTAAGGGATTCAATTTTGAATAGTAAGAGGTACAAATAACTTCATCATCGCTACGATAACGAGGTTTTCCCATAGTGGGTGGAACTCCAAATGCTTCCCAGCATTCTGCATCATTAATGGCATAGTATTGCCATGGTTTGTATATTAGGCCATCTAGCGATTTTTCCAAAATCCAATTTCCAGGTCTCGGTGATATAGCAGATTTCACAATAACATAAGCTATTTGAAAAACCTGAAAGAACAAAAAAAGAGAGAAAAAAAAAAAAAACATAAGTGTGTCTCTTTAGCAGAATTTCAAATTATATTAATTATTTTTTTAAAAATGCAAATTACTAATTAAAACAGAGATTCTCAAACTGTAATATAATTCCTAGATTAAAGATAAAAGTCAAATCAGTTAAAAATTAACAAAAAATAATATGTGAGAACTTTATGATGAGCATCAGTTTTAAATTAACATAAACTTCAAAATTATTGCTAATTTTTAAAGGTTCCACAATTTTGATTTGATTTACAAACAAGCTGTTCATTGCATTAATGTGATCAATAAGATTTAAATTTTCAATTATTTTGTCAAATATTAAATCTCTGTCAATTAGGTATTGATACATTGATATATATAAAAATTGTAACCAATAAATGGATTGCAGCCTATAATTGGAATACTACAACTTCAAAAGGAAACTGAAGTTTTGAAAACTTTATTCCATTATTTACTATAAAGACACTAAATAAAATACCAAAGCTACATTTAATAAAGGTATAAAGGATTGGAAGGTGCCAGTGCAGCACTCTTACTTGTTAAAAGGGGAAAACAGAACTAAAAAATTAGAATTACTGAATTAAAGGAAAGTTAAAATTCTATGAATTTATAATAAAAAAAATTCAAATCAAACAAAATCACAATTCTCTAAGAATATCTTCTCTCTTTACATTAAGTATTTCTTAAACATAGTATAAGATTTTAGTATTAATTTTAATTCTATAGTCTGAATAAGTTCAAAATGATGATCATTAGATAGTATATTATGAATGCTATGAAAATGTGTTTGGAATTGGGGTTGTTGAGAAACATATATCAATATACAAAAAAATATCAGTTTACCTGTTTTAAATCTAAAGTTATTGTAACCCACTCAAAATGTTTTCCATTCTGAAGAGTTGGACTCTGCCACCATTTATTAGTTCCATCTATAGAATTAATAATTGGATGTCTATGTTCTGCATTGTCACTGCGAGCATCACACAGTCCACATTGAGGTTCCCTATTAGATGTCAAATTAATCTTAACTCAAATAATACATATTCAAATACAATATGATTTCAATGCATTTTCACAACCTTTAACTATAACATAAATTATAATTATTATGAACTCTGGGTAATTGTGTCTTAAATTTTAATCAATAAATAAAAAGTCCTTTCACAACTAATGATAATTTTCAGTAAAATAGTTATTTTTCTTAAAAAAAATTACAAGTTATTTTAATAAAACAGAACTTTAATTATAAAAAATGTTGTATTGAAATGTCAGGTATTTTGACCCGAGATCATTTATCATTGGAATTGCAGATTCAATGTTACTAAGATCCCCTACAGGAGACCTAATAGTCTACACCAACTTTGGTCTACCTCAATTGGAATTAACACTTCCCAGAGAATATGTTAGCATCCTGTCCCCATCAGAATAATTTTCTGGCCTAAGGATTTACAGTACCCATCAATGGCTTAAACATGTGTAATAAAATAATATATCCCTTTATTATAGATAATCCCTTAGTTTACATATTAGACAATAAATATTTATTTATTTTCTTCCGTATACTTTTTTCCATTACAAAATTTTACACAAATGTAATACATTAACAACTTACCGCATAAAAACATGCTCAACCAATTTACAATAAACTTCTGGCCCTGATTCTCCACAAGTGGCATTTGCACTGATAATTGCATTAGCAGCCAAGTTATGTACAGATGGAAAAAGTCCTTTTTCTGTAAGTATACATAAAATTAATGCTTAATTTTAAAAAAGTATTTATAACTTTCATATTACATTATTTATCAAAATTCTGATATATTTCTTTTATTCAAAATAGTTTCTTAAAATAACACACTAATAACTTAATTATGTTTTATGTGTTGCAATTATTAATAATAAACTAACATACTTACCATTCCAACAAATAAGAAAATTTATGAGTACACATATTTTTCACTTTTTCTTTGTCTAGTTAATTAATATGCATTTCATTAGAATAAATGATAATTTTACCTGAACAAACGTTTTTTGTTCAAGACCAATAAAAAGAAATTAACTTTTGATTAAAATAAATTTAAATTAAAGAATTAACTAATATTAGTAGGTAAAAAAAATTATAAAAATAATTTTAGAGATTCAAATTAAATTAAAAAATTGTGCAAGAACTGCTCTTTTTGGTACTTCTCTAATTTTTTTTTTTTTTTTTTTTTCTACTTTAATTACTGTAATTTTTTACCTTTTATATTAAAAGATATTTTTTAAATTCTTTACTGGTCAGCAACAATTAAAAAAAAAAACCATTAGAAAAAAAGAAAATATCTGTAAGTAATATTTTAAAGAATTATTACTTACAAATATGAAAAATGTTTTATTCCCAATCATTAATATCTAATAGACGTTTAACTTGTCAATTTGTGATGAAGTAAATGACAATATAAAATACACCTTGAAATAATTAACAATAGGAAACTTTCAGACAACATTTATTGAAAAACTGTTTGCAGTGGTACAAAACATAATAAACAAATAATATTTTTAACAATTTATATCAATAAATAATATTTAAAAAAAAGAATAATAGAAATACTTGTAAGTAATATTACAAAGAATTATTAACTTATACATTTGAAAAACACATTTCCAATCAGCACATATCTAATTAATCACATAAAAGAATTATATATCATGAAAAAAGCAACAACAGAACACTTGGATAATGCAATGATACAAAGCACACTAAATTAAATGCAAGTAAATATTGTTCAAAGTTTATATATAATATTTTTAAAAGATAGATTAAATAACTGTCAACCATTTAGTAATTAACAAATGTAAAAAAGATTATGATGCATAAATATAATTTTAATAAATAATGTATGAATCTAAAATAACCTTTTCATATTAAAGATATTAAGTAAAATAACAAAGCAACACCTCATTAGGATAATTCAAGATAAAGCAGCCAATCTGTGAGCATAAATCTTAAAAGTCCAGTCAAGTCATGACAATGAACCAACATATATTCATTTTTAAACATAATTTTTAAAATTACAGATTATTACAAAAAATTGGTTCTGTATATTTCTAAAAAAAGAAATTAAATCAGATTATAGTTATTTTTTTATACAATCTATTAAAAAAAAAAAATTAGGTTCTGCACAATCCAGAAAATATAACCAGTAATGTTTTAATGTTCAAAATACAATTTTTAATAAAATATATAATTGAGGAAAGATAATTAATGCATTATATCTTATGTATTGAATTATGTTGCATGCATTATATGTATGCATATGAAATATGTTAAATGCATTATATGTATGCATATGAAATATGTTAAATGCATTATATGTATGCATATGAAATAAGTAAAATGTTTTACAAAAATTAAATGATAATAGTTATAATTAGATATATTTTGGATAATTTCAATTATAAGACATACAGAATATTTACTAATATTTATATTTTAAATCACACACTAAAGATAAGATGAACAAATTAAAATGTTTTTATACAAAATCTCAATAATATAGACAATAACAAAATAAAAGATGAAATGTATCACAAAAATAAATCAATTTCAAAATAAAATAGTTTAAATATTTAATAACATAAAGACATTATTTACTAATTAATAGTTTTATCTGAAATTATATTCATTTAAGTAAAAACCATATTACAAATACTATACTTTCTAATAACTGATTGAAAATTTAATTCAAATTTAACTACAGTTAAACCATTATATACATTAGGAATGTGCATACATTAGGTGAATGGAGCTGCATGCTGGTTTTTCATATGTTATATAAAGCCACACTATAATAGCCTACACAACTCGAACTTTATATAATTTAATTAATCTTGCAAAATATTCTATACAAGTTTTAAGCACTATGTAAACTTTTTATATATAAAATATAATTAAAAGAAAATATAAAATTATTTCAAAATTTTAATAATAAACAGCATGAAAACTATATTAAAAAATATTAACTATTTAGTTATTAATTCAATCAAAAATATTCTGAAATAAAAAAAAACATTTAAATTGCCAATGTACATTTGATTACTATTGAACATATATTGTAAAATAATAGATAATCACTGTATAATTCAACATATAAATCCCATACTAATCCATAAAATCCATTTCAAATAAAAAATGTTTTATAAAATTGTTCTTTCTCCAAATATAAAATTCAGAAATAATAATATATTCTATTCTATGCATTTGAAGCTGTTTTTCACTTTTTATACTAATTTCTTCTATCAATTAAGATAAAAAATAAAATATATATATGCTAATTTAGTTATAAGTACATATATATTTTTAATCAAAAGAAGAGATTAAATTTGTATTTAACAAATTTCATAATTTCTATGAAGTTTCTTCATGCAAAATTAAAAATAAAACTGCAAGTTTAGCAAAATGTCCCATTAATTTATAAGCGTAAATTTTTATATTTAGTTGCCTACACGACACACAAAACAATCACATGAAATGAAATAAATCAAGTTGTACAATATATGACTAGAAATTTACAGCTTAGTAATTGCAAGGTAAGTAGAAATCTACATTTTTTGTAAGTTGATACAAAATGTTAACAATTTACATCTGGCAGTTGATATCAAATATATATATGATTTTGCACCTGATAATATTTTATCGAAATTTTTTTTGCCCATACAAAAAATGTTTTACTTTTAGAATAAAAAAATCTTCACCAAAACAAAACATTTTTCTTTTTCCTTCATTCATATATAAATTAAAATCATTGAATTTTAATTTGTTGAACTGATTTACATTTTAATAATTTAAAAATTTTTAACTTTAGCATTTGGCAGGTATAAATTTTTAAATTGTTTCACGTAAATAGTTTCGTTTTCAGCATGATTAAGCAAAAAGTGTAAACAATTTATCAACACAGTTCCAGCAGAACTTTGCATATGTGAATACATAGACACCAACATTAAAACATTTAGATTATATTAATGACATCAAAACATAATTATTCACAACCATCAAAAATTTATACATGATTTGTAATTAAAAGCTCCTTTACTGTTGTACTGTAGGCCACATCAGCAGGAGACAAACCATCAGCATCATAAATATTAGTGCAGACACCTTTCTTCAGCAATAGATTAATAACATCCTCATGACCACAAGACGATGCATAATGCAAAGGAGTCTGTCCATCTTTATCCTGACAGTTCATATCCATACCACTAGATATCAAGAAATCAGCAATTTCGATATGTCCACGATCACATGCCCAGTGAAGTAGAGATAGGCCATTCTCATCACAGCAATTCTTGCAGGAAGAGTTGGTTGAAATTAACTCTTTGATTCTGTTTAAGTTGCCCTCCTTCACAAAATCGAAGACAGTTTTGGCGTCTTCCTTGAGTTCGATGTCGGTTTTTTGACAGCTGCTGTTGACCGGTCCGAAATGAGATTTCTTTTGATTCTTCTTTCGGAAGGATGAATCAAAATCGGGAGAGATTTTCTTTACTTTTTCGATGTATTGTTTCATAGCTTCTTCCTTGGTCATATCACCCAAATTATGCCACGCCGACCATTTACTGCGACTTTTAAATTTTAAAATACCCGGCATGGGTTCATTGCAAGTACCGTTAATGGCTTGCTTGTATCTGCCGTAGAGATAAAGGAGATCATCTTGCTGCATTACAGAAGCATTCTCCGTGACGAAATCAGTTGCAAGCTTGAAATTGTTTTCTAAAGCATCGTCACCGCTTTCTGGGAAATCGTCGTCTTCCATTTTAAGTAAAATATTAAAATAAATGATTTTACAACTACTTTCCGTTCGTGATAGTCACAGATATGTTTTGATCTGAAGACGTGTTGTTAGATGCTTTCGGAATTAAAATCCCTTTCTCTTAAAAAAGAATTTCCTAAATCCCTACGTCGCGGACGTGGTGCCATCTATTGCTTAGAATAGAAACAAGAAATAATAATAGTTTCAAAATATTTATTTAATATGAAACAAATATACATATCTTGATTGCAAAAAAAAATTTATAGATCGCAAATAAAATGAAACAAAACAAATTTTAACATCTTTTCGAATAAAAACTTCAATATTTATTAAAATACACATTTCACAAATGCATTACTTAAATAAAAAAATAAAAAAAAATGGTATTTAGATGACATGACAAGAACAATAAAACCAAATTCTTAAACCAAATCTAGATTTTTTTCTGTTAACATAATATTTAAATTATGAAAAAAATAAAGTATTTGTTCATTTAATTTTTTAAAAGAATATATAATAATCAGTGAATTACCTTTATATAATATTATATATATTATAATATTATATATGAGTGAATTACCTTTGCCTTTCTCATAGTCTACCTCCCAATTTTGTAATTATTTTTAATTACATCACTTGAAATTGAAGAAAATTAAATATAAATTATTTTTGTAATGCACAAATTATAAGAGTAAACATAACTATAAATTTTCATAAAGACGAAAAACTAAAATATTGAAGAGATTTTTAAAAGTTTGTAGTTTAAACAGTATTGCAAATAATAGTTTAAAAAATGGATGTGAATTTTTACTATTATTGTCTTACATCGAGCTTTATTCTATGCTTGTCATTCTTTTTTGGATGAACATACAAAGTTCGAATTATTGATTGTTCACATCGTTTAATTTAAGAAATAAAAATGCATAGTTCAACGAATGGCATTGGAAAAACTTTTATAAAACTTCATTTTTAAAAACTGTTTTAAAATTTGATCTAGCGGGAAAAAGAATGCCTTAATATAAATGTTTTCCAGACTCGAGGCCCAGTGGGAACGTGCGCAGCTAATGTTCAGGAGTGTTGAGATTTGAACCTGCTGGTGGAATTGTTGTAGTCACTGCTTTCAGAAACAAAGAGACTCGATGGCGATCGTGGTTTGCTAAGCATCTCGCTTTGATAGTCAGGCTGCCAGGTGAAAATCGTCCGAGTCTTATCCTCTACGACACGCAAATGCGGAACAATTACCGCTAAAAGTTCTACTGGAAGCCATTGGAATTACCTCATCCCCACGGTAGGCTATTCGTAAAATACAAGAAATCCACCGTTTTTTTTTTTTTTTTTTTTTTTTTTAAAAAACAAAAAAAAAAATAAATAAAAATATCATTGGTTTTTCGAAATGTGAACTGCAGTGCAATCAGCCAGGTGATACAAAGTATTTTCTACACATAAAAATTAAGTCGCATTAAGTAAATAACAATATGAAAACACTTCATGATTTATGTAAGTTTTTATTATAATAAATTCAAAACTAGCATGCCATCACTACTGAGCTCCGATTTGCAATTCCTCTCCGGTTTTGTATCTAAAAACATTGAAGATTTTTATTTCTTTCTCGACAGAAATAAAAATCTTCACTTTCTTTATTTCATCTTCACTTTTCTTTTAAAATCTCGACTTTAAAAGAAATCCACTTTTTATTGTTATTTATCAATTCGTAGGCCAGAACAAGGAGGCTTGGTGGATAGCGCATAGAGTTCACAGATTAAGGAGTCGCGTTCGAAACCCGAGGAGCCTAATCAGGCAACACCAGGCATAAGCACAATAAAACCGTGCATTGAAAAGTCTTTCAGTTGAGTCGATGTGGAAGGAATAAGTAAGTGAGCCTTTAATTAAATGTAGGCTTCGCTTATAAATCTAAACAATTCATTACAGTTGCTTCTATGATTACCTATTAAAATAACAGATATTTTAACCGACACCACTATTGAAAGTGAAACGTGACTAAAAATCGTCTTATTATGCGCAGACTGTTGTGGAAAAATAACTGTTAAACTATCTAATAACTCCTCAATAGTTGTTGTTTAAACTTACTGAATAATGAAGTTTATGCTTACTTCTCACTTTATCTACCCAGAACATTACTAGCAAGTATTTCTTGCCTAATGCACATTTCCCCTCATCACTCTTACGAACAATATTTAATATAATCGTTTTACAAATAATTTTATTTTACATAATAATGGTACAAATAAATGAGTAAATTTTCAAAGCCAAAAATCAATATTAATGTCTGAAATCAATGTTTGATGTAGCCACCACGCGCTGCAATAAGTGCTGCTATATGAAATGGCATGGAGTCAAACAGATTTTAAATGTCTGCCTGGGGAAGAACATTCCATATTGTTTGTATGCGTACCCTAAAGTCATCTGCAGAAGCTGTAGGTCGAGAATCACGAGCTGGACAAAGACCCATGAAATCCCACATATGTTCAATAGGTGACAAACCCGGCGAATAAACGGGCCAAGGAAGTAGTTGTATGTGTTCTGCTGAAAAGAAGTCTTGAACATTTGTTGTAAAATCTGGGTGGCCAATATTCTGTTGACAGATGTATCCAGGAATTCCTTAAAGGAAAGGAACGACTTCAGACTCCAGCACTTCCCAGATGTACCTGTTGCTGTTAAGATTACTCACAATTCGTAGCAGCTGAAACTTTCCATGATACGCAATCTCACCCAGATCGTAACTTCGAGTGTTCGTCCAGACGTTCGTTAATGCATTCACCGGCATAGCATCTAACACGAATACGGCTATCATGGTTCCACAAATTAAAGTGGGATTCGTTAGAAAAAAACACTTGTTGCCAATTTGCAAGCAAGTCTCTAAATTCATGAGCCCATTGCAGCCGCAGGCATCGATGGTCATAGAGATCCTGTATAAAGGAATTCTTTCACGTAGTTCACGGTGCAGCAGACGTGGATAAATTGACGAAGCAGACAGTGATATACCTATAGCAGTGGACCAACGTGTTGTCAACTGTCTAGATGAAGTTTTATGGTCCATTAGCGCTATGCGAACCAGGTGTCTATCATCACGCGTTGACGTCACCTTTCGGCGTTCACTCGCGGATTTACGTGTTGTCCGGTTCTCGTCGGTCCACTGCTTCCAAATATATATATAATTTATAATTGATGAATATGATTAATGAATAATGATGAATTGATAAATATTAATTTATTAATATGATTAATTATTAATTGTAATAAAAGTTATAAGCGGATAAATATGACACAATTAATCATATTTATTAAAAAAAATAATTAATATTCTTTTTTATGAACAATTAATCCTTTTCAAGTGGCCACGATTCCAAAAAAATAATATACCCATATGACCCTTGCTTCATTCACTTTTGGAGCAGTTTACAGTAAACTAAATTAATCATATAAACAAAATTAATCATATACTATATATATATATATATAGTATATCAATAGTCGTCCGCTATTTATTTATACATATAAGGATAACATTAATTGTTCTTTTGCTAATAAATATTAATTTTTTATTATGTCAGGTTTATCTACTTAACCATAACTTTTATTAGAATTAATTTCTGAGAAATATCCAAGATGTAAACAGACGGGTTTATTTTCCGAGCTTCTAATAAAAAAAAGTTTCTTTCTTTTCTAATCTTTCTTTTCTTTATGTTCATTTAATTTTTACATTTCTTAGTAATTGAATTTACTATCTTGCTAGCGAACAGAGTTGATTTAACTGTCATGTTAAGTCAAGAAATAAAGAAAAAATAACAGTAGAGGCATTTAATCTATATTAGCACGCTTGTTTATTAGCACATTAGCACGCTAAGAATAGCACGCTTGTTTTTATCTCTTAGTTTGCAATAAAATTGAAAACGTAAAATGAAATATTTTTATAACATATAAATGTTAAAAATTTTATTAAATTAAATCCGGATTATATTCCATGTTTTCATCTTTCATCAGAATCTGAAAGTTGTTTGTTATATAAAAATAATATTTTTAAAAATAAAATTGACATATAATGAGAAGAGTCGTTTAAAAAAATATAAAAAATAAAAAAAAACCTAGTGGGATATATGTATCGTACGCCTATTTGATTTATGTGAATATATTCCGTAATGAAATTATTTTTACGTATTTCCTTTTGGAGCATAAAAGGGAATTCATAATTGATAATTTTTCTTTATTTTTCTCTATTATTTTTATTAATTTACTTTGGAAACGTCTTCGTCAAAAAAAAAAAACTACATTAAAAAAATAATTGTGAAATAATTAATTACTTATATGAAAATTTTGACACGATATTTTTAAAGAAATTCTTAATAAATGATTAATAGTATAGGATAGGCATCAGTATTTCAAGTACTCAGTAGTAGTGTTTTATAAACCTAATCATGGTCGATTTAATGAACATTGGCAGGTTCGAAAACATAAATGCCACTTCTTCTTCAATGGCGTAACAACCCCGTGGTGGGACAAGGCCGTCTGCCTACTGGCAGATTTCGAGACAGGGGATGTTTTCTTTCTTTACGGAGTAGGTTGTCAGCCTTACGCCCAACAGTTATATTAGACCGAGACCTACTTTTAAAATGGATTCCGAACCACTACAAACATTCATGATAAACCCGGAACTCGAACCCGAAACTTGTGGCATCAAGCGCCAGATTGGTAGTCACTCGACTATCAGGAACCAAATGCCATTTAACAGAATTATTTAAAATATAAAATTGAAAAATCAAACTCATCCTAAAAATCAAATGCGGACTGATCGATGAAAACAAAAAAGATGAATAAATAAAATTGGACTAAGTTAAGAAACTTATATGTAGAAATAGAGGTACACCTTTTTTGAAATATGGGAAACATTTTTTATATTTTTATACGAAATAAAATATGGTTTAAATAAAGAATATATTTTTTCTTTTTACATTTAATTCATTATATTATAATTTATTAGAAAAAAGTCTTCAAAGAGGAAGCAGATATTGTAAAATATTTCATTTGTAAGCTTTAAATTATATAATTATTCACCTTGCCCTAAAATAATAATTCCTTTAATATTATGACAATGTTCTTATACTTTATACAATTATTGTCTTGAAATTACTATTATATTATGTTTTGTATTTAATTGCTTTAAAAAGTTTCTTCCATTACGAAAAAAAATTCAGAAAATAATAGCTACTCATTTTATTTCTCTTTTTAAAGCATATAATAACCCTAATTATACCACTGGTTTCTTTTATGTGATTTGTAATAAAACTTCATTTATATATAAGAGAATAAATTGTTAGACCACCTGCATTAATAATTAAGTATAATAAATAATTATTTTAAATAATAAATAATATCATTTAATACTCATAAAATATATGGGTATTGTTTGGAAAATCGGGGTCCGTTGTTTTCAATTTTGCTATATGGAAGGGAACACATTACCACACTGTTACCACGGTAACTACTTTTATTTATTTATTTTTAATTTCTTTCCCAAGCTTTTTTTATACATAATATTTATTTAAATTTTAAATTTCTTTCGCGAGCTTTTTATAAGGTCGTTTGGAATTCTGTAGTTTATCTTTTAAGATTGCTGTTATGCGTTTTGTTTTTACATTAAATTCTAAATTTACCATCGTAAACTAAATATAATCGTTCAAAATTTGTTGATTTCTAAGATATTTAAAGATTTCTTTTAAAAATTATTATTTCTTATCAAAAAAATTTTAATATTTTATTTTTTACAGAATTCCCATAATTTTATAAGGTAAGCTGTACATCAGCCCGGTCGATTATTAATAAGCCTTTTATTTTATTTTTTTTATTTCTTATGAATTAATCAAAACATACATCAGATCAATTGATATCTAATTTTTTTTGTGTATATCCTTTTCTTATTTTTACTTTATCTCGTTTTCAATTACTGAATTATTACAATTGAAATAATACAAATAAGCTGATGAAAATACTAAAAGCATATATGAGCAAAGCCCCTTTATATATATATATATATATATATATATTATTATTATTATTATTATTATTATTATTTATTAATTAATTTTTAACCACAAGTCACTGCTAAATATTTAAAACAAGCAAGAAGTTATTCGAATTTCATAATGTATAATCTATCAAATTATACATCTGCACAGTTTAAAATTCTATACAGAATATTTTGTATACAATGTCTTAAGTGTTCATAAAATATTACGAAATACATTAATCAAGGAGAAAAAATGTATTAATATTTGGTATAACATCAACAAAAAATATCTTCTCAAACACTTGCTTGGAAAAATTGCATATTTGAACTTTATCCTTTAACATACGTGCAACAAATATGTAATGAAGAAGTGACTGTTTAGCGAATATGATATGTTTTTCTGATAAAGTTTCTTAATTAATAAGCGTAACAAGGAGATCTACTATTTGACAGATTCATCCCTACTGTGCTCTGATATATAATTTCGTTATCTTGTGTTTTTCGAAGGCTGGAAACTTTTATATGAAGGCGATTCGCTACTTGAACGACAGAGATGAAGATCTCCCCCAGGGTGCCACCACGGATTGCTTGCTACACAGTAGCCGCGTTGAACCACCTCAATTTAGGAATCACCTCACCCTTCCACTCTACCCCAACAGAAAGGCATTCGTCTGACAGATTTATCACAACACCTTTATCTGGAGTTCCAAATCGAGAACTTCTATCACAATGCTTATCTACGCCTAACCCGCGGCTCACTGATAACATGTGTAGAAGTTATAGTATCCTTTTATTGCTGTTCCAATATGGATTGTAGTGCTGGGGAGTTAGTTAGTTAGTATATATATATTAACACTATCGAGCAGCTGTAAAAATTTTTAGTTAGTACTAATAAAATATGATGAACAATACATATGTGGAATACGAAAGTCACTCTTATATAACATACAATATGTAAGGTCCTAATGGCCAAGTGATTAGCACTCGGTTCCACAGGTTTCGGGTTAAAGTCCCGGTGGCGCCATGGATGTTGTAGTGGTTCGGAATCCACTTTAAATTGTAGGTCCCTGTCTGTTTAGCCCTCGTGTGTACAAGATGACTGTAGAGCGACAAACCAAACCGTGACGCTCTTACAGTTATATGACACCAGGATCTACCGTTTAAAGTGAATTCCGAATCACTACAAACATCCATGGTACCTCCGGGACTCGAACCCTAAAACCTGTGGTACCGAGCGCCAGAGCGCTAGACACTCGACCATCAAACCCTTAAAATGAAGGATGTTATTTTGTTTTACTCATTTTTATATAATTTTTGCTTTTTTTTTAATGATTTACCTTGCTTTAAAAATTTTACACCATTATAAAAGTTATTCTAACAAAAGGGCTATTGTTATTTTTCAGTAAAATCATAACAAATTTCGCTTCTTGAAAATAGATACCTTATATATATATATATATAAATTTATATTTAAGTACTTATTTGACAAATACTCAGTGTGTGTAAGAATTTTTAAGACAAGTGCTGGATCTCAGCCTACAGTGGCGCCATCTGTATTATCACGTATGCTTATCAGTATTAAAAAGTACGCTTATATGTATTAAAACGCACCTTATCAGCTGGAGCACTACCAAAACCTCAATGAATTTATTCAGTATCTCAAATGATACGGATGTTCCATAGAGAAGTACAATCTTTTTAATGTTGAATTTTCAAGATAAAACCGAGAGCTGCAATTAAATGCCATGTAAAACTTGGAAAAAGTGCCATTGAAACGTATCAATTAACGAAAGAAATTTACAAATAGATTTGTTTAAGTAGATATAATGTTTTCTAATGGCAAAACCATTTTTTGGACGGAAGAGATAATACTCTAGAAGATGATAAGCATACAGGAAGACGACCAAGTTCATTAAGAACAACTGCAATTAATTGAAAAAGTACGTGATTTCGTAGGCTAGAGCGCAAGCCAATTGGCCATCAGGCCACCCAAAAGGCAAGGAGAAGTGCACATTGTAGAGAAATCACTTCAGCTACTGAAAATGATCTAAACTTCTTGAAGTTGATTGTTAAAGATAATAAAACATGGTACTTTCAGTAAAAGCCAAAAAACAAAGCGAGGAGTTTCAGTGTAAAAAAGCTCCCCGAAGTCAAAAAAAAAAAAAAAAATAAAATTTTTTTTAAACAATTATCATCTTCGATACCAATAGTATTATCCACAAAGAATGTGTTCCGACTGATCAAATGAGTGTTGGCGGAAGGACTGATAAGTATTAATTAAATGTTTTAAAGAGTTTGATGTTTAAAATTCATCGCATTCGTTCAAATATCGGGATGAAAACAATTAGTATCTGTTTTATGAAAATAAATCCAGCCACAACTAATGCAAGGCGTGACAAATTCTGGCAAAAAATAGTATCTGCGTGTTAAATCTTCCAACTTATTCACCTGATTTAACACACTGCGACTTCTCATAACTCTCAAAACTTAAACTAACTTCCTGGCACATAGTGGCCCAAGATCGTTTCTTACTAATAAATTTCGAGACAGGAGATGATTTCGTTTTTACAGGGTAGGATTGTCAACTCTACACCCAACAGTTATATTAGACCTGGACCGACGATTTAAAACATGGCACGGCCGGGACTCGAAGAATGTAGCACCGAGCGCCAGAGCGCTAGTCACTCGGCCATCAGGCCCTTAAAATGAAGTTAAAAGGATGTTATTTTGATGACATTGTGACTATACAAACATCTTCTACGTGAGCATTGGAGGCAACCCTACAAAATGAACTTGAATAGGCATTCGAGTCGTTATTAAGTCACTGCAACTATATTGAAGCGAAAGGACTAATTTAAAAAAAAATCCTAAAAAAATATAATTAGTTGTTTTTATTTAATTTCATAAATCAAGTCGTTTTTTTTGACACACTGAGTATATTCTATATTTCCTATTTTGCGGCCTAACATTTTTAATGGGGGAGGGGTGGAATTAAAATTAAGTTAACCAATTTTTAAAAACATACATACATACAACAGATTTCAGATATTGCTTATGAACAAAGGGAAAATAAGAATTGTGCAGTGCATTTGACTGTTGACCCTTCGCAAAATCAATAGCCTCCTATTTCCTTTGAGGAAATGCGTGACTTAATGGTCTTTCAATTGACTGTGTTGCCCTTCATCCAGGTATCCAAGTGGTTGTCCTTGCAGGAATGCAAGTCAAGGTGTGAAAATTCCTCTTGCAAAAGAAGTATGATTTATTAAAAACTTCCGCAATGAAACTTTCTTCTGGAAAGTAGGTTCTATCGCCTGATGCATTTAGAATCAATTTCTATTTTTTTATAATAATTAAACATAAACATATTCAAATAAAATTGTGTTTAGATGTATTTATGAGTAAAACATATTATCTAATGTTCTGTTACTGTAAAACAGTTTTAAACAGAGACTTTTTTAAAAAAAATTTACTATTATTACATCTGTTTTCAGTTGCTATCTATTAAAAGTAATAAATAAGTTATTGTGTCTTGTTATTTTTGTTTTTGTTATAAGTTATAATTGTCTTTTAGCATACAATTTTTCATGTTGAGACTGACATAGCCTAGATGCTTTAATCATTCCAACTGTAAGAAGAAATTTAAAATTTAAGTTGAAAAATGTTTAAGAAACCTAGTATAAGTTTCATAAAGATATCATGCAATTAAAGAGTTACGAACCAAATCAGACTCATGAATAAAATATTTTTTTTTCCTTAATATGTATTTTGTTACTTTAATTAATAAAATTTAAATCAAAAAAATAAGAGAAAAAATTAAACGAATTATTTTAATCTTTCTACCGAAAACTTTGCATATAAAAAGAGAATATTGAAGTATCTGGATATGTGTTTAAATAAAATCCAATTGATTAAGTTATAAATCTGTGATCTGATGACCGAGTGACTGACGCTCGGTGCCACAGGTTTTAGATTCAAGTCTCGGTGTTGCCATGGATGTTTGTAGTTGTTCGGAATCCTTTTAAACCGTAGTTCTAATATGACTGTAGAGCGTTGTTAGTAGGGCTGAAAATAAATCTGCCAGTAGGCAGACGGCCAAGGCCCAACATAGGGCAATTGTGCAACTGAAGAATATAAATCGTTAAAATAAGTCGAGATAAAAAAAATCTTAAAATATTTATTCTTGTTTTTTACTAATTTCCATTATATAAATTTATAAAATCATCATTTCGTTACGATACAGAAGCTCAAACTTGTGAAATCCGTCAGAAAATTTATCCGCGGACCAGCATACGAAAAAAAATGAACTTTATATATAGATATTTTTGTAATATTAGATATTTGATATAATTAGACGCGATTTTTGTAGCAGCCAGATGAAATAATTAGTCGAATGATTATTATTTTTCAATTTTCATGTCTGAAAACATTTCTTCATAAATATATGTAGATAGATAAATTATATCCTTCTTAGAAATTTATTTCAAATCCTATACTGATGCATTTCATACTATTAACATTGAATAAATTGATTCGTAAATGGGAAAATTAATTATAAGTTTAAAATTGTTGGGATTTAATGTGAAAATTTACTTTCATAAATTTTATTTACAACTCTTATTCCTAATAACTACCCATTCGATGTAACAAAAGCAAAAATTAAATTAGTTAAATATAACAAGATTGAGAGAAGATTTACCCTTGAAAAATAATAATAATACGCTTTTATTACTAGTGAAGTGGGTTTTTTTTAAATATATTTATAAACATTTTTCAACAAATTTATTTAGATAAATATCTAATATATATATCTAAATATATATCTAATATATATATATATATATATTTTCTGTATAAATAATTTCTCCTTTCTCCATATTTCACGATAATAATCTCTATACACGAATAAAAAATGCATATATTTCATTGAAATAATCTATTTAATCATGCATTCAAAAGTTTTCCATACTACTCTCGTATTATTACTAACCGTATGTTTTTTTTAATGCTATTCAAAGGTCACAATTACGTTTCACATGAAAACGCTCATAAATAAGCGAACCTTCAAGGAACATCGTTATTAATGTAAGCATTAAGATAAAAAAACGAAAATCATTTCATTAAAAACTGGTAAAAATATACTTCAGATCATAACACGATAAATCAATGAGCATCTGAACAGAATGAAAAGTAATCGATTCCAGGAATAATGCGGTAAGTAGATATTTCTTATGAGTTATTTAGGTAACTTAAAATAAAAAATTCAATTAAATAACTAATTTAAAAAAATCTAATTCATCATCTTAATTTATAATCTTGATTTCTATGTTCTCATACTTTAATATTTTGTTATCTTCGATTTCGTTGTGGCAAATTAATTGGGTTGGATTTTTATCAATCTTATTTCTAAAAATTTCTGATTTTTATACTTCTTTTGATATGTAGAAGTAAAAATAAACTAGCAGATATAACACAGCTTCAGTAAAATTTATATTTTTTTTTACTTCACAGAGAATTTAAAAAAGAAAAATTTCAACGAAAAGTGTAAAAAATATTCAGAAAAATATGCTCAATATAACGACATTTCCACTTATGCATACCACGAATAGCCCACCGATGGGTGATGGGATGAACAAAGTCTTCCGAAATTATTTTTATGGGTAATTGGCCCACATTTGGGTGTTGGATGGAAGAAAGCATGGAAATTCCAACTAGGAAGCCTGACAAACGATTCAAGATACTTTATACACATTATCGCAATCGCCGCTGAGTCTTCTCGTTTCTGAAAGTAGTGACTACAAACAATGCCACCAGTGGAATTGAATCTCAACCTTCTGAACTCTGGCTGTGCAAGTTGTCTCTGAGTCACGAGTCGAACAATATAATGACATTAAAAATCAAAACTTTATTATTCGAGGCAAGAGAATGCTTAATATAATTTTTTATTAAATGACACTTTTGGCTTGGAGAATTTTTATAATATCTTTAATGAAAGTAGTTATAACATAACAAGAAAATTAAAATATAAAATATATAAAGCATGGAATTGAAAGAACAAATAAACGATACGTAAAAACCTTAAGGATGAAAAGATGAAATCAGTAATCAAGTTATTAATGTAAATTGCTTTATGTTAATCAATAATTATATTAAAAATTTTAATAATGATATAAAAATCATTATTATTTCTAATTAGCAACGGCATTAGCTAATAAATGAACTAAATTTTTAAACGGAATAAAATATCCATGAGAAATTTAATCACAAATGGCATTTGAAAATTTATTAATTAAAAAATAGTATTTTTTAATTTGTTTTTGTATTTATTTTTAATTTATCACAAACATACCAAAACGTAGACAACAGAAAAAGCACACAAATATTTATCTTAAGGCCAAATAATAATATAAAAATTATGAATATAGTGACAAAAATTTTAATAAAAATAAAATTAAAATTATATAATAGCGAAGTATTTGAAATAAATAAAAAAAAATCTTGAAAAAGAAAATACAAGCACAAATATTATCCATTTTAACCAAGAAAATTTCAAAATAATAATAATAAATAAATAAACAAATTCGTCAAGATTTGTCAAAAACAAAATCTCGTTCACTCTCAAATACTTATAAAATATTTAATTATGAAAATAAATAAAAGTAGGAAATTTTGAACTATTATACTTTAAGGAGCTTCAAAACTCTTAATTCACTACAAAATATAGCAGTTCGGCAATTACAAATAAAAAGTGGTTCATGAGAAATTTTGAACTTTATAAAGCAACTTCATTATTCTGGACCCTCCAAAAAAAAAAAAAAAAAAAAAGAGAAACGTAGAAATATTTTATATATATTCAGAAATATTTTATTAAATATATTTCAACTAAATTTTGTAATGAACATGAAAACATCGAAATCCATAAAATTTATTTTTATATTCCTTTGTAACATAAAAAGAACTCGCAAGATTTTGCTTTAGTTGTTAAACATCTTCTTTCTCTTTTCTGAATCATCATATTCTTTTTTTTAAATTACTGTTTGTTTTAAAATTCTCCTCTGACAAATTTATAAATTCTAGGCAATTGAACATGTATTCTTAACTTCTTTTAACTAGATGCTAATTGATTGCGTAATGCGTAATTGAAAAATATATATTATTACAACTGTCATTTTCAATTTAATATTTGATTAATGACTTGTTAAAAAACTTCAATTTCTTTTTTGTGTAAAACTGATTCGTAGCTACTTTTTCAAAGAAAAATATAAATAAATAAAAGGTACAAAATGAAATTTTTAAAAAAATTGAAAATGGTCAAGGACATGAAAAACCCCGCTGTCGAAAACAATATCCATATATTATATCGGTAAAAAAAATAATGGAATCAGTAAAAAAAATATTGCACCTCTGTTATAATTTTAAAGATATAAGAAACGCACACAAATCTCTTGATACTTTAGTAGCTCCCCATTAGTATTTAATAGGATATTCAATTATTAATGTTGTTATATCGTTTTCGTTTTAATGTTATCTTCGTACTCTAACCTCTAGTTCTCGCCAAATGTGTTCTGATGTGTTTAAATCCGGCGACTGATGTGGCGTTTTTAGAACTATGACTTATAGAGATACCAGAGGCAAACGTTGACAGCCGTGTGCTTAGAATCGTTATCATGATAAAAAAAAAAAAAAAAGTATGTTCCAAATACTCAGTCTGGTAATTTAATATTGTTTTTTTAAATATTTAAATGAAACGCAGGGTTCAGTATACCACCAATAAATGCCAAATTATCTAGTCCCGAATCTGACATGAACTATCACACAAAGACACCTCTGCCGCCACGCCTTTTTGTTCCAATTAAATTCTTGGAATTAAGTCTCTCTTTTTATCTTCTCTAAACAATAATAATTTTTTTCATAAAAAGAAAAATGAATTTATGTGCTTTTAAAAATTGTTCCGTTATATTCAGAATCGCATGGAGATATTATGATTTTTTTTTTTTTTTTTTTTTTTTTTTACATTCGAATTCAAATTTGGCTATAGATTTTTTCTACAAATTTTTAAAGAATCCGAACACTTTGAGAGCCTCTGTATATAAATTAATTTATTTCACTTATTCGACAAATAGTTTTCAACTGGGATATCTGTTAGTAAAAATTGATAACTGAAATGCGTGTATAGTGTAAATAAATATTTAACAAATATTCAGTTTATTATTATATTTCTTTTACAATATCTCCCTAAATATATATTATGTGTATATATATATATATATATATATATATATAGGCCCCATATAAATATATATATTTATTTATATGGGACCTGACGGCCGAGTGATTGGCGCTCTGTGCCACAGGCTTCAGATTCGAGTTCATGTTGTGACATGGATATTTGTAGTGGTTTAGAATCCATTTTAAATCGTTGGTCCCGGTCTAATGTGACTGCAGAGCGTTGGAGGTAGGATTGACAACCCTAACCCCTAAAAAGAAAAACAAATTATCTTTTTTTCAAAATCTGCCTCATTTTAGACGGCCTTGGCCCATTATGGGGCTGTTGCGCCCCTGATGATATATATATATATATAAATTTTTCAATAACTCAAATCAATAAAGTCCATTTTATAATTATCTAAAATAAACTTTATATTTTGAGTTTTTCCTTCAATATAAATAAATAAAGTACTGCACGCATAAAGGAAATTTGTGTTAATCGAAAATAAAAACAAAAAGACACAAAAAAACTGGAATTTCTTTCCAAGCACTTCAATAATTGCCGAAAAGGCAAATTCTTTCTTCCTACACGCAATCCGCCGATTGTTTAAACTACTCAATTATCAAATTGCAGCCGACGCTGACACAAAGTAACAATACTTCACAAAAGAAAAACTTGCCGATCTGACACTTGTACAAGGCATCAATCTCATCATGTGAGGTCACGACGAAAATCAGACAAGAAGGAAAAGAAAAAATAAATAAATAAATAAAATAAACGAAATAATATTTCCAGCCGAAGATTATTTTCTACTTTTTTTATTTTTTTTTTTTTAACGACTGCTATTAGATGAGTCATAAAACCCTTTCGTCGAACATCATCTGAATTCTGTAGGTGTGCACAAGTGAATGAAAAAAAAAGTGGACTTCAACCCCTCTCCCGCCAAACTTGTTTTTATTTTTATATATTCCATTTTCCCCCTTTTATTGAACAAGACTCTCTCGGCTGCAGGTGTTTCAATGATACACTTTATTATTTTATCGTCCATAGGTTAATGGCATGGGTTTTCAAAATTTTTCATCAATTTCAGTTTTTTTTTTTTTTTTATTATAACATATTCAGACTAGGGCAAATTAGCACAAAATGCAGTATATATGAGACAGTATTTATTTTTTTTTTATCATTTATTTCAGACAAAAAAAATTGATTAAAAAATAAATAAAAAGGAGTCTGAACTTGAACACCTGCAAAGATCTCAAATTGATTTGTTTTAAGAGAAACAGATTTGCATTTAGTGTGAGCACAGGTGGCACTGGAATGTGAATTTTTTATTTTTTTCATTTTTTTTTTTTTTTAAGTTTGTAATACGGATGAATAAAAAAAATTGACCTTGAATATTCCCACTTGAAAATTTAGACTATGTTTGATTAATAAAATGTGGAAAAAAAAAAATTTTTTTTTGCTTGCCATCTCTTATCATTGAGATCTAGAAAATATTTCTTCCGACAGCAAAAGAGCCTTGGGTCAGTTCACTTATGGATTTGCGTAGGTTTTATCGCAAGTTCCTTTAACTTTGTTTTTAAAAAAAATTCGTTGTCAATTCGTAATAAATGCCTTTCTAGAATATTAAGATAATGATTTCAATCTAAAGAATATTAATAATAATATAATAATTTTTAGATTGAAATCGGTATCTTAATATTCTAGACATGCATATTTTTAATATTATAATAATATATAATATTACAATAATATTTATAATATTCTCTAATAAAACTAAATTATATAAAATGTTAATTGTTTTGTATTTTTCCTTCGGTGTTTGGCGAAATTAGTTAATAGTTTTACATAACACTAATAACCTTTTTTTTATCGCAAGTTCTTTTAACCGTTTTTTTTTTAAAGGTCGTTGTCAATTCGTAATAAATACCTTTCTAGAATATTAAGATAATGATTTCAATCTGAAAAATATTAATAATAATATAATATTTTTTAGATTGAAATCGTTATCTTAATATTCTCGAAAGGCATATTTTTAATAAACAGTTTCTAATAAATCTAAATTAGATAAAAAGATAATTATTTTGTATTTTTCCTTCACATTATTACGCAAAATTAGTAAAGAGTTTTACTTAACAGTAATAAATTTTTTTTCATCGTCAATTCCTTTAACTTTGTTTTAAAAAAAATTTGTCAATTCGTAATAAATGCCTTTCGAGAATACACTAAGATAACGATTTCAATCTAAAGAATATTAATAATAATATAATATTTTTTTGATTGAAATCGTTACCTTAATATTCTAGTCAGGCATATTTTTAATATAAAAAGTTTCTAATAAATCTAAATTATATAAAATGTTAATTGTTTTGTATTTTTCCTTCACATTAATCCGCGAAATTAGTGAATAGTTTTAATTAACAGTAATAATTTTTTTTTTATCGCAAGTTCTTTTTAACTTTGTTTTTATAAAAAATATTCATTGTCAATTCGTAATAAATGCCTTACAAATATTAAATTAATAAATGCCTTTCGAGAATATTAAGATAATCATTTCAACCTAAAAAATATTAATAATAATATAATATTTTTTTAGATTGAAATTGTTATCTTAATATTCTCGAAAGACTTACTTTTAATATGGCATAAAACTAATATAATTTATAAAACTAAATTATATAAAAAGTTAATAGTTTTGTATTTTTTCTTCACATTATTCGGCGAAATTAGTGAATAGTTTTACTTAACAGTAATAACCTTTTTTTTAATCGCAAGTTCCTTTAGCTTTGTTTGTTTTGTTCTTTTTAAATTCGTTGTCAATTTGTAATAAATGCCTTTCGAGAATATTAAGATAACGATTTCGATCAAAAAATATTAATAATAATATAATGTTTTTTAGATTGAAATCGTTATCTTAATATTCTAGAAAGACATATTTTTAATATAACAATTTCTAATAAAACTGAATTATATAAAACGTTAATTGTTTTGTATTTTACCTTCACATTATTCGGCGAAATTAGCGAATAGTTTTACTTAACAGTAATGACTATTTTTTTTAAAAAATAAGTTAATATAACTATTTTAAAAAAAGAAGTTACATAAGTTATAAGTTTTAATGAAAAATAGGTAATAACTTTAAAGAATTTATCTATTAATCTTAGAAGCTATATTCTTGCCTAAAATCAATACATTATATTCTTTACCTTTTAATTTAGACATATTAACTGTTTTCAAACTTACCAGTTAAAGAATACCGTAAGAGTCTTAATTATGAAAAAAATATATCGATATATTTCACATTACATTTGATTAATTACTGCACTTATTAATTCATTTCAAATGTAAATTACAATTGTAATTATTAGTTGTATATTACGCACAGTATATAATAGAAAATATATATCCTTCAAGAAGATGTTGATAATCAGTAAATGATAAAAACGAATGAAATATAAAGTCGCTATTTTTTTACAATATTAAATTGATCATTTAGATATTACTATGTAGAAAGCTATTAATTCTAATAATAAATTAAGAGTGTTTTTCGTATAAATAAAATTTAGTACGAGTTCTATCGCGATTTGAATTTCTTTATCGCTACTTTTCTATGAAATATACAGTTTTAGTGGCATAACTATAGCTACTGGTACTACATTATAGGTGACAGAGCATAAAGTAATATAATATATTTTTAAAAATCCTTCTAGATATTTGTTACTTTAGCAAACCGAAAAAGAAAAAAAATACAGTTGCTACTGCATGTTCATCAGCTATCATTGTCAAAAAAATGAAAAATAAAATTAGTTCTTTGAATTTTTTAAATAATATGTACAAAAAATAAAAACTTTTTTTTTTTAATTTTTCTCAAATTTTGATGAGTTATCAGTAAAACTCAGTAACGTCGCTTAAAGTGAAAAATATGAAATAAAGTTTAGGTAATGTTCAGTCGAGTTTCATTTGAAAAATGGAATTTCCACTGGATTTTAATTAGAATATTTCAAATCAAATTCTATTATTTTAAACAAATTTTAAAATAAAGATAAGAAAATAAATATTGTGATTTATTTTGAAAATTGGGTAAAAACGATTTTTTTAAAACTTTTGTAATTCATATAAAAATAAACATATTACTTACTGATATGATGCAGCTTTAAAATTTTTCATAAATTATTTTAATTATTAAACTAAATTGTTATAATTTTTTTAAAAAGTTAGCTAAATTTTCATTTTTAAATTTATATGCCTCCTTTACTAGATATTTCATTCAAGCACTTACTGTGAAATCTACGACTATGCATAACACTGCAAAAATATCCTAACTACTAACAAATAAGTAAGATCGAAAACTTTGGCAAGAAAATCAAGTCAGTTAATCCAGTCAGAGTCAAGTTAATATTTCTAGAATTTCAAATTTAATATTTATTGAAATAAAATAAACAATTTTTTTAATTTTAAATAAATCGAAGTAAAAAGCGGGTCGTTAATTTAACTCATTAGTTTCCGTAATATTAAAATTGAGAATTCTAAATTAAACTAAACTATCAAATATCATTAAACTTGAAACTATGAAAAATTAAGAGATTTGTAATATATATTTTACTATATATATATATGTATATACAATGTTTGGCAATTACATAAAATACGCAATTTTTACGAAAAAAACAATTAATGGTAAAAAATAATAAGAGATCCCAAAACCAAAATATTTAGTAAGTGTTCACATATATTCTACAAAAACACAGATTTGGAAAAAATTTTGATGAAAATAGAAACACCATATAATAATATTTTATTTAAAAAAAAAAAATAAAAATAAAAAAAAAAAAAAAAACTTTTTTTTTTTTTCTGAACTAGCGGAATACTAAATTTCAAATGTATTAAGAACTTCAAAACATAAAAAGTTATAGCAAAAATAACTAAATGTCACTTATGAAATAAAATAAAATAGCTTACCAGGATCAAAATCATAATCCACCCAATAATTCCGATTGTCGTAATGGGTCCTATTATAAGATCGACCATTCCATCTGGAAATTCGTCCAAAAACAGATAAGCACATTGTCAAGATCACCAAAGTGACCGTCCATTGTAGACTTAATGTCATCGCTTATAATATGTCCTTTTCGAAAGGCAATAACTCCAACAGATTTTTTTTACAAGTTCCAAATCCATTCCATTGGGACATTCACCGTATAAACACACATAATCGCATACAATTTAAATAGTTCTTAGTCAAAATATTTTTTGTCTAATATGAAAAATAAAATAACAAACAATTGCTTTCGCGGCTACTTTTTTCATACATTACTTAATTAATATTCATTCAAATGCAAGTTTCTACTAGATTTTAAATATTAAATTTCGATTTTGGTTTTAAAAAATTGTAATAAAAATAAATGAATAAATTTTAAACTAATATTTAAAATTCGATTCGTTATTATTCTAATTTTTTTAGAATAAAAAAATAATAATAATTTATCCACAATATACGGGGCAATAATTTCACGTTAAAAGATTTTTAAAAAAAGTCGAGTACGGTCACAGTTTTAGCAATAAATTTCTAATCAAAATACTTTTCTCTTTCAGATTTCACGTGAATTATAGTTCCATTTAAAAATATGATCCAGTCCAACATTCAGTCACAGTCAAGTTAATATTTCTAGAATTCCAAATTTAATATTTATTGAAATAAAATAAACTATTTTTAATTTTAAATAAACCAAATAAAAACACGGCGTTAATTTAACTCAATAATTGCCACAATATTTAAAGTTGAGAATTCTAAATTCCATAAAAAAAAAAAAAAACGAAGCAGGCAATTTTAAAATTATCTACGGTTATTGAAAAACACGCCTTTAATTTAACTCATAAGTTGCCACGATATTTAAAGTTGAGAATTCTAAATTCCATAAAAACAAAAACGAAAGCAGACGATTTTAAAAGTTATCTACGGTTATTGCTACACACACTGCAGAGACTTGACTTGCAGAGGCAAATGACCACACACAATGAACTGGAGCAATCAGAACCGCCGCTGAGAAGGCATGAACGTAAAGAAAAGGGAGGACAGAAGATCTGTGAATGAACCGGAGCGAGTTTTCAACGTTCCACAACACTCAGCATCTTCTGAAGCAGTGGAGAGGATCAACAAGTGTAAGGTCGAGAGTTGAGGGGAGGAGAAAGGGCAGCTTGTTCGTGGCGGGAAACTAGTTTTACTTTCGTTCTTTTCCCGCACAAGTGTCCACTTAGAACTTTTTAGCGGCAGAAAATAACTAGTGAGAAGTACGATTCTTTCGATGTTCCTTTTTGATTTCCATTGGTTATCGATGGGTATTTAATTATCTATATGACTGATTGCAGAAGAATGTGTTATTTATGACTGAAGTTTGATGGTAGCAGTTATTTGAAAATTATTTTTTTTAAATTATGAAGTTAAATAGGGCATTAAATAAGAAATTTTTTTTCTTTATAATTGATATAAAATAATTGAAATATAATAATTGATTGATAATATTTATCAATTATTATCAATCAATTCATATTTCAAGTTTAAAATAGATCTGTTTATATATACTAGAATATATAAACACTTGAATATACTTGATTGCTCAATAAATGATCTCTTGATTGCTCAATAAATAAAAATGCTTTTCTTTATTTTAAAATTTATTTTTAATTTAGATTAATGAACAATTTTTTTACTGTTTGAAAATATAAATAAATCCATTTAATTTAATAATAAAAATGTATCAGTTATTGCAGTGAATCAGAAAAATTAGACACTTATATTCTTATTTTTTATTCTTTTATAAAAACATTACCCATATTATGTTATTTAAATCTATATTTTATAATTAAATATATAAAAACCTTTTAATTTACAAATTCCATTGTATCAATGTAAATAGGTCAGTAAATAAGAAAAATTTTCACTATATTATTTATCAATCAATTTATATTTTAAATTTAAAATAGCTCTATAATAAATCAAAATACATACTTCATTGCTCTATAAATGAATATTGTTATTTTAAAATTTATTTTTAATTTATATTAATAAGCAATTTTTACTGTTTGATAATATAAATCTATCCATCTCTTTTAATAATTAAAATGTATCGATATATTGAATAAAAAAATTAGATATTTATATTCTCATTTTTCATTCTTTTATAAAATATTACACATATTATGTTATTTAAATCTTAATTTTATAATTAAATATAGGAAAACTTTTTATTTTAAAAATTACTCTGTATCTTTATAAAGCATTCTATAATTGAAATAATAAAATACTTTATTACCAAATACGTATTAAATCTTATTTATTTTTTTTTTTTGTTAAATATTTAACAAAATAATGAATGATTTTATGAATATTATTAGAAACATATATTTATTTTTATTTTATATATTTATATAAACGAAAATTTATAGAAACATATATTTCAGTTATAGTATTGGTTTAATTCAAAGCCATCCTGGTAAAAATACATCTCTATTTCAAATATAAAACAGTCATTATTCAATTGAATCCATATTCAAAACAGTCATTGAATATGATATGTTTTAAATGACAATTTTTTATATTATCGTTTTTAACAATGATAATAAAAAAGTGTCAAACCAGCTGACCAATCTATAAAGAATGCTCTATATTAATTAATAAAAAAATTTATATTTTCTGCTATGTATTTGAATGCCTACTAAAAATATTCTATTCATATTTTCGGTAGTATTGGTTTAATCCAAAACCATCTCGGCAAAAATACTAATTTCAAATATAAAACAAAACAGTCATTGAATATGGAATGTTTTTAATGCCAAATTTTAACGAACAACGATAATAAAAAATTTATCAAACCAGCTGAATTATCTATAAAGAATATATGTTAATAAATACAAAAAATAAATTTTCTACTGTTTATTTGAATACCTACTAAAAATATTCTAGTGGTATTTTTAATCTACTACCATCGGTAGATTTGAATGAATTCTTGAACGAATCAATTGAATCGAACGATTAAATTTAATTTTTGAACGATTCAATAATTTAATGAAAAAATTATTTAAAAATTTAAATAACATTCCAATCTTCAGATTAACATTTCAGATCTTCATTCAGTCCCTCTTTAATGAAATTCGTTATCAATACTTATCAGGTCAAAGTCTTAATGGCGACATATTTCCGGCATTTTTCGCAACTTAAGCGGAAATGACCGCAATTGATAATGACCCGACGCCTTTTTTACTTTTTTTTTCCCCATGTTAACCAACATTGCGAAAAGGCTCTCATCTTTTAAATAGTTAGTTACAATTTCATCGATTTGAATTAAATTTCAAAGTTAATTTCTTTTTCTTATTGTAAAAAAAATTCAAATTATACCTCTTGCTTTATTTAATGTTTATTTGTAAATTTTCTGTGGGAATTCTAACTTCGTGTATTGTTAAAAAGACTATCTTAACTTTTATTTCTAATCTTTAAACATCAGTGAAAAAATTAATTTATATAACCAATGGAATTAAATTTAATTTCAGTTTGAAGTGTAAAAAAATGACGATATTTTTATTTCTCACTAAATTTAAAACAATTTAATTTGCTTCCTTATTTGTTGGCGGCCTGATGGTCAATTGGCTAGCGCTCTGGCCTTTGGTATCACGGGGTTCAGGTTTAAATCCTGGCGGTGGCATGGATATTTGTGAGTGGTTCGAAATCCGCATTAAACTACAGGTCCAGGTGTAATTAGCCTAAGTGAGCACAGAATGACCGTACAGCGACAAACCAAACTAAATCTTTATTCGCTGTATCCGCTACCTGAATTCTGAATTAGAATGATAATAAATTCTTAATCAGAATTCAATAAATTCTGAATTTGAACCTGAATTCTGAATTTATCCTCCACCTGAGCCATGAATTCTCCGAATTTATGAATTCATTCTGAACTCCAATTATCCGAAAGATACTTTTCATTTGGTTTCTTGAAATAAAGTTATTTATTTAAATTTAATTTTTTCATCCTATAGGAAAGAGATTTTTAATATCAATTTTTCTTCTATTTAAACCTTTGTTTAAAATTTTTAAATTTTTATTGGACCTTGTTGGGAGTCAGCACATAATCCGAGCGTCATTATCTTCTTGTTAATTAATACACCGTCCAGTCACGTTAATGTGACCACCACCTACTTTCGACGTAACCAATCACAAAAGGCAGGTGGCAGCACATTGCAGTGGAGTGTATATAAAGAATTCCACCTAATACCACATTCCCCACTCCACTTAAAGCCAGACTATACAAGAGTGTATATTCTGGCTTTTGACAGGTGGTCATATTAATGTGACTGGACTGTGTATATGTTACATGTATGCATACAAAATAATGAGGACAACAGTGTGTTTTTGTATCAGTTTTTATGACACAATCGAATCTCTATAATCCGTGTTTAATCAGGATTGTTACCGTCTAGGACTGTAAAATGAATATACAAACTTAAAAAAAAAAAAATTATGCGAAAAATAAAAAAAAAATAATAATAATAATAATTTTAGAGAAATAAATACCAAGCAAACATGAAATTTTATTTCATTGATGTAATCGAGGGGAAAAAACTTATTTCACTGATTTAATAGGGGAAAAAAATTATAAATTATTTGTTCTAGTATAGAATTTCTTTTTAGATAAAAAGTGATTAGTCAAATGGTTTTTAATTATCATTTTTTATATTCGTGCCTAAAATTTTTTATACACAAATATGAGTTGATCCAGACAGACATTTTAATATGTTACCTAATAGCAACCACATCTACTTTATTTAGCCCAATTTTAAATAGATAAAAATACGTAGATTGCAACTAAGCAGGTTCTATCCATTGCATTCAGGCCCACAAAACGATCCTATCTTCTAATTTGCAATAAAATAAAAACCATTGAATAAAAAAATTTCTATAACATATAACCGTTTTCGATTGTATTCCTGATTTTAATCTTTTATCAAAATCAGAAATATTTCAAAAAAAAAAATTTATGAATTATATTTTTCAAATAAAATGGTGAGGCCGGCCACAAGAAAAGTTCGAACAAGGCGTTGTCTGTGCAACTCTATATTATTTTCAAAAGACTATATCAATGTTTTCATTTATATATTCCAGAGTGGTATATAAAGCGAGTTTGTTATCTTTAGCAATTTTTTTCATCTTAAAAAGGCTAAATAAACGATATTTTCCTGCGAAAAGTAAACAGGTTTGAATTTTGATACGAAGTTTAATTCCGCTATTTTCAGAATGTGGATTTTTTTAATTCCCTTCTTTGAATTTCAATGAAGAAACTTTTGTGATGAGAATTTACAAGAACATACTTTGAATAAGAAGTGAAGAAACTAACAAGGTCAATTCCAGTTTTTCGATTTGCAGTTGAATGATCCATGAAATTGAGCTTTTTGTACTTTTGTACTTGATTTTTTTGTACTTTTTTCAGTCCTTGATAATTTAACTCTATTTCGGAAATATTTTTTAAAAATATACCAGTAGATAGAGTTGTCTTAATAATACGCTGATATTCTGGACAAAGCAATCCGAACAAAACTCTTGCATATTTTTTTAATTAATTATTTTTACCATTCCCCATTTTATTACCATTATAAACGAAGCAATTTGCTTTTCACATGAATACTAATTTAATACAGACATACCCTCAGAAAAAAAAAAAAGGACCTTTAAATGAATTAATAGGATTAAGTAAAATATTTAAGTATTGGGTCTAAATACGTACAGTTTGTACATTAAATAAAATTTGTTTGTGTTACATACTCTTTGAAGTCGTCATTTGGACGTTAGAGGACGATAAATACACCTGTTTAAAGTATCGTATTCTCAACAATTCAATAGACGCATTAATTTTTGCTGATGTAAACAGGAACTGCAGACAAGCTCGCCTAATCTGTAAGTGCGTGCTTGTTACAACCTGCCTCTTATAATTTGCATTTTATGTGCTTACTTGGAAAATAGTGTTACATTATATTACACCAGGGGTTGCCAAACCAAATGATCTTGCGGGCCACTTTGGAAATGCATCATAACTCCGTAGGCAGCATATAAAATTATATATTCCCGTATTAGATTTAGACCCACTACAGACATTTTTTTGGAGTGAAAAATTGTAACATAATGAGTTATTATTATTGTGTTTTTTCTTACATGTAAAAGATAATATAATAATATAATGATACTAAATAATAATGATAATATAATGATACTAAACGCACATTGTTCAGAAATATATAACTCTAAAAATGAAATATAAAAAACATATAAATATAAAATAAATAAAAAAACGAAATCATTAAAAAATACTTATTTTATAAGTGCGATATTTGTTTCTCGGTTCTTTTACAAATCGATCTCAATTTGGGTATTTGCACATCTTAATAGATGTTGAAGGTTAGCGTCCGTTATGTTTGAGCGTGTTTTGTGTTTGGTCAATTTCATTTTCGAACAAGTAACATAGAAAAAAAATTTTTAAAGTCAATTCCAACTTTCTTTTCACTATATTGCAGAAATTTTAAATAAAAGTATAAATAATTTTCATTCATTTTTTCATGTTTATTTGCGCCATCTATTGGTAGATATATGCAACTTAAATCTAAAAAAAACTAAAATTAATTAATTAAATTTAATTAATATTTGAAAAAAACTGTATTAACATCAAGTGTCATCCACTACAAGTTCAAAAAAATGTATTTGAACTTGAGTGGATGAATAAAAAGTATTTTATGAACGATTGAAAATTTGAACAAGATATATATAGGGAGAGTGTGAGCTAATAGAAGGAATTGAAAAAAAAACGATTCACAGGTGTAAGTTGAATCAAAAGTGCTAACAACTTTTTGTGCCAGAGTTCTCAAATTGGATCATATGAATGCACAAATAATGTATTTTTTTAATAGATTGGGTTTCACTACTTTGGCCATTATAAAATAAATATACTTTGTAAAAGTGTGATAAATCTCACGGGCCGGAAAAATGTTCAAGGCGGGCCGCCGGTTGGCCACCCCTACTTTATACAATACGAGTAGCGGCCTGATGGCCAATTGGCTATCCTCTGGCCTTTGATACCACAGGTTTCCGGTTCGATTACTGGCGGTGGCATGGATATTTGTTAGTAGTTCGAAAACCACGTTAAATTGTAGGTCCCTGGCTAATTAGCCTAAAGTGTGAACAAAATGACCGTACAGAGACAAACTAAACCAAACAATACGAATAGATTATCTATAATTTTTTTCTCTTCCTCTCTTCTTTCCCCGCTTCCCTATTTTTATTAAACAACTCTCAAATGCATCCAAGACAACTATCACCCCTTGATCGTTCCACTGCCCCCACCCCCCACCCCGAACAGGGTGGAGGTATCACCCCCCTCCTCCCCATTGGGAACCAGTTTTTATAATATCAAAATCCAACTTTATTTACCAACAAACACCATAATCAGATAGTGAAATTATTATTTTATTTAGTGGAATTTTTGCCCTTACTTGATTAAATGAAAAAAGACACCCATTTTTTTATCTTATTATTTTGTTTTGAAGATTATATAAGTGTTTATTTTTATAAAAAAACAATATTTTCTTTTAAAATAATATTTAATATTATAAACTCCATAAAATTTGTAATAGAATGAAAATTTTATTGATTTTGTTTACCGTTAAGGGTAAATATGTTATCTAACAATAAATGAAAAAATCTCTTACTGTAGTGTGCAGGTTGAACAACCAGATTGTAACTGGGTGTGGCTCAGTTGAAATACTTGAGGCACAGGTTGGAGATGTCATAGTTTTATTTGCACACGCGCAAACACCACAGGCATACAATATTTAACAAATTTAAAGACATGTAATTATAGATTAGGGGAAGAACTTCACTTCTAAACAGAAAACCCGAATTTCGGCTCCACGCAGGGTGCGAGAAATATACTTAATCTCCAGCTCAAAGTCTGTAGACCAACTAATGTTCCGGGATGCTCTAAACATATTTCATCAAGAGATGAGAGACTATAAAATAAACATTTCTCAACAACAGCGCAGGTGGCGCTGTATTTCCTCTCAGTCAGAGAGTCGTGGCCAACTGACCATTTCTCCTAATGCTAAAAGGGGGCGATATTGCCAGTGTGTATGAGGAAGCATGGTTACATTACTAAATGTATCTTATTTATTTCATATGACAAATATAGATAGAAAATTTAATTCATTCTATTTGAATTTTTTAGCTCTATTATTGACTGAGCATCAGGAAAGTTTTATTTTAAATTTCAATCCATTTAGCTACCATATTATTTAATATTGTTTTTCAGAAAGAATATTGCATCACATTTCTTATCAATAAATTGTGATCGTATTATTTGAATATCATAAAAAATAAATGTGTAAAATAAACTTAAGTTATGTAATTTATAATTTTTGCGATAAATATGCTAAAATTACTATTTATTATTATTATTATTATTGGGAAATTTCATAAGCTATAGGGTTTTACTCCACAAATATAAACAAACCGTTGAGAAATTTAGTTATATTCTATCAAATTAATTAATTAATAAAATATTTATTTATTTATTATTATTTTTGGCTAAATCTCTTATAATAATATTTGAAAATAATTAAACTAATAAAATAAATTAATTAAATAAACTAATTAATTAATTTATACTAATTAAATTAATAAAATATTGGCTAGTAAGAAAAATATATTTTGGTATTGAACTTATTGTTTTGTGCATCGAATACTTTTAAACGCATTTATCATATTTTTCTCTGCACTTGTTCCATATTTGACAAATTTGACTTTTTGATACCTTTATACAACAATGAAGTTTTTTGTCTGAACCAATTTTGATACATTTGAATTGGCAGTTCTTCAGTTTCTCAACTTTCAAACATCATTTATCTATTTTGATGCCTTTTTTGTCACCCTAAAGAGCATTCCACGAAGACAAAGAATTTTATTTAGCCCAAGTGAGAAACCTGAGAGTAGCTCTTGAAAAAGTTTAATAAACTTTCCTTATACTTGAATCAAGAAGGCTAGAAAAGAGCTTTCTGTCAGAAACACTTTTCTGACGTCATTTAGGTCATGATAATAAATTTGTTTGGTATACAAGCGACCCACTCTGATAAGGAATCTCAACTTTTTAACTTATCAATTTAGATCGAAAGGATAAGGTGAAGTTTTCATACAATGATTATTTTCACGGATCATTGAAATCATTTCATTCGTATTTATCTTAACCAAACAATTAGTTTGCTTGAAGGTGATATGATTTGTTCCGTTAATCTCTTAGAGCAGGGATGGCCAACCCAAATGATCTTGAGGGCCACTTTGGAAAGGCATCATAACTCCGCGGGCCGCATATAAAATTATATATCCCCATATTAGATTTAGACCTGCTATGGACATTTTTTTTGGAGTGAAAAAATTGAAGCATAATGAGTTATTATTTTTGTGTTTACTATTATTCTTATATGTAGACATAGATAATATATTAATAGTGATACCAAACGTACATTTTAAAGAAATATATACTATTAAAAATTAAATATAAATGAAATAAAGAAAGTGAAATCATTAAAAAATAAAATGTTTATTTTACTAGTGCGATATTTGTTTCTCCCTTTTTTCACTTAGCTTTTGCAAATAGTTCTCACTTTGGATATTTACACATCGTAATTGGTGTTGCGTCCGTTATGTTTCAGCGTGTTTTGCGTTTGATCAATTTCATTTTCGAAAAAAAGGGATTCACAGGTGTAAGTTGAACCAAAATCGCTAGCAACTTGGATTAAGAGTCTGGTTTGCTCTTCTATCAACAATAAACTGTGCGTATCTAGAAATGGTCGCTGCGTCACTGAGGACACGTAAAGAGAAACATAGAACCTGTTATAATAGGTGTTCCAAGATGCGCATCATGAGTTCGCAGAATATAATTTAATTGTTAACCCATAACTGTAAACTCATGAATAAAACAGGCATTATCTGTCATATATTTGTAAGAATATTAAGTTAATTTTTGAATATATGGATGCACTCATAATCTATGTTTTTAATACACTGGTTTCCACTACTTTGGGAATTTTAAAATAAAGATATTTTGTAGAAGTGTGATAAATCTCACGGCTGCAAAAATATTCAAGACGGGCCGCGGGTTGGCCACCCCTGTCTTAAATAGATTCACAAGGCAATGCTTGAACTACTCATTATAAATACTGTTGAAAATGATTTATTTAGTTTGTCATAATTTCAGATTTAACTAGATGTAATTTTTTTAAAACAAAATTTCTTCAATTTTGAGAAATATTTTGAATCCTTTATTAAAAATAATTAGGTGAAATAAATAAATAAAAATTTAGTCAAGTATATTTGGGATAAAAGCTTGTTTTTATGATTCGATATCAAAAAGTTGTTTTAGAAAGTTATTATTTCAAATTGAATGAGAAAATCCTTTACTTTTTATAAAAATTTTGCTGAAAAGAAAATTTTTTAATCATTAAAATTCTATATAAATTTAAAATGCTAAGATATTTGTATAGATCGCTGGTTGTATTATTCAAAATAGTTGAAAAACCTCTTTTAGCGTGATATATAATTTTGTTTTCATTCAATTCCACCCATGTATAATACCATATTAATATTTCAACTACTGTCTTACCTTTCATAAATATCTTTTTTTCAATCTTTCAAAAATTGAAAAGTTATTTCTTCTTCAAAGATAAAGCAATTTATTTCAACTATATAAACCAACAATTAAACAGTTTTTAAAAAATTTCATTCCTTGTCCCTATTGATTGAATTTGAATCTTATGGATATTTACTGTTTATATATATATATATATATATATAGTAAATATGTCTTAAAAAATCGAAATGGTGTTTTCATAATAATGCAGTCAAAATAGTATTATACAAATATCATAACATTCTAAATTTATATAGAATTTTAATGATAAACAGATTTTCTTTTGAGCAAAATTTGTATAAAAAAGGAAGAATTTTCTCATTTAATTTGAAATAATATCTTTCTAAAACAAGTTTTCAATATTGATTTAATCACACAAGAATTAAATTGGAAAAAGTTTCTAAATTTGAAATTCCTTTACATTTTTCACTAAACAGAAATAAATATTTAATGTTTTTTAATGTTTACTATATCATATTTTAATAATTCAACTTTTACAATAAAATAATTTTAAAACGGTACGTCACTGAACTCAAGAAAAACAAAAATTGCTTTCCTTGCTGTCTTTTACCAACAGTATATAACATATTTCTCGAACCACATTCGTCTTTCAATAAAATAAAAATGGCAAGTAACTGGCAAAATGGCAACTTTTAAAATCAATTAATTTTAAATAGGTACAGTCACTGAACTCAAAACGAACAAAAGTTGCTTTCCTTTGCGATGTCCAATGTCTTTTATTAACAGTATATAACATATTTCTTGAACCACATTCGTCTGTCAGTAAAATAAAAATGGCAAGTAACTGGAAAATGGCAACTTTTAATATGAATTCATTTTAAATAGGTACGGTCACTGAACTCAAGAACAAAAATTGCTTTCCGTTGCGATGTCCAATGTCTTTTACCAACAGTATACTATAACATATAACAGTATAGTATAACATATTTCCTGAACAACATTCGTCTGTCAATAAAAGAAAAATTGCAAATAACTGGCAAATGGCAACTTTTAAAATCAATTAATTTTATATAGGTACGGTCACTGAACTCAAGAAGAACAAAAGATGCTTTCCTTTGCAATGTCTTTTACCAACAGTATACAATATATTTCTTGAACCACATTCGTCTGTCAATAAAATAAAAATGGCAAAGTAACTCTTTTCAAACGCATGTCACACAATACCTTCTTTTTTTTTTTTTTCTTTTCCAAAAACGAACCAGTGCTAAAAGCTGCTGTGTTCCTTTAAATATCCTGACAAAACTTCCTGGAAATCTTCCTCTATTCCTGTAAAAACAAACGGCTTGCTTTTTGCACTGAATGGGAATGTTAAGCACAGTTTACTCAAGAAACCGCCATAAACTTAGAACTCCGTGGTGCCAGACGAAGCCTCTTTATCTTGTTCAAACACAATAATGCTTTTCTGAGGATCATTGGTGGCAAAAATAGAACGATTAAAACGATAGCAAGGACGAGTGATGGAGATGTTCCTTTGAAGTTTTTAAGGTATTCGGGCGCTTGCGGTTTATCGCGCGTTAATTCGCCATCGCTAGACCAAATGACTATTTTCTACAACTCACGAGCACCTTAAGATAAAAAGAGCTGTAAGAGATAGTGGGATTTTGATATTCAAGTCTAGGGTCTCAAACCGGTGGTTTTTTCTATTCCATTTCTATTTGATAAGATATAGACACAGAAGACTTTAAAAGCTTCTTCTGAATTGATAGAGAAGCCTTAAGAAAAGGGCTATTCAATTTAAGAGAGACTACCATGTCTATATTTTTCAATTATTGAAGTGCATATACGGATGGTAAAACTTTGAATTTTTAACCATGTTAATCTTTTTTTTTTTTATATTTATGTATAGTTAATATAAAAAAGGACAACCATATAAAATACGTAGAATGATTAAAATAACAACTAAGTTTTGGTGAAGTTCTGAAATTTTTTTGCAATTTTATACTAAAAATTAATTAATTAAAAGTTTAATTAATTAATTTTCATTAATTCAAAGTTTGAATGACAATTTTGTTTGGATTGGGATTTTTAATACATTATTCTGTAGCTCCAAACCTATAAGTTCCGAAATTTTCGAATTTTCTATAGCATTTTTAAAGCATGATAAGCGATGCCACTAAAAACATTAAAATATCTTTTGAAATAAGGGAAGAGGTCTTTAAAAAGGCCTAATCTAAATATATGTAAAATGTCTTATTTTTAACGTAAATATGTCTTACTGTCCTTATTTTTGTGCTATTACTGCGTTATATCGTATCACACTACTATAATTGGAAGTACAAATACACATGATTTTGATGAATACAAATACAGATGATAAAAATGAGCATATGATAAGTGATGATAATTGATGATAAGCAGCATGATAAGTGATGTCAATAAAAACACTAAAATATATTTTTAAGTAAGACAAGAGGCCTTTAAAAATTTAATCTAAATCTACGTAAAATGTCTTTATTTTTGTGCTATTACGGCTTTATACTGTATCAAGCTACTATAAACGGAAGTACAAACACAGATGATTTTTAACATGATTTTTTAATTTTACACAAATATAACAGGGCAAAAGTATAAATAGACTGTTATTGTTGATAACAACTATGAATAATGGAAGAGTTTTGAAGTTTGTAATGGACTTTATCGTATATTTATTTGCAATCTCCAGACTGAAATTATTATTACCTACAAATCATGAGCAAAGAGCCGTAATATTTCATCTTTCGAAGTAGGCTTTTGATATTCTAGTCCAGTCATTCCAAAAGTTACGAAGCTTTTTTCCCCATTTTTTTCTGTTTTGATAACTGTTTTATTATCTTTATTAAATATTAGTAATGGATAAAAATTAGGGACTGGATATCTTAGTGTATGGACTAGAATACCAAAAGTCTAATTTCAAAGATAAAAAATAGAAGCTCTTTATTAATAAACTGTAAAAATCTTTAAAATCTTGAAGATTTGCTGATAAAATAGGAAAAACGATTTACTAATCCACATAATATATCTATGTTCTTTAAATGCCGACGTTCACATATAAATTGACAACCATCTTGACATTTTATACGCGTGATTCTCCTTTGTACAATTAGTATAGCTGAACACAAAGTAATAAATAGAATAATTAAAATGATAACAACTGTAAGCAATAGGAGAATTATGAAATATTTAATGTATTTTATCATGACTTAATGGCTTTTATTGTGAGTTAAAGGTTTTGAGCAGCTGAGACAATTTAGCGATAAAAAGCAATAAGCTTCAGCAATAAGAGATACAGTAGAATTTTGATATTCTAGTCTAGTTGTTACTGTAAATTCCAAAAACTCAGCGTCTTTTTTCATTTCTAATATTTGATAAATAATACTATTAAACCTTTAAAAAACAATTTTTGAAAAGCAGAAACAAATAACTAAATAACAAACATTAATTTAAACACGCAAACGCAAAAAACATGAATTTAAATATGTAAACACAACGAACAACAATTTAAACATGTAAATTCATATTTTTGAATTACTGATGTACAGGTGGCACTAATATTGAAATTTTACCCATGTGATTATTTTTTTATATTATTGCATAACAAGCATAACTGAGAGCAAAAATATAAATAACATGATTAAAAGGAAAACAGCCATAGTTGATGAAAAGTTTTTGATGATTTTTTTTTTTTTTATTATTATTTTTTTTTTTTGGATAACAAATTAACAAATATATATATATATTTGTAACAATCATAGCTGATGGTAAAGTTTTGAAAGTTTTTACCTGATTATATTAATGCATGTAAATTAAGTATTTCTATGAACTCAAGATTATACTCTTGATAAAGTATTTGCTGAATAAGATAAAATGGGGTTTTTACACTTCATTCCAATAGCAGAAATCTTTTAAAATTCTGAATCTTTCCGCTTCGTCTTTTGCTTGATAAAGGAATGCTATCAATTATTTTAAAGGGATTTCCTGATCTCATTATGCCTTTAAAAATAAATACTTCAAGCATTTAAAAATAAATTAAAAAGCGACTAACAACATATTGATCTGAAAAATAAAATTCCTATCTCCGTTTCGGTTATTTAAAAAAGTCTTCTTTAATGAATGGTAGTTATTTTATAAATAAAACATTTAAAATTCTAAAATTAAACATTCATTTTTCATATTTTAATAATGTTTACTCTATTAACTCAATTATTAATTTAATATAAAAAATAAAATTTAAGCAGTATTAATATGTATCGATCTTTATCATCTAAATAATAAGTTTTTAGTTATTTTATTTAAATAAAATCAGGTTACATTAGGTTAGGTTATACATTTCAGTAACAACCGAAATTACTAACTCTATAGCAAACAATTTTTAATAAACAATGTACATTATTTTATTATAATAATATTTAATTATATTTTAATTTATTAACATTAAACTCTGTTTTCTTTTTTCTCTCACCTAAATTACAAATTAGAAAGGATTCCTGCATTTTAATAAGTAATTTGATTTGGCATTCGCATGCATGAAAAAGAGAAAATTTTAATAAATTGTCGATATCACATTCAAAATTATTTTTAAAAAAAATAGCATAAATTAGGTTAATTTATGTATTTATTTAGCATATCACTAACCGTCAAAAATTGTGACATAAATAAAAAAAAATTAGATAATTTGGTATTTAATTTCATGAATTGAAATTAATTTATTAATAGAAAAAGACACAAAAATAATTTTTGAATTAACCATTAAATTGCGTTATGCGATGCTGTGCTTTAGTGATAATACGTTTAAGCTTTCCTGTTTTTTCCCCTCTATCCTTTGAAGTGTTACTGATTTATAACTGAATCGTATATTTAGAGCTAAAAGTTACTGAGAATTTCAAAAAGAAAATTAAAAATTGTAATAAAATTGTGAAATTATTACAATGACTAATTATAATTATTGGATTTTAAAACCTTTTAAATAACCACGAAAATAAGTTTTGCACAACATGGAATGAATACTTAAAATTGAATAGAATTAACGAATAGTACAATAAAACTTGAAAACAGCATTCGGATCATATACAAAAAAGAAATGTTCAGTTTAAAACAGTTTAACACAAATTAAACAATTTTCTCCATTGCACTTCTCCAGAAAATAGTTCCTCATCGGGAACAACAATAATAACAGGACACATTATTTTTTATCATGTTGAAATCCATTACTGTATGCCATCACTTCTTATCTATTTGCTGCGATGATCTTCCACAGGATCAGTAAGGGTGTGCCAAGTGAAATTCATCTCCATCCAAATGCACATCATTAATAAAAATTGATATACGCTTATTTTGTGAGTGAGAAGCAATTTAGTTAATTACGACGTTGTAGAATTTCAACGCGGCGAATCCGTGCTGATGGATATCCATCTCGTTGAAGGAAGCATGAAGATGGCCGCTGAAAAGTCGTCAAGAAGACCACAAGATAAATGAACACCAATGTCCTTCAAAGTAATAGCTATTAACCTGGTGCCAGTGGAGATATCTTTACAGCCATGTTGGTCAGGTCGCCATGGTGTCATATTTCTTGGAAAAAGTGGCTCGGAAGAGATAGAACGACACTTTTACAGATATCTCGTTAATTAGATTTGCTGTATCACGCTTGTAAAGGTCTATTGCAGTCTTTCTTGTTGTTTTATCTGGTCTTTCTTTTTTTTTTCTTTCTTTTTCTCCCTAGTTAATTTCCGATGGATCAAGGATATGTTGCTTTGATTACGTTCGGGTCTTTTCAAGAAGGCATCATTATATAGACGTTGTCTTTCTGATTTATTACTTTATTAGATGTCGTTGGTTATGGTAATGAATGATGCAGTTTGAATATCTTAAATGTGATGATGTCGCATTGGGTTTTTGTGATTCAAATTCATATCACTGCGAAGTGGATAAATATATATAACCAAAGCCAGCAAGTAAAGAAAGACTAAAAAAGTTATTATAATTCGTAAAAAAGCATTTATCGGTACAGTTAATTATGATTTAATAACACATAATATTCCTATGTAATCTTATCACGACCATTACGTGCTAGTCGGTAGAATATAAACAAGTAAAATTCTATTTTAGTAGAATGTTAACAATAAATCGGATGTCTAATATATTTCAACAATGAAACGAAAATATGGGATAGTTTTTTTAAAATATAAATGCATAATACCGGAGTATATCTTGTTAAAGTTTTACTTTTAAAATAATTTATTAATAAAAAAAAATAATTTCAAAAAAAACTTGATGAAAATGGATGAATTTATTTTTATACATCCTTAGAATTTTAACGTGTAAAATAATCTATTATGCTATATAAAATAAATTAATAAAATAAATTATTTATATATTGTAAGAATTTCTTCTTACATGACAAATATTTCACTATACATTGTAGTTTTAAATTTACTATTAATTTAAACAATATTATACAACATTATTTAAAAAACACCTTTAATTAGGCATTAATTTCAGCTATATGTCATTTATAAAAAGAAAACACCATTGGTTTAAAATTTTATTTAAAATTTATCTTTTCTGATTAAAAATTTTAATATACTTAAAAAGAATGAGACTAAATAAATGGACTTTTCCTTCCTCTTATAAATACATTTTTAATGAATTAATTTTATGATTTTAATAATTAAGTTAGTTACATGTTTTTAAATTTTGAATTTTTCTGCATTATTAATAAAAAGTATTCCAAACACTTTTTTTACTGAGTTTGAGAAACATATTAGTTTACAATATATATTAATATGTATAAGAAAAAGCTATTATTATAAAATAAATCCGCAATGATAAATTCGTACTCCACATTCTTAATAATAGGTCATCTACATATATAATTAGCATAACATCGATTGATGTAGTGGGATACGTAAATCATAAGCTCCTTCTTGTACAGTTTTAACAACATTACATAACAGACAATAAAAAGTATATTCCTTGACTAGAACTAATTCAATACTTTCATAAGTACCAGAACTTCCACATTATCTTAAGGATTTTGCGTGCAAAAATCCGTTTCCACAATCTCCAACTTAAGTGACCATCTATTATCTTTAAATACTGCAGGTTGGGAATTTCTGTAAAATCCTCAATCTTTTCCACATCCATACCACTTCAAAAGATGGACAGTGATACTTTATGAGTTCGTAAGTGGAAAAGATAGTGTAAGTACTTTATGCCACACATATATAGAAATACTAATATGTATAAAAAAAATGCTATTATAATAAAATAAATCCGTAATGGTAAATTCGTACTCTACGTTCTTACTAATAGGTCACTACAGATATGATAATCAAAACATCGATACAGTTTGATTTGTCGCTCTACGGTCATTACTAGCACACTTTAGGATAATTAGACTGGGATCTTCAGTTTAACGTGGATTCCGAACCATACTACTACTACTACACCACACTACATCACATTACATCACATCTGTGCCTAGAGCTGAGTTGCCTTATACAGTTTGGGAATGATGTGGGTGGGAAGTCTGACTGGGCTCACTCATGTGAGACCGGGACTTATGGCTTAAAGTGGATTCCGAATCACTGTCAAGCAGCCATGCCATCGCCAGGATTTGGGCCTGAAGCCTGTAGTACCAAAGGCCAGAGAGCTAGTCAGTTGACTATCAGGCCAGCAGAAATACAGTGGAATGCATAGATCATAAGCTCATTCTTATACAGTTTTACCAACAGTACATAATAGATAATAAAAAAAACTTCCATGACTAAAACTAATTCCATATTTTTATAAGTGCCAGAACTTGAACATTATCTTAAAGATTTTGCATGCAGAAAATCCGTTTCCGCAATCTCTAACTTAAGTGACCATTTATTATCTTTAAATACTGCAGGTTGGGAATTTCTGCAAAATCCTCAATCTTTTCCACATCCACGCCACCTCAAAAGATGGACAGTGCTACTTTATGAGTAGGTAAGTGGGAGAGATAGTGCAAGTACTTTATGCCGCACATATAAGCCACACACGTATATACGTATATTACTATGTATTAGAAAAAGCTATTATAAAAAAATAAATCACTAATGATAAATTCGTATTCTACATTGTTACTAATAGATCACCTACGGATATAATTAGCATAAAATCGATACAGTTTGGTTTATCGCTCTACGGCCATTTCTTGTACACTTAGAATAATTAGACCGGGACGTTCAGTTTGACCCACTAATAAAACATCCATGCATTGTCAGGACTAGAACCTGAAGCACCAAAGACCAAAGCGCTAGCCAATTGGCAATCAGGCCGCCATTGATATGCATAATGCATAAATCATAAGTTCATTTCAATTCATATACAGTTTTACCAACAGTACCTAATAGAGAATAAAAAAAATTCGGTGACTAATTCAATACTTTCATAAGTACCAGAACTTGTACGCTATCTTAAGGATTTTGCATACAAAAATCGTTTCCACAATCTCTAACTTAAGTGATCATTTATTTATCTTTAAATACTACAGGTTGGGAATTTCTGCAAAATCCTCAATCTTTTCCACATCCATGCCACTTCAAAAGATGGACAGTGTTACTTTATGAGTAGGTAAGTGGGAGAGATAGTGCAAGTATTTTATGCCACACATATAAGCCCCTTTTCCATAAAAACTGGTTCAAAGCTCATGAACGTTCAATAAATCCTTCGATCTCTTTTTCCAAGCCACTGCTTTGGGTAATCTGAGAAATTACTCAGTGACTGAAACCGTCTCACTTTCCCACCCCCTCCACTGATATCAGTTTCGTGTCGGCTAACTCATCTTTTTCTTTCGGGGATATCGTTGACTTTCAAAAAGAAAGAAAAAAAAAAGAAAAATCAGACCGGTTTCAAAGTTTACAGTTTTGTGAACAATGTGGAACGAGCCATTATGTTTTGCGAACTGAAACCGAGATGATTGTAGAATAGAAATATTATTATTATTGTTATTATGCTTCAGAAAGGTTTGTATTCTCATTTAGGAAATTGGAAATTTTAGTAGGTAATGCAGATTTATCTTGCTTTTATGGAAAATCATTAATTTTTTTCTCGATTTCATACAAATACTTCTATTTTGTTTAAAGATAAATACAAATAAAGACTACTTTTTCTTTTTATAATTTAAAAAAATAATAAATAAATAATGAAATGATGTTTTAAAATAATGTGAAATTCCACAGTTGAATAATGAGTAAAAATTAACAAATCTTTAAAAAGATTGCATTAAAACTTTCAATAAAGTAATTAAAAAAAAATCAAACAGAAAATTATATCTAATGGATTAATGAACAATACGATTTGGGTATAATAGGGAATTTAAAAGCTAAATTATTAATAAATTCGCAGAAAAAATATGTGTTATGAAATGGGAAAAATATTTTGTATTTAGTCTAAGATTAAACAAATTAAGTTTAAGATTGGGTTAATTATGTATAAACATAATTTATCTTCTGATTTTATAATTTTCTGATTTGTGCAGGGTCATAGAATGACACGTACATACGTTAGAAAAAGCCTCCATTCTCTTTCAAACTAGATCAGCGATTCTGAATTTTTTTGAACTCGAGACACATTTAAAATCCTACAAATAAAAGTAGGTGTACTACTATATACTAATATGTATACATGTGTCTGTATTAGTATGCATATGTATCTATATTAGCCTGTATATACTAATCTGTAGTATATAAATATTTTTGAGAAATTGTTACAGAAAAAATAATGCGATTAAAAATAAAATGAAACGCACCTGAGTTTATTTATTCTAGTGTTTGTGAGAAACATGAGTCTGAAGTGTCCTAGTGATTTCTTCAATGTTTGAGCATATGTTACTTATATTTCGGATTTTAATGAAAAGCAAACTCTCATGTTCTCGTCAAATGCATTGAAGTTTTCCTCTCTTCTTACACTTAATTATGGTGAGGGTAGAAAATCATAATTAACGTAAGTATACGTTGAAAATTGTTGTAAAATTTTCAATACTTTTTAGATCTTGATACAAATTCTATTTTTAAAGAAAGTTTCAAAAGACAATTCTTTATGCTGAATTCTCATTCCACGATGATTGGACATAATTACTAACTCTTCTTTAGTTAATGTTAAATGATAAACTCCACAACTTGCAGTTGGCGAAGTCTCATAGGCTGCAATGGAAATTGTTTTAACAATAAAAATCACATAGCCGTTGACGCTTCTAGTAGGCATGGAAGTTACCCTCTTGATTTCTCAAAAGTTTCTTTGGCGCATTAGTGCTGTGTGGCGACTAGGCCGTTCCTTGTTTCTTGGAGCGACCTGGTGGCAAATTGGCTAGCGCTCTGGCCTTTGGTACCACAGGCTTCACGTTCCAATCCTGGCGGTGGCATGGATGTTTGTTAGTGGTTTGGAATTCACGTTAAACTCTAGGTTCCGGTCTAATTAGCCTAAAGTGTGCAGAGAATGACCGTAGAGCTACAAACCAAACCTCGTTTCTCGGAAACATTCTTTGGCGCATTATCGTTATTTGGCACTTTTTGCATGAATAAAAGAAAAGAAAAAAGAAAGGAAAAGTTAGTTGTTTATAATGAAAGCTGTCTTTAAGCCCGAAAATTGACAAGAAAAAGAATAATTACATTTATTTTTATATATTGCCACATATTTCTCTGGAAAACCTCAGGGCGCACCTTTTGAAACCACTGATCTAGATGGCTTGTTGTAATTGTAGCATGACTGTGGAGCAAAACATACAGAGAAATTAAAGAAGCTTATGAAGTTCTAATATTGGTAATATATCATAGAGTTAAAGATTGGTCAGCCTTTTGAATTGCCTAAGGGGATAGAGGATGTTTTAGTTAAGTGCCTTATTGTAAGACCACAAATTGGTTTCCTATATATCAAGCAAAACTAAAAATACTTTTCCAAGAATTGTTGATGCCAATAGATTTCAGACGAAGTTTCCAAACGGCCTGCTACGTTTTGATTGGCACCAAGGATTTATGTAGTGACATCATTTAATTTCTATAAAAAAATTCCAGAAAATTAGCAGAAATCACGAAAAATGCCAGAAATCTATTTGTCACTTATGGGTTTTATGACTCATTCAAAAAAAAAGCTGTACTTGGAACACTCAGTTAATAAAGACTGTGCATGTTTGGTGTACAATGTAAACGAAACTGGCTCAGCTAAGTTGAGAGACACTGGACAAAAACGAGGTGCTATTTACAAATCCCCCTTCAACACAGGGTTAATTGCAAAATCATGGTATTATTGTAAACCAGGGGTGGCCTCCTGGAAGCAAGCGGCTCGCCTTGAATATTTTTCCGGCCCGTGAGATTTATCATTCTTTTACAAAATATATTTATTTTATAATGGCCAAAGTAGTGGAAAACAATGCATTATAAAAATATATTATTTGTGCATCCATATATTCAAAAATTAACTCCCGAAATTATATGAAAAAATTAACTTTGATTTTAAAATAATATTCTTGCGAATATATAACAGATATTGCCTATGTTTACAGTTATGAGTTCACAGAATAAGGAAATTATATTATGCGAACTCATGATGCGCGCGCATCTTGGAATATCAAATATAACAGGTTCTATGTTTCACTAAGTGACCATCCCTTGACACGTACAGTTGATTGTTGACAGCAGAGCAAACCAGATACTTAGTTGAAGTTGTTACCGCTTTTGGTTCCATTTACACTTGCGAATTGTTTGTTTGTTCTAAAATGAAATTGACCAAACACAAAACACGCTCAAGCATAATGGGCGCTAACCTGCAACACCAATTACGATGTGCTTACGACGAATAATTTAAACACAAAAAAAATAACTCATTATATTTCAATTTTTCACACCAAAAAATATCTATAGTGGGTCTAAATCTAATATGGGATAGATAATTTTATATGCGGTCCGCGGAGTTATGATGCAAGTTCATTTGGGTTGACCACCCGTGTTGTAAACAGACAATTATGAGTAGATTAAGTTTACTAAGTAGATTACTAAGAAATCACTTGTGACCTTTCACTAAGAAAATGAACAAACAATTTGGTGACATTTTTTTTTTACACTTATTGTTTTCTTAAAAAAGGGGGTAAGAAAGTGAAATTTGTAAAATTCGTTAATGTTTACCAGCCCGACCCTAAATCCCCGTGTACAGGATACAGCTAATCACAATCCGTCGAAGTTACGAATAATTACAATATAATTAAGATAAATAATGTTAATAATTATAGCTTATTGAACTAAAATTCTGATAAAATTTATAGATGTGTAAGAGATAAGTTTGGTATATGAATTATTTATTTTGTTATCATCAATTAGAAAACAAGCAGTTTTTGTTTTGAAAGCAAATATTATCTTCATATATAATTTAAATTCAGCAATTCCATATATCTTTTTCTGGAATTCAAATAAGTAGAAAAATTATGTTTTCTTTTGTGTGGCTTTCTTGCATTGCCAAATAAATTATTTATTTTAGAATAATAAGTATGGGTTTATTTATCTTTCGCCGCGCCCTACTTAATTGGTACTCAAAATGAGAAACCTAATTTGAATAATAAGTTTGAATGAAATAATTTTAATTTATTAAAAGAAAATTATAGTAATTACAGAGTTGTAATTGAAATCTGGAATAGTAACGACATACATTAAATTCAAATGCACGATGCCATTTTGTTTCAACTGAATTTTGGCTTAAGTCAATTTACAAAAAGAAATGATTAAAAAGAAATTAAATTAAATAATGGCTAACAATATGAATTTATTATATCATTCATGTTTACATGTTTATCGAAGATTTCTACATGTGTATAGAGTAATTTGAAATTTAATAACAAAAACACTTTCGCCAAGAAATTTTTTTAAATATTCTAATTTGAATTACTTTAGTGAAAATAATTTAATAAAAATGGCAAAAAATTAAAATTTTTCCTTTCATAAACTTCTTTTCCCGTGCTAAGTAAGAGAAAAAAATTGTAATCGTAATTAATTTTTATTAATTATATTTTATTATTATTATATAGTTTTAATTTTTATTGTATTAAATTAAATAAAAACATTTACCTTTGCTTTGCTTTAAATTAACATTTAAATTTCCTAGAAGTAGACTTCATTTTTTTTTTTCTAGTGTATCTTTTAGATTATGATACTTTATTCTTTCACAAATGTAGAAACTGGATGGCTACTGTAATATTGTGTATAAGGAGTCTAGCATAGCATCGATATCGATTGATCATGCTATCATTCTACTATCATTATTTGATCATCATCGATTGATCATGCTATCATTTAATATGGATTTCATCGATTTGATCATGCTATATCGCATAATTTCCTCTCATTTCCACGTAAATGGCAGACAATTACCCCTAGAATATTTCTCGAAAAGTAATGTCTTATTACTCATCGCTCATCAGTATATGAGTAATAAGACATTACTTTTATAATAAGACATTATAAAATATTACATTATTTTGTAATAAGACATTATATTATTAAGTATTCTTGGCATACATAAGTGGTATACGAGCTCTACCAATGTTCAATTAAAAAATAATAATAAGTAAATAAAAAATTTAAAAATTTCATTATTGATATTTAAATAGTTATAGACTCAAAATGTTGTGTTTTAAAAGACATTTTTAGCACATTCAATTTTTTTTAAATTCAATTTGCTCGTAAATAACAAGAAGTATTAGCTTCTCTTGAAATCTATACCTGAATTAATTTCTTTTTGCTATAAACTAAACAGAATTCGCTTGTAATGAAACAAAACGAAATCAGATCATTAAATTTTAATTTTTAGCATCACTTTAAGTTCTGGTTTGTCTTATTCATTAAAACAGAATAGTGATTAAAATATACTTAATTGGTTTAAATGTTTGTTCATTAATAAATGATATTTTTCGTGAAGTCTGTCTATTTTTTTACGTTTTTTTCTTAATTATTTATAATAAAAAAGTTTCCATAATTTTTTGAGTCACACTGAACAATAAACCAACAAACAGTGAAGATTACATTGAAAAGCTACTTTTACCTCCACTATAATGATATGAGAAAAAAGAAACTCTCCTATACTTGCAAACGTGCTTTTCTAAAAAAGTTTTTGTCGTTTGTTACTGGCATTAACACTAAATTATAAACCCTAACCTTAATTTTCTAAACACGTCAGACTTAGTAGAATTAACGGCAGAAGTCAACGTCACTACAACAATATGAAATAACTCTATTTACTGATGTGATAAATAAAGACAAATTGAATACACTAAGATAAAAATAAAACCAAGCAGCTATAGTTAAGGAGATAAAAGCTATATTGCTGCACAATTTTCAGTAAAAGAATGAAATTTACAAAAACTACGGGGCAAAAGTCACGTTCTTTCCTATCTTAACGAGCACAAGTTTTGAAGAAGAAACAAAAAGGTACTAACAAATATGTATTAATAAAAAGATTACAAGAAATTTGTATGGAAAGTACTAGGCACAAATTACATTAGCCCTAGAGATCTTAACAATTCGTGGTAAGCAGTCAGTAAGGGACGGTAGTAAATTCGTAGACAGTAAACATAATTTCTTTGGAGAAAATAGAAACACCGTACCTTCCACACTGTCTTTTCTAAATAGACTATCTCCAGCAAAATCTACAAGAGGGACGGCAAAATGCAAGGGAAGGAAGATTGGATATCGCATTTCAACGCCTTGACATTGATTAATAGACTACGTGGGGAGAATAAGTTGCCTTAAAAATTGAGGGAGATTGGGAGATACCATTTCATATACTTCTAAAATATGCGTTAGAAGAATGCTAATAGTGTGTGTCAGTGTCACCTTGTTAAACCGTGACTGACAAGCCAGTTGTAAGAAGAAGAAAAAAAGTGAATAGTTTCGAATTGGTAAAAAAAATTTTTCACAGTGTAGGTTGTGTAAGCATGTAGACTTAAATTAATCTTGTTTGAGGTTCTGTAATTAATTAATATGTTCTTAAGGAAACATTTCGGGAAATTTATTGAAAAAAAAAAAAATAATAACTGGCGTGAAATGAAATAGAATTTTTTTCTCCCTTTGACAAGATTAAGATGTGTTAATGGTTAATAACCTTTCACCAGATAACAAGGAGTTTAAAAATAGACTTAACAGCTGCAGTTCGGGCTGTGAAGATGATGAAGGAAATTTCCTGCTTAAAAACTTTTCTCAAATCATGTGTTAGTAGGTTCTAATATGAATCAGTGTCTCAAGAGTTGTTGTTGTTACTAATCTCCCTGGTGTAGGTCCAGAAGACCCTGTCGCAGGCAACTAGGACATGGCTAAGAAAAGTGACTGACAAGCCAATTGTAGAAAAAAAAGAATAGTCTCGAATTGGAATTTTTTTTTTTTTTTTTTTTAGAATATAGGTTGTGTGAACATGTAGACTTAAATTAATAATGTTTGAGGTTCTATAATTAATTAATATGTTCTTAAGCCCAGTAAGTTTTTCTAAGACATTTATGGGAATTTATTGAAACTAAAAAAAATAATAATAAAATAAATAGCTGGCGGGAAATGAAAATAGAATTTTTTTTTTTTGGCAAGATTAAGACGTGTTAATGGTTAATAACCTTTCACCAGATAACAAGGAGTTTAAAAATAGATTTAACAGATGCAGTTCGGGCTGTGATGACGAAAGAAATTTCCTGAAAAACATTTCTCAAATTATAAAAATAATGTGTTAGTAGGTTCTAATATGAATCAGTATCTCAAGAGTTGTTGTTACTAATCCCTCTGGTATAGGAAGGCCTACACCAGATCCCAGGTCCACCTCAACATATGTCTATGTTTCTCAAAAAATATAATTGGTAATTTCTTTGAATTATTTTTAAGAATGTGAAGAAACATAAAACTAGGGTACTCGATTTTTTTTAATTTAATAAAAATTAGTTTAAATATTAGAAAAATGATTGATTAATTAATTGTTGTATTACGATTAATTAAAAATGATTAAATAAATAATTTATATTATAAAAAATGATTAAATTTTTTTCTAATTGAGTGTTGATTAAAACAACAACAACAATCACGATTAAATCACTGCCGACTAAAACAGCTAAGCATCATCTTTGTCAATAATGTACTAACCTGCATCTAAGATCCATTTTTATTTTCCTTATTGCAATATTTTTTTTGTCAGAAACATGTTCAATTTTAAAATTGACATACATAGAGTTGAATTGAATACATAGAATGAATTGAATACATGGTTGAATTGAAGTACATAGAGTTATTAATGTTTTTACTAATCCCACTCGGGCAGGAAAACCTACACCAGGCCAGAAGACCTCGTCGCAGGCGACTAGGACATGGCTAAGGATAATATGCAGCTTCACTTTAGCAAGGAACCACGAAGGCTGAAGACTGTCTAAACCTCAAGACAACACTCTCACGATCATATTAGACCAGAACCTATGGTTTAAAGTGTATTCCGAACCACTACAAACATCCATGGCACCGCCGGGACTTGAACCCGAAATCTATGGCACAAAAGAGGAATTCAGGCCCAAAAGAGGAAAAACTACATTAGGCTATTATCTTACCTAGATAAAATTTTATCAGTGCATATCAAAATAAACAATTCCAAGCATCTTAATAAAAATAATATAAACAAAACTGACATTACTCATAATAAAAGTAGCCATTTTTTTTTTACTTTTGAATTTGATAATATGCATTAAAAAATTAATCTTCTTAATCTTAATACACTTTTTTGCATGAAAAATTACTTGCTATCTACTGATCATCGATGCTTGAAAAATTACACTCTTATAAATAAAATACAAAAAGTAATATAATCAAATAATATAAACAAAACTGACAATGTTCATGATAAAAGCAGCCATTTTTTTTTTACTTTTGAGTTAGATTATAAGTATTAAAAAAATTAATCTCTTAATCTTAATAGACTTTTTGCATGAAAAATTAGTTGCTATCTACTGATCATCGTTGCTTGAAAAATTATACTTATCAATAAAATACAAAAAAGATTCAGAATAACACGAAAAAGGATTAACATTTAATAAAATAAATTTACAAACGCGATGTATAAGAAACAATATATCTTATTAATGTCGGAGTAACCAGTTATCAAACGCTTGTATACGGTTGCTTTATGTCGATAAGAGATAACCTTCATAATATAAAACAATAAATGAATAGTAAAGATACATTTCAAATGTCTCTCATTTAATGCAAATTATCAATTTTAATCTACCAACTGTTTTTTTTTTTTTTTTATCTACAAGAAATAGATTATTAAAAATATTAAAAATGAATATTAAATTTTTTAATTTTTATTAAATTCAGAATTAACCATATTTTACTACGTCTGATTTTAATGAGATTTTTAATATTCTATTTCTTGCGATAAACACAATTTAATCAATTGCAATTTATTTTAAAAATCAAAAAGTTTTTAATTTATTTTATATTATAGTTTTCATTATTTAATTATATTTTATATTTAATTATATTTAAATATAAATATAAAGTATTGTACATTTCTGTTATCAAACACTTGTATTCTGTTGTTTTATGTCCAGAAGAGATAATCTCTGGAAGCAATAAATGAATAATCATAATACATTTTAAATGTCTCTCATTTTATACAAATTAACAATTTTAATCTACCAACTGTTTTTTTTTTATTTACAAGAAATAGACTATTAAAAATATTAAAAATGAATATTAAAAATTTCCAATTTTTATTAAATTCAGAATTAACTCTACTTTAGTACGTCTGATTTTAATGAGATTTTTAATATTCTATTTTTTTTGATAATAATAATCAATAATTTATTTCCTAAATCAAAAACTTTTAATACATATTTTATATAATAAGTTTAGTTATTTAATTATATTTTATATTTAATTGTATTTGATATAAATATAATATATTATACATTTATGTTCTAATGCTAGATACTTTTGTAGTTAAAATTTGCAAATAATTTTTGTTGTATTCTAAAAAAAATTATTAAATAAAAGTATTTTGATTTCCAGGTCATAAATTAGAGATATTATGCTCTCAATTAAAAAAAAAAATTTGATAATAATCAAAATGAGGAATTACTATTTTAATTCAAATATTTAAAATATTTATACCTGTGAGAGATCTCGTTTCAATCAAATGAAACTTAAAAAAAGAAGAGAATTTCTAATTTTTATCAACGTAACATAAACTGGTTTACAACAAAAATATACGATTTAAAATCATTGTCCTCTAAATTATGTTCTTAAAAAACGAAAGTTGTTATGCTCATTCAAAAAACAGCATAAAGCTTAACATCAATAAAAACAATGAATTGTTAATCTAATGATGATGAAGTAAAAAATTATGCAGGCTCGTACTCTAAATAACATTGAAATAATGAGGGTTATTTTACGAAATTGTTCAAGAACTGTCAACGTTTGGTTTGAAATGAAAGAACTTTAATTACTCAATTTTTATTTTCAAAGTTGTTTGTCCCTTTGTAAGCGAAAAGACATTTAGAATATTTTTCTTTTAGTCTCCGTGAATTTTATTATTATTTTAGCAAAGTATAATTGCAGTTTTTTGGTAAACATTTTAGAAAAAAAAAATGTACAATTTTTCCAATGAGGATACTATGAGAATGTTAAAACTATAGTTGACTGGATTTTAGAGAAATGCTAGACTAGAGAATGCTAAAACTATAGTTGGCTAGATTTTAGAGAGATGTTAGACTAGAGAATGTTAAAAATATAGTTGGCTGGATTTTAGAGAGATGTTAGACTAGAGAATGTTAAAATAGTTGGCCAGATTTTCTCTTTGGTTCGAAAGAAAAAGGGATAGAAATTCGCGAAACTCAAATTCAACTCCCTGGAACTTCTTTTCCAAATTGTTTGCCATTTAAATCCAATGATCCTTTTTAGATGAAGTTAATCAATCTTACAATAATATAATTAATAAATTACTATAATCTATAACTAATAATATTAATTTAAAGTTTTAAAATGTTTATTGATTGTTAGATTAATAACTATTATTAATCTTACAATTAATAAACAATTTAAAACTTTTACAGAGGCGTTTGGTTTGAGGAACTCAACCTTGAATTTTCATAATATTTACATTTATTAATCGTTTTGATATCATTTTTTCAGGATATTTACGTTCAGTAATACTTTTAAAAAATATTTTTGAAAAAAAAAAAAAAATGTCTTAGGAACTGTTCATTAAAGAGTCATTCAATAAGGCAAATTAAAAATCATATATGATAAGGTCACTTATTTTATTATTAGGATATATAATACAAGATAATCTCTTATTAACTTAATCTTTTTAGAGAAATATGGCAATGGCATATTCCACAAAAAACTTCGCATATATATTTTTTTAACTATAAGCAACTTAAAAAAAAACCTGATATATTTATTCAAAGCATAACTCTCTCTCTTCTGAAATAACACAAAACCTGTTACCCCAAAACGTACAAAAAAAAAAAAAAAAAAAAAAAAAAAAAAAATCCCCTCTTTTCGTATACAAAACATACATGTTTTTACTTCACAAAACGCACGTGTTCCCGAAGAACGAATAAACATTCGATGTTAAAAGACTCCTCAGAAAGCAATAAAAATGAAATCTTCACGAAGAGTTTGTATACATACAGGGAGGTATATGAGGTCTTTATTCTTTACGAGTTGTTTCCGGTACAACGGGGTTCAATGCGCAACAGCGACATAAAAATTCAAAAAAGAAAAATCCTCAGGAAAGGCGTTTCTAAGAAACCCCCAAAAATACACAATGCACCCCAGTGCCCTTTGTACTGTGCATGCACACGGCGAGGTATGTTTTCTACTACAAATGTTTATTGATTGTTCAATACAAAAAAGAAATCTAGGAACCTCGAGATATTTGTTCCACCTGCTTTTCTGCTTTTATGAAAAATCAGTCAACGACAATATTTAGTTTATTTTGTGTTAACAGCATGATATTTTAAAGAACAGATAATCCCCATATAGATCGCTATGTTCTTAAATAGTTCCGTGCTATTCTAATTCTTGTTGTTCGAAACAAATAATACATAAAGCAGAATTAGGTTCCAAAATTCTTAAAATTAATACTTATTTCATTTTTATATTAGCTTTTTAAATTAGGAGAAATCTACATAATTATATAAGAGGTATTGTGTTTGTGCATTTCTTATAACTATAAAATTAATATTAAGAATAATATTAGTTTATTATATAATTTATAACAATATCATATATATTATACTAATATAATAAACAATATTATTATATTTTATAATAATATTGTTTATTATAATATTTATTTATTTTATATTAAGAATATTTTTTCTTCTTTAAATCGGTTTTTTTTTATCTAGTGCTCAGCCAAAAATTACAAAAACAAATAAATAAAAAATTAAAATATTATTTATTTTTAATTAAATAAAAACGTAGTTTGTACAGCAAAATTGCGCTTTTAAATTATTTATTCAAGAATTGTTTGCGCTCATCAGCATTTGTTTTTAAAAATCACAAAATTATCCATAAATTAATATCCTAAACGGATTAATTTATATACAAATAAACCCATTTTGGAATTTTAATTTATCATGTAAGAACATCAGTTATCAACTATTTCTTCAACTGAACTTTAATTTTATTACACCAAGTGATAACTAAATTAACTTTAATAAACACTACTGTCTTTAGACGATATTTCTGAAAAGATTACATGAATAAAAATCCATAAATTAATTAGATTATTAACAAATATTCAATTTAATCAGTTATGTTTTGTAATCATAATTAATATTGAAATCATCTGACAAAACCTAAAATATATTTGTAGACTGTCAATAACATCCAAACAATTATCAAAAAAAAAGTCGTTTGAAGTTGGACAGATATTATATGATAAAAATAAAATAACTATAAATGTATTCATAAAATGATTATATCTAAAAAAAGACATGAGAGCAAAAATGATAAAATAGCATTCTAAATTTTCCTTTTTAATTTCTGCCAATTAATCAAGAAAAGTACATTTAAACATCAGAAAAAAAGAAAAATAAGCATAAAAATTCTTTAAAAGTAATATATAAAACTTAACCAGAGCAATTAACATCTCGCCTGTTCTGTGAAAGTAACGGAATGTTCTTATTTCAAGATAATAATTTATTTATTTAATAAATATTTGAACAATTAAATTTTCTGGAAATTCATATGGAATATTCTTACCGGAATATTTTTATTGTTAAATAATTTAATTACTTACTGAAGATCCAAGACAACATTAATGTTCTTTTAAAATTTTCAAACTTCATCAAATTCAACGATACTAAAATAATGCAACAGTTGAATTAATTCTAAAAAATGAAGCAGTTTGATAGCAGATATAAATATATGAACTCAAACATGGCAAACGATAAAATTATAAAGCGTATGATTGGCCAAAAGTAATTTTAATTAATTAGCGTAATTAACCATGGTAAAAAGTAATAATCGTCCTTAAAAAATGGTTTTTCAATTATTTATTTTAATTATTATTGTGAAAAAATTAATAAGCAGTCATTATTTAAATATCCAGATAAAAAATTTTATTAAGATTTTTTTCCTTTTCTACTTTTAAAAAAAAGTTTTTTTTAGAATGTTTATACACATAGACTGAGTTGAATTGTTCTGTGGGTGGCAAATTTTTTAGCAATTTAAAAACTCAATGTACAATTTGATTGTTTGCCAATAATGTAGCAGAAATTCCATTCCAAGCAACATGTAAAACATCATATTTAAAATGTTTCACATTATGATTTAAAAAAAAAAAAAACACATATTATTTAAAAATCTTTTCCTGTACCTCCAAATCCACTGCTAATGAGATAGGATAGTATATACTCATATTCAATTTCATTTTTACATATCCAAAAATAATTATATTCAATGAAATATTTAATCAATGTAATATATGTTTGCCATGAATATGTGAAAAGCAAGCCTAACTAACATTATCCAATGAAAAGTACTCAAACGTATTCTGATATGCAAATCTAGGCGACGTTGAATCAAACATTTTGAACAAAGTAAATTTCTATAACTCAATGTTTGATTTCAGTGTGTTAAAATTCAAATAAGTTTGTTATGACTTCGAAGTACCATTTGAAAGAATCTGTGTAGTGGCAACCGGTTAGAAGAAAGTCAGCCAATCACGGAAGTAGCCAGATATCTGAATATTTCAAGACAGACAGTCTCTACAAAATGGAAACAATTTCAAAATCATGGAATCGTTGTAAGAAGTCCTGGACAAGGCCATAAACGAATGACAACTGCTTCTGAAGATCTATATCTGGCAATAACTGGCTGTCGTAACAGGAAGTCTACTGCTCGCCAGTTAATTTCATAGCTTGCAACCGCCACTGGAACTGCTGCATTACGACAAACGGTATACAGAAAGCTTAAGGAAAACGGCCTTTATGCCAGAAAGACAAGTGTATGTGCTTCACTGTCTTTGCAACAAAAGATTGATCACTTTAATTGGTGCAGAGAACATCATTGGTCCCATGTTCTCTTTACTGATGAGTCCAGGTTTAGTTTCAAAGGTGATTCTAAACGTGTTTACATCTGGAGGGAGTCAGGAACACGAAATTATCCCTCGTACATTATGGAACGTGACCGTTTGGGTAGTGAAGGTGTGATGGTATGGAGGGGAATAATGATCGATGGACGGACGCCCCTACACATTATCAACAGCGGATCTGTGACAGCCCAGAGATATCGGGAAGAGGTCTTAGAGCCTTATGTGAGACTTTTCAGAGGTGCATATAAATCTGACTTTTTATTTATGGACGATAATGCTCGTCCACATCGAGCAAACCTCGTTGACGAATTCCTTGAAAGTGAAGATATTTAACGAATACTGTGGCCAGCAAAATCTCCAGATTTCAATCCGATAAAAAAATTATGGGACTACTTTGGAAGAGCAATTGCACGTAGACATCCCTCCTCCTAGACATGTAAATGCTATGAAGATGGCATTGCTGGAAGAGTGTTGCCTAATTCCACAAACTAAGGTTAATAACGTCCAACCAGCTTGAAAATACGTTGAGATATGTGTGTACAAGTCAGGGGAGATCACATCCCGTATTAAATTCGCAAGGCTTCATTTTTTCTGAGTTATTCCTTTCTTTTTTTAATTCTCTTTGTCGCATTTTATTACCATGTTTATTTTTTCATGCTACAATTATAAATCATATGCAGTTTTTTTTCCTTTGTGTTTATATGTCTTAATGTTATGCATCATTCCAAACAATTTCATAGAATTATAGTTCACAGTTTCTGAGAAATCCATGAATTTATGCATGTAAAGATAATTTTTGACATAAGTGTATTACCAAAAGTCATAAAAGCTTTGCTGACTAATAATGCAAGTTAAAAATGCAGGCAGACGGTACGATGGTAGAAATTGAATACCTGATTTCGATACTAAAAATAACCACCCATTTTTGATGGTCAACATTTTTTTAATGGTACATATATAGTTCTGAGGATAAATTGTACATTTTAACATCAATGGCAAATGTTTGTAATTTCTTATTCGCTATTTAAAATGCTTGTTGTCAATATTTCCATTTGAATTTTTTTTTTTTTATTTCTTAACATTCAATATTTTTAAAACAATACAAAACAAATTAAAGATTGAAAGTTGTTTTATTGATATTCAACTTTGATATATCGCATATAATTGGAAACATTTTTATCCACATTATTTCACACTTCATAAATGCTGTTTGGAATGCAGGACAACAAAAAAATTTCAAATTTATTTCATTGTTTTAAAATTTTAAAGTACACGTATGTGATAAGAATCAAATTCGTTAGCTCGTAAAGGACAGTATGATATTTCTAATTTTAATTAGATAACGTTATCATCAGATAGTTGTTATTTTAAATGCTATCAATTAAAGACCATTTTTTCAACAAAAAAAATAATAATAATTGTAATTACAGTGAAATTAAAGGAGTTTGTAGTTTTATACAAATTCTTTTGTAACAAGTTTTTAAATTATCAAAATAAAAGATGAGGATAATAAAAAAGCTAAGAAAGTTGAAAACCAAAGCTGATACGGCTGGAAAGAATACGATCCCAGCGGAAAAACGAAAGAGAAACGAAAAGTAATCTGTAAAGTAAAATATACTGTGATATTTTAGAAGAAGAAGCAAACTATCACAAAAAGAGAAATATAAAGAAAATCCAAGACTGCCGAAAAGAATACAAGTTCATCTGAATTACCAAAAGAGTTTCTGTCACAAACTACTACTTTCGTTTGATAAAGTATCTCAAACTTGTAAAACATTACCTGATTGACATAAATGGCTAAATATTGTAAATATTTTGGTCAATCAAAGTGCTTTAATAATAATGCAGATAATTTAATAAAAATTTTCTTTTCAGAAATACTGATAATGCTGAATTTGTGTTTAACATTTTGTAATATAAAACAAAAACATTATGTCGTATTGATGTGTACTTTGTTCTTTAAAGAATGCTGGCTACGAACATGAATGAAATAATGAAATAGAAGTCTAATATAAAATAAAGTTACGGTATAATTTCCATTTGTTTATTTTACTATCTGTACTACAAATAAAAACATCGTATTTGAAATTCTGACTGTATAATTTCCATTATAACAATAAAGTATTACTTTTATAGCATGACTTCTACTTTTTAACAAATAGGGGATTACCTGCATAAATTTAATATTCGTAAATGTCTTTAAATATTCATTTTAAGGCATACTATACACCTCAAAAAAGAGAAAAAGCACGAGATATCAAGTAGGAAGCATTCGTTTGTAACGAAATTTCGAATACCAAATAGTAAATTTTGGCCACCAATGAAGGAATAGCCGAAACTTCTGATCCTCACATTTGGCCATCTATATAGCGTGCAAAGGAAAAGAAATTCCGATTCTAGGGCGTAACTTCCATCTACTCTACCTAACATTACTGGTCCGCACACAATATATGAATCAATCATTTGAAAGAGGTCAAAATTGGGCTACATAAAGAAAGGTGGTTAAATGGGAGGATCGTTCGACATTTGGATTGAAACAATGCCGGTAGGAATGGTTTGAAAGCTTGGCAGAATATAAAAAGACGACGGAAAGATAGCAACAGCAGTTCACATTGCACTTGATTAATCATCATCAACGATCCAACATATAACCAGGATATCAATGAATGCAAAAAACAATTGATAGGAAATTCACAGAACTGAGCTGAATTCACCTCACCTTTGCACATCGACCTCGTGGCAGACTCCTTCAACTTGGAATCTCACTCACTGGAGTAGAATTGTTTTATAGCCCCTCTTCGAATTCAGCCATGATGACCAGTGAAGACGTCCAGCCAAATTTGAGACAATTATTGGCCATTGATTGATTCAGGAATCCAAATAGAGTCAATTAACATTGACTAACCACGTTACTTACAATATTTAGCCATTTATGTCAATCAGGCAATGTTTTCGAAGTTTGGGATACTTCATATAGCGAAAATTGTAATTTGAGACAACCTCAGACCATTTCCTGGTTGTCGACCGAGTAAGTCAAGTAATGATCTAGGGTACCATTTCATTTGATAGCCGAACCTCTTTGGTTAGTGGTTCTCAAACTGTGATCAACAATCCTCTAGAACAGCGGTTCTTTAACTTTCTGAGTTAGCGGCGTCTTTTCAAATACAAAATTGCCAATAATCTTCCCCATATTGAAAAAAATATATATAAATATATCAATCGAATTTGTCGAAGATCATCATATCGAATTTGTATTAGACACATTTTTAGTGATATCTATACAAATGTCAAATCGATGATACGATTCATTGATGTTAACAAAATATTTATGCTTGATAAAAATACTTTTAAGGAATACAAACAGAAATAGGAAAGAAAAAAAAAAGGTAACCAGGAAGAATTTATGAATTATATTTTGCGTTCATCATTCATCATTATAATTTAACACTGATTTTATAATGAATTACTAATTTAACTTGTTATAAGCGATTAAAAATTGATCTCTTTAATATGCTATTAAATTTAAATAACTTCTTGTAATACACTAGCAGGGGCCTGATGACAGAGTGACTAGCGCTCTGGCGCTCGGTGCCATGGGTTTCAGATTCGAGTTCAGGCAAGAGCCAAGGATGTTTGTAGTGGTTCAGAATCAACTTAAAACGTAGGTTCCGGACTAATATGACTGCTGGCATCCGGTCTAAACATCTCCTGCCTCAAAATCTGCCAATAGGCAGACGGTCTAGGCCCATCGTGGGGCTGTAGCGTCAAGAAGAACAATACACCAACTAACAATATAATCATTTTCAATGAATTGTTGAAAGGAGACTGTTCTTAATCTAATCAGTTACCTGAATTGCTATACATTTCAGTTAAAATATATATATATTTCTTAAAAAACATTTTTTTTAAAATGTCATTGAATGTTTTAATTGTTAAGTTTAAAGGAAATTTGAAAAACCTCATGGGAAAAATATCTCTTAACACGCCAACACAGCATTCAAGAATTGGTCAAAATAAAATGCACACAGATAAAATGCACAGCATTCCTAAAAGTTTTGTGAATCAGAAAAATATCTACATGATAATTAACATAATGAGTAATTTAAAGAGTAGGTATCCTTATTTAGAATATTTTTCATTCAGACATGTTTACCACCTTAGATATTCATACTGAGTCTAAGAATTTTCAGAATCTTAGCCAGTTCTGTTCTTGGAATATTAAGTAAACTCTAATAAAATAAAAATAAAAGATAGACACCAAGAAAAATTAAATGGAATGTAAACCCAGGGTGGAAAATGCAATTCATGCTGACATGAGAGGAATAGCAACACAACGATGCACACAATATCGTCGGATGACTTTCGTGCTTAGGATAATGAATAAAAATGGTTGAGGTTAATAAATAACAATCAAAGAAATTTTTTGGGGACTTCTTACATGGTAGTGTATTAAAATAATTTTGATGGATTTTAAATTAATTAAATAATTAAAATTTAAATTAAGAAGTTTAAAATTTAATTAAATAAAATTTAACTTAGAACATTCAAAGTATAGACACATCAGCATTTAGAAAAGAATATTCCATCAATAAATATAGGGGGATGTGGCAACAATCCTTTGGGGCCTAATGGCCGAGTAGCTGGTGCTCGGTACCACAGATTTCGCGTTCGAGTTCCGGCGGTGTCATGGATGTTTGTAGTTGTTCGGAAGCCACTTTAAGCCAATTATAATATTAAGTCGTAGTACCCGATCTCATATGACTGTAAGAGAGTCACGGAGCCAAGTCAGTGATAGTCTGAAAAATCAGTGATGCAAAAGATAGTAGATCCATGATTTAAGTCCTATCCAACACCCTTGTCAGCATCTAAAAAGAATTCTTTTGAGTAAAAGGTGGGATAGGAAAAGAATTATTCATTATCCGTTGTTAGGTAACAATAATCGCTGAGGGGCCTTATGGTCGAGTGGCTAGCTCTCTGGCGCTCGGTATCATAGATTTCGCGTTGGAGTCCCGACGGTACCATGGATGTTTGTAGGGGTTCGGAATCCACTTTAAACCTTGGGTCTCTGTCCAATATGATAGTAGAGCATTGTGGTTGTAGTGTTACTCGCGTTTATAGCATATCTTTAAGCAACACGTACCCCCTGGATAGGATAGAGCTAAATGATTAACAGCGGTGCAGCCCTTGTTTATGGCATAACGATTAATTGTCCCTGTATTGCCAGCTGCATTAGAACAACGATAATCCTAAATAGTCCAAATTTCCTATTGGTGATTTACTTAGAAAACTAAATAAAATTATTAGTTTCTAATAACGGTACTTACGTACTAACGGTACCTTGGCGACAGACTTGGCGTTTTTAAGTGTCGCCAATGGAACCCCTGTAGATTTGGCGGTTTTTCAGTGGCGCCAATACAGTAACCCCTGCAGATTTGGCGCTTTTTATGTGGCGGCAATCTTAACGGCTGTAGATTTGCTGAGTTTCGACGCTATATTGTTGTGAAACGAAAATGCGTATTTGGGATTTGCCAAAAACGGAGCATGATGCAATTTTATTTTTCCAAGAGCGAAATATTTTACCAAAACAACGAAAATGTCCCAATTCCCATGACATGAAACTTTATTTTGGTGAACGTAAGTTTTGGAAATGCAATTTCAGTCAGTGTGCTCATCGTGTGGGATTCCGAAAAGACAACTGGTTTGAAGGAAGCAGAATTCAATTTCGTACAGCTTTGAGATTCATATTCTGCTGGTGCGAGGAGTTGACGTCGATTAAATTTTGTGAAAAGCAACTTGATATATCGGATAAAACTGTTATAGATTGGAACAATTACATGCGTGAATTATGTGTCTTGGATTTGGTGAATAAACAAAAAAAAAAAAGGTAGGTGGACCAGATTGCATTGTGAAAATTGATGAAAGTTTGTTTACTAAACGTAGAAGTCGTTGTGGTCGGCATTTTTAAATGAAGTGTTTTATATATTTAATTGTTTTGAATAAAATATTTTGAAAGCGTTTTGATTGTTTTTTAAGTGTGGATTGGCGCCACTTAAAAACCGCCAAATCTGTAGCGGCGGTTGGCGCGTTTTCACTAATTGTCGCCAAGGTACCGTTAGTACGTAAGTACCCTAATAACTTACTGACAAAAAATTACTATCGCATACTTTTATCTCTTTAATGGAGAGCCCATATAATAACATTTGACAAGCACACCTGTTGAATACACATATGTTAACATTACTCTTCATGTGTAAAAATGTCTTCCTAGATGTCTTTTTTGAAGCAATTGATTGATATAATAAGTCTATATAAGTTCAAATTTTCAATAGACCGTAAAATATCTTAAGTTTTTATTCTGTTCTGTTTTTATATTGTTCAGAAAGATCAACGAAAAACTAAAGCTAGAAAAAAAAATGCAATATATTTTTAAAAAACAATAAAAAAAAAAAAAAAATGGTTTGGTGGAAAATATTGCGTAATAATATTAAATGGTTTTGATGAAAAATATTACCTTTCTGACATAATATCATCTATAATAAAATGAAAGATCATTTAAATTTTGGAAATTAACATTTCGTAAATAATCAATTAACAGAAAAAAAATCAATTATTTTATAATAATATAACATAAAAAAAAAACATTAAAATTAACAAACATTTTCTTGATTAATTAATTTAGTATTTTTTATTTTACTCACTAGATAATTCTGAAACTAATATGATTAAGAACTTTCACCAGACGAATATCATTTAAAAAAAAAAAAAAGCTCTCAGAAATAACACTGTTCCAAATTCGCTAACTATTCAAAACCAAACTAGTAACCATAATTTTTTTATAGTATTTACAGGAAATCCATCATTTACTGTAGCGTTGCCACATTGAATGTACCAAATGATAGTAAAAATAAAAGGAAAGGAACTATGGCAGACGACACGTCGCGACATTCTGGAGTCCAGAGTATTGATTGGATGGACCAGAGACGCTGGTGAATAGAATCAAACATCTATTCGCTTGTAAACCAACAAGCATCCTTAAAAAACTTTCTCGGAACATTTTTTTATTTTACTTTTACGTCTGCAAGGGTCAGTGAGAATTCTGAGTAAGAATGAAGAAAATTTTTTGATTACTGATTTAAGTTCTAAATTAAATGTAAATGTAACCGATTTTAAAGAATGTTTGAAGTAGTTGGGTCTTCTATTGTGGTGTTAATATTTTATAACGTAATATGGTATTTAACGTATAAAACTTAATAACAATTTGAGAAGAAAAAAAAATTTGTTAAGAAAGCACCTCATGTGTACCTAATATGGTGGGCGACATGCAATAATTTTTCATGCAGATAGTCAGCACTAAATGAGTCACCAATATTGTATAGCTAAAAAAATGTGCTTTTAAAATTACTTATTGTAATTTCATTAACAACATATATTTTGAAATGTGGAACCAAATTTTCAGTAGAAAAAAGTGTATCACTTTTAGTTTTGAAATAACATTCGTAAACAATTGTTGATGTTGTTTCTTATCCCACTTGGTAGACATCTAAACCAAGCCCACAAACCCGTATGAACTTATGGTTGAAGGGAAATGGGGCAGCTTCTGTTGTGATGGAGCACCTGTAGGTAGAAATATGACTTGGAAATGTGATTCTCTACAGTCATAAGAGACCGGGACATATGGCTTAAAGTGGATTCCGAACCACTAAAAACATCCATGGAATCTCCGGCAATCGAACCCGAAATCTGTTTCACCGAGCGCTAGACATTCGGCCATTCAGGCCGCTTCGTAAATAATTAAAAGTTATTAATCTACTTTGAAATTTCTCATAAAATACTCAAATGTAAATTTTCTCAATCATAAACGCAAGTTTTTTCATCAAGTAAATCAGTGTAAAATTTTTTTAAAATAAAGTTTAAACAAATTTTTCCTTCTTTCCATTCTCCTTCGCTGTTTATATTTGTATTAAATGATTTGGATACTTACCTATATGAAAAAAAAGTAATTATGCATTCATAAAATATAAATAATAAACAAATAGATAATGTAATCAATATTTATAAAATTCATTTATTATTATATGATTGAAAACTTATTTAATATTGATAGTAGTAATAATGTTTTTTTTTAATCGTTCAATTTCTAAATAGACTTTTATCCTTTGAGGCATGAACAATTTACTTTTTTTTAAAAAAATAAGAATTGGTCAAGTTCATGAGTGGTGTATTGAATTCTGAAAACATCCTAAAAGCGCAAGAAATCCAAGGTTCCTATACAACGCGTGAGTCACTTCACAGTGTTTAAAGGCTTCACAATAAGATCTTCCAAAGCACTTTTCCCTGCAGATTTCCTAAGATCGATGGTTATTATGCATTCGTAGAATATAAACAATAAACGAATGGATAATAATAATTAGCCTCTTTTTTTTTTTTGTAATCAATACTTGTAAAATTAATTTATTATTGTATTACTGAAAACTTCTCACTTATCTAATGTTCCCAACAGTACGAATATTTCTTCGAGTTCTTTTTGAACCATTCAATTTTTAAACAGATTTTTATCCTAAGAGGTACGAACGATATCCTTTAAAAAAAAAAAAGAAGAATTGGTCAAGTTCGTGAGTGTATTAAATTCTAAAAACATCATGAAAGCTCAAGAAATCCAAGGTCCCCATAACGCGTGAGTTCACATCACTTTTTCCCTGCAGATTTCCTAAGATCAATGATTATTATGTATTCATAGAATATAAATAATAAACGAATAGATAATAATAATTAACCTCTTTTTTTTCTTAGTAATCAATACTTGTAAAATTCATTTATTATTGTATTAGTGAAAACTTCTCACTTCTCTAATGTTCCCGACAGTACGAATAATTCTTCATTCAATTTTTAAACAGAGTTTTATCTTTTGAGGCACGAACGATTTCCTTTTTTTTAAAAAAAAAAGAATTGGTCAAGTTCCGAACAGTTTTCCAACAGTACGAATAATTCTTATTGTTATCCCCAACAGTACGAATAATTCTTATTGTTATCCCCAACAGTACGAATAATTCTTATTGTTATTCAAACAGTGCGGATAATTCTTATTGTTATTCCCAACTGTACGAATAATTCTTATTGTTATCCCCAACAGTACGAATAATTCTTATCGTTATTCCATTCCCAACAGTACGAATAATTATTCGAGTTCCTTTTTTAATCGTTTAATTTTTAAACAATTTTTTATCCTTTGAGGCACGAACGATATCCTTTTTTAAAAAAAATAAGAATTGGTCAAGTTCATGAGTGGAGTATTGAATTCTGAAAACATCCTAAAAGCTCAAGAAATTCCAAGGTCCCTAAAACGCGTGAGTCACTTCACAGTGTTTAAAGGCTTCACAAAAAGCGTTCTTCCAAAGCACTTTTCCCTGCACATTTCCCAAGATCAATGGATGTTTTATTCAAGTCTGACGAGCGGAGGTCATAACTCTTTAGGAAAAACCTGCTCCGGATACCATGTTTGGACATTGGCAATCTAGGAAAAGGTCAAATTGCTACTCGAATGATTTTCAGAGAAATAATAACAATAAAAAGAAAAGAAAGACAGTGAAAGAGAGAGTAGTAGAAGTGAGACTCTTATCAGGATGAAGGATACTTCATTCAGCTTTTTGCATAATAAGAGTTCCGTTTTCAAGTAGGCAGAAATTCAAAAAGCTGAGGGGAAAAAAGAAAAAGAAAAGAACGCCGGCTGTTTTGGTTTGAGAAAAGAAAAGCGTGTGTGGTAAAAGTGTTACTAATACAGGATCTCTTGAAGACAGTGGAGATAAAAGGGTGGAAAAGTGGTAACAAGATAACGGTATCGTGTTCGACAAATAGGACTGTTGTGCTTCGTTAACGTTATAAATTGTCGACTCTTGCAAAATGGGTATTTGATTATGCGGGTCGTTACGAAATCGAACAACATTTGTGGTCTTTTTTTATTTTCTTTTTGTGAATGCAGTGATAACCGTAGAATGGAATGAAACATTGCATTTTTTTTTCTTGCCGTTTTACAACAGTAGAAATAAAGGGTGTTCGATCAGTTTTCTCGAAAAGTCAAGCTTGCAATAAACAGCTACCACAATTGCTGAAATTTTGAAGAACTTATTTACAGGAGACAGAAGGCACGGATTTAAAAGTTTTAAAAATAATGGATTAAAAGTGTTTTTTCCCTTTTTTTTTTCAACGATCAGTTTTCTCGAAAAGTCAAGCTTGCAATAACAGCCGCCACAATTGCTGAAATTTTGCAGAACTTATTTACAGGAGAAAGAAGGCACGGATTTAAAAGTTTTAAAAATAATGGATTAAAAGTGTTTTTCCCTTTTTTTCAACGATCAGTTTTCTCGAAAAGTCAAGCTTGCAATAACAGCCGCCACAATTGCTGAAATTTTGCAGAACTTATTTACAGGAGAAAGAAGGCACGGATTTAAAAGTTTTAAAAATAATGGATTAAAAGTGTTTTATTCCCTTTTTTTTTTTTTTTTTTTTTTTTTTTTTTTTTTTTGCAATGATCAATTTTCAGATAAAACACTTTTAAGTGTTCCCTTTTTTTTTCAACGATCAGTTTTCTCGAAAAGTCAACTCGGCAGACTTGCAATACCAGGCACCACAATTGCTGAAATTTTACAGAACTTATTTACAAGATAAAAAAAGCAACGGATTTAAAACATTTAAAAATAATGGATTAAAAGTATTTTATCCTTTTTTTTTTTTCAATGATCAGTTTTCTCGAAAAGTCAACTCGGCAGGCTTGCAATACCAGCCATTATAATTACTGAAATTTTGAAAAACTTATTTACAAAAGGAAGAAGGCAACGGATTTAAAATATTTAAAAAATAATTATAAGCGTTTTATCCCTTATTGACACCGTCATATTACAATCCATGCAAGAATTTATATATAGGCTTCATATATTCCATGCCACTAACAATCTACACACAAAATCAGTGGTGTAACAATAGGGTGGCAAGACGGACAAATTGCCGCGGCTCCAGCTATAGCAGAGAGGCTATGAGTACAGGAAATACCTGATATTTGTAATTACAAATAACGTAAAGTTTTTCAATTCTGTATTTAATATGTTTAATTTGCTAAAGCGATACATTAAAAAAAATGTGTATCAAGATTTTGAACTTATTCATTTGTATGAAAAATATATCGCATCTTGTAGTAATAGTAATAGAAATAGCTTACAAAACGGATTTAAGAGATTTAAAAATAACGGATTATAAGCGTTTTATTCCTTATTGGCACAGTCATATTACAAACTATGCAAGTATTGGAATTTTGGCTTCATATATTCCAAGCCACTAACATTGTACACACACAGAGCCAGTGGCGTAACAATAGGGTGGCAAGATGGGCTAATTGCCATAGCCCCTTGAGCGAGCAGAGAGGCTATGAGTACAATAAAGGCCTGACATTTATAATTACAAAATAAGGTAACATTTATCAATTCTGTATTTCATAAATTTAATTTACTAAAGCGATAAATTAAAAGAAATGTTCATCAAGATTTTGAACATATTCATTTGTATGAAAAATATATCGCATTTGGTAGTAATAGTAATGAAAATAATTACGCATGGGTAATCTCGATGCTAAGGACTTCCCCGATTTCTGGTTCGTCAATAAGTACTTACGAAATAAAAGTGGGAATTCTGCTTCCTCCCATGTGCCACTAGGACATTTTTAAATTTTGTTAGGAATTCTCAGTTTTTACACCTTTTTTACAAATGAAATAAAAAGTCTTCTTCCATAACGTAACTGGTTGATTTATTAATCATAAGGAATCATTTTATGTCTTCAAGATTTCCTACAGTGTACACTGCATTTATGCTATTTGTAACAATCCCTGTGACTATTGCTAGTGATAAGCGATCATTTTCAAAATTAAAATTGATAAAAACCTATTTAAGAAATTCCAAGGCTATTCTATCCATCGAAACATTCTATGGGCCAAAACTTGAACCTTTATGCTGTTATTGACACTTTTGCTGAACTGAAAGCCCGAAAAAAAAATTTTTACCAAAAAAAACCGGTAATTTTAATTTAATACCCTCTTTAAGTTAAAAGTTCATAGTATCAAGGAAATTCAATGATGATACTTTGCGTTGAGTGGCCCCACTCGAAAAATTTGCCACGGGCCTCAGATGGTATAATGCCACTTTCCTATAGTAAGGGAATGTAGTATAATTTGGAAAAACGAAGCCTTTTCATTTTCCCAAATGCAGTTTCAGGTTTTAAAGTCCAAAAGAAAAGACATTAGATTCACAAATTTTGTGAGCACTTACTACTCAGAGCCATTTAACATAATAATTTAATGAATACTTAAAGTGTCTTAAAATTGACTTTCTTTTAATATACGGTAGTACTTTATTAAAAGAAAATGATAATACTTTGCATGGAGAGACCCCCATTCGAACAATTCGTCACGAACCTCAGATAGTATAGCTACGCCATAGCACAGAACTATTATAGATTTAAAACTTCTCTTTTGAATGTTTTAGTGTTTATCTTTTATACTTTTTTCGTAGATTTTTTCAACCATCCTGTAGTATTAACGAATTGTATATCACGAAAATTCGAGTTTGAACCCAATAAAGAAACATAATGACACATAGTAAAAACGTAAAGGAGACAAGCAATAACTCATTCTATATAAATGCATTTCTTCGGTCCACTATGTGTTAAAAAGAAAGATGAATTGTAATCATCAATAATTTTCCTTTCGAGCCTTGTTATAAGAAATACGTGTGATAAATCATAACCTTAATAATAGCAATCATTTGGACATCTAATATCAATCTTCTGATTACATTCAGTTTTAAAAATTGCAAGAAAAAAATATCCCCACTGTGCATTTACAGCCTGAGATTAATTCTAGAAAAGCAAAAGCATCTTGAAAGAATACTTGCCAAATTACCTCACTTTATGTCACGATCAGAGGGATCTAATTCTATGGCCTCCTTTTCAAAATTCAAATAAGGAGTTCGTTTCATGTAGTAGTTAAAATGTTTCTGTTTTATATATCACCAGACGATTTGATATGGTATTGCCATTTACAGTAATATTTTAGTTCGAATATACATTAATAAATATTATAAATTTAGATTTTTAAAAAAATTCAGATAATTCTTTCTTCCGAATAAAAAAAATATAAAGTATAATTATATGAAAACATTAAAAATAACTAAAAGCATTAAGTCCAAATAGGAATTAGTACAATTATTTATTATTTTGCTTTATCAAAATTTCACCATAAAAAATGCATTTTTTTAAATTGCTGTAAATTTATAAAAAGGGTTTCACAAAATTCGTATTAGTTAAAACAAAAAAATATATATATTTTAATTTTTAATGGAGTAAAAAAAGAAAAAATACATACAAATTAACGATTCTATTTAAAAAATTCATTGCGTTTTTATTTTGTAAATACTTTTACAAATTAAGAATGAAAATTTGAAACGGACGTATCAGTTACAGAGAACCCATGTGTTTAAGATAGCCTCTACTTCTGCATTAATGAATTAAATGTATGCAAAAAATGAATTTGTATCTATTGAAAATCATAAAATATGAAATTTAAAAAAAGTTAAAAATAAAAATAAAAGTAATTACTAATATACATTACTAATTAATAATATTAATTATAATATAATAATTAAAAATATTAATTAATAATTATAATATTACTTGCTAATATATTGATACATAATACAAATAACGAAGCTCATTTTATAAAGAATAAGATTCTTATAAGAATTATAATTATTTTTAAATGTATTGTAAGAAATGTTTCTTATAATAATGTTTGCAATCTGTTTAAATGTTTTGCTATTCAAAATCTATTTAAGAATATTCTGATATATACTTAGAAAAAGAAAAAGAAATTAAAAATTCTTTCATAAAATAAAGAAAAAACGCCTTAGAGATATTTATATAGTCTGATATAAATCATATTTTTATGTAAACAATCGTTAAATTCGTATTTTTATTTTTATATAATAGCAAAAATAAAAAAAAAAAACCACTTCGCTAAGGAACTCGTTTTATAGCACTTTTAATTATTGTTTGTAAAAATATTATTATTAAAGCACTTTTTAATTATCGTTCTGTAAAATATTATTATTAAAACACATTTTAATTTTTGTTTACAAAAATATTATTATTGTAGAATTTTTTAATTGTCGTTTGTAAAAATATTATTATTATGGAACTTTTTAATTATCGTTCTGTAAAATATTATTATAGGATGTTTTAATTATCGTTTGTAAAAATATTATTATTATAGAACTTTTTAATTATCGTTCTGTAAAATATTATTATTATAAAAATATTATGTTTTAATTATCGTTTGTAAAAATATTATTATTATAGAACTTTTTAATTATTATTTGCAAAAAAATTATAGAACTTTTTAATTATTGTTTGTAAAAATATTATTACAACACTTTTTGATTATTGTTTGTAAAAATATTATTATTATAGAACTTTTAAATTATTGTTTGTAAAAATATTATTATTACAGCACTTTTTAATTATTGTTTGTAAAAATATTATTATTACAGCACTTTTTAATTATTGTTTGTAAAAATATTATTATTACAGCAATTTTTAATTATTATTTGTGAATATTGTGAGTGAGAAATATAATTTTAACGTTTTCGTTCTGTATTTACCATTCGCTTAGTAGATAAATTGGAAAAATTGCATGCGTCTATTTTTTGTTTAATTCATAATAAAGCCCACATATTTGTCCCCAATTATATTTATTTAAAAGAAGACTTTTTTTTTTTTTTTTTTTTCAGAGCTTCTTTTCCAAAGATTGTTGACTATAAAAATACTGGTACTTTTCTAGTTTAAAAATTGTTGTTAATATTATTTTCCCAAAAGAGATAATATTCCTTTGTAACTTTTAAATACCCTTAAATATTTTTCTTTTCCAAAGGTTATTGACTCAAAAATACTGTTATATTTTAGTTTAAAAATTGCTATTAATTTTCTTTTCCCAAAAGAGATAATAGAGAGTTTTTGCATAATGTTTTTTTATCGTCCGATATTTTTTTCTTCCTAGCGCGCATGCTCATAGGAAACATTGTACCTATTGCGCATGCGTATCTGTAATACTGCACTTCTGAGCTATTCCTATGAGCATGCGCGCTAGGAAGAAAAATATCGGACGATAAAAAAACATTAGAGGGTTTTTGCATACCGTACGTTAGTTACCGTAGGACGTCCGTTAGCTTTTTCTCCCTAGCGCGCATGCTCATAGGAAATTATGTTTCCTATGAGCATGAGCGCTAGGGAGAAAAAGCTAACGGACGTCCTACGGTAACTAACGTACGGTATGCAAAAACTCTCTAATATTCCTTTGTAACTTTTAAATACCCTTAAATATCTTTCTTTTCGAAAGGTTGTTGACTAAAAATACTGCTATGTTTCTAGTTTAAAAATTGCTATTAATTTTTTTTTCCCAAAAAAGATAATATTCCTTACTAACGTTTAAATACACTTAAGCTCTTAAATATCTTGCCCACTTGAATTCTCTTTGTTTAATAGAGCATAAATATCCGAGTGCAATTGAAAGAAAAGAAATCGAATATCATTACAGAAACACAATAAGTTAAAATAGATATAATATAACTGAAATATATTTCTAAAATTCCCAATATCTAAAATTACTGATATGAAGTAAACAAAGTGGCAAGGCGTGAAAAACGTTTTACTACGAATGTAATAAAAACACTAGACCATTTCGTCAGAACTAATTACTTCTGCTAGAAGAACTCTCGGATCCCACCATAATGGAACCATTTTTCCGTTTCTCAGCTGAGTAAGCAATTTCGGAAGAACCGGAAGTCCATTTCGGTGTTGACTGTCTCTGTTCCAAAATTGAAATGGGAACTGTCTTATTTTCCAACTGTCATAATCTCTGGACTTTTTTTCGTTTTCAAAATCTATGATTTCCGTTGAAGATAGGTTAAAGTTTTTGAAACCAAAGAGCACTGATTGAAATTTTATTTATCTATCTTATTTTACTTACGTGGTCAATAAATTTTTGGCACTATGCTATTATTGAGATACTGTTCCAATCTTTTTTTTTTTTCAAAATCTATGATTTCCGTTGAAGATAGGTTAAAGTTTTTGAAACCAAAGAGCACTGATTGAAATTTTATTTATCTATCTTATTTTACTTACGTGGTCAATAAATTTTTGGCACTATGCTATTATTGAGATACTGTTCCAATCTTTTTTTTCTTTTTCAAAATCTATGATTTCCGTTGAAGATAGGTTAAAGTTTTTGAAACCAAAGAGCACTGATTGAAATTTTATTTATCTATCTTATTTTACTTACGTGGTCAATAAATTTTTGGCACTATGCTATTATTGAGATACTGTACCAATATTTTTTTTCTTTTTCAAAATCTATGATTTCCGTTGAAGATAGGTTAAAGTTTTTGAAACCAAAGAGCACTGATTGAAATTTTATTTATCTATCTTATTTTACTTACGTGGTCAATAAATGTTTGGCACTATGCTATTATTGAGATACTGTTCCAATCTTTTTTTTCTTTTTCAAAATCTATGATTTCCGTTGAAGATAGGTTAAAGTTTTTGAAACCAAAGAGCACTGATTGAAATTTTATTTATCTATCTTATTTTACTTACGTGGTCAATAAATTTTTGGCACTATGCTATTATTGAGATACTGTTCCAATATTTTTTTCATGAGAAAAAATGAGGTATATCAATATTCTAAATGATATTAAATAGAAAATTAAGAAGATATTTTATTTCGACAATGCATGTAAATGATACACTTTCAGATAAATGAGGATATAAATATGAAACTCATAAAAAGTAATTTAATAATGGCATAACCATAAAATTTTCACTACATTTAATAAATATGTACATTAATACTTTCTAATCAATATGTTATTGTTAATAATTTTCATAATAACTGAGTCTTATAAATGTTTATTAATACAGCCATATTTTTTGGGTAATATATTTTTTCTTTTTTACAAAAACCATCATCTCATGTCATTGATGAGAGTAAGTTCAGAGTATGCTTAAGAAAAAAAAATGTGTTATTTTATTAAGGGGCCTGAAAGACCGAGTGTCTGGAGCTCGGTATCATAGGTTTCGGGTTCGAATCCCGGCGGTGCCATACTTGTTTGTAGTGGTTCGAAATCCACTTTAAGCCGTAGGTCCCGGCCTCATATGACTGTAAGAGCATTACGGAGCCCAGTCAAACTTCTCTCACCCACATCATTCCGAAATTGTATAGGGGCAACTCAGCTCTAGCAACAGTGTTATGGCGTGGGGTGGTGTAGTAATAGTTATCTTATTATAAATTTTTAACCAAAAATGAAAGTGTCATATTAATATATCGAGAAACACTGGTAAGATGATCTGATTTTGATAAAAAATTAAAAGATTGAATATGACTAGCTTTTAATTTAAAAATAAAAGATCAAATAATAGAAAATCATTTCAATATTTCTAATTTATTAATTGAAAATCCTTTATAATTATCTAATCTAATTTATTTAAAATCATTTCTAATTTATTACGAACTTGATGTAATATTTTTTGTTAATAATGCGGTAGAATGGATGTAGTGCCCCTATGCAGTGCGATATGAGCTCAATTGATCGGTTGTTTCCAGGTCGTAAGCATAAATCCCAAGTCTAATCTTCAGTTATGATGCATTTCAACTTGTCCTGATAGTCCGATAGCATTGTTTCACACACCTCAACGCGACGATATTTTCCCAAAAAATTCAGTGTTTTCGGTATCAATCGAGATTTGACGCGTTTGAGCCCAAAACATCTCTTAAAATGGAACTGACCGATTCTTTCGAAATTCCAACATCCTCAGCAAGGTCTCTAATTGTAAATCGATGGTTTGCAAGCATCAAATCTTTCATTTTTTGGACGTGAGCTTCGTCGGTTGAGGTTGATGGTCGGCCAGAGCGCTCTTCGTCTTCTACGCGTTTTCTGCCTTCTTTGAACTATTTATAAGACTTGTAAACATTTCTTTCCGATTTAGTTTGCCCACCGAATGCCTTCTGCAACGTTCTATACTTTTCTCCAAACAAAATTTAATGTAAGTTCTTTGCTCAATTATTTCAGATATTTCAAAAATCGCCTAAATCATTTGTAGCGTCTCACAAAGCCAAGCGTAACTCAAACACTAATGAATAGTTTGATGTCAAATTTCACACAGATTTCACTCTGTGCAGCTCTGGAGAGGCTATGGACTCCACGCATCTACTTCACTGTCCTGCTCTGTGCAAGACTTTTCTCGCCGAGCGATATTGGGAGGCTAGAGATATGTTAGATTAATGAACTCTGTTGTAGCATGTTTTGTTGTTTTCTCTGTTCTTTTTTATTTTTCGTTGTTCTATAACTGTTCATAATCTGCCATCGGAAATAAAAAAAATAAAAAAATTTCACACAGATGTCAAGAACAGTGCCAGCAACTTATAAAAGAAAAAGAATTGAAATTCCATAAGCCCCGAGAATTTTAAATTGAAAATTGGTCGTACTTAATGGACACAGTAGTACAATGGCCACATAAGTTAAATATTTATTTGTGTGTGCTTAAATGAAGAATAAACTAGCGTGTGAATATTTTAGAATGTTTGAGATAATGCCATCTAAAATGTAACTTACAAAGCTATAATCGATCTAGCGAAGCTGGGGAATGCAGAGCTGGTGACCGCATAAATTATTTCTCATTGCAGTCTTGGGAAAGGAAGTGAACTACGAACTGTTTTAAAATGGGAGTGTCTTGGAGAGATACCAGACAAAATAAGAGAGGTACAGTATCGTATTTCTTAACATATTTAATGCATTCACTATCTTCCGCTGAATTAAAGCAGGGATGTACAGGCTTGAGAAAAACCGGTCAACCAGAAAGTTATTTAACATACATATATGTATCGTTTTTATATTAAATAAAAAATTAATAATGTAGAAAAAAGCAAATAAAGAATTTTATGTGTCATATTATATAAATTTAATTAGCATTTTAATATTCGGTTCTATTTTTGTAGCAATTCAGCTCAAAAGTGATTAATCAAATGGTTTTTTTTTAAAACTCGTGCTTAAAAATATTCATTTAAACAGGCTTGCACATTTTAATGTATTATTTAGTAGCAACTTCATATGCTTTGTAAGCATAATTTTAAAATTTAAACATGTTTCTGACAAAAAATATTGTAAAGATGAAAATAAAAATAGATCTTAAATGCGGGTTAGTACATCAATGACATTGATAATGTTTAGATATTTTAGTCGACAATAATTTAGTCGCGATTGTTGTTATTTTAGTCGGGACTCAATTAGAAAAATATTTAATTAATCATTTTTCCAATATTCAAATTATTTTTTTTTTTTATTAAATTTAAAAAAAATCTAGTACCCTATTTTTATCTCTCGTCACAATCTTAAAAAAAATTCAAAGAAATTACCAATTATATTTTTTAAGAAACATGGACATATGAGGTGGACCGCAAGAATAACTTTTATATTATTGCTGTTTATTATTATTATTATTAAAAAATTTTAAGTTTACATATCTAAGTTAATTGTCAAACCTCAAAATTGTTAGCCTTAATTGTTTAGTTTGAAGTTAATCCTTCAAGGTTATTTTTTCTTTCCAACAGGAACTTCGAGTTATAAAATCCTTTGTTGCTTTCCTGAAGAAGAGTGATGGAAAACAGCCTCATGTTTGCATTTCGTATGGGACAAGAACACAAAAATTTCATTCTAGCAGTCTGGTACTTAATGCTAAATGCTCACACCAATGCTCTCACTATATAACCAAAATCGAGTCTTCTTTTTGTAAATAGAGATTGCAACACACGTTGTCTGTAGAGAAACAAAGCCTTATCCATTTACAGCACTGGTTCCCAAATTCTGGGGTGTAGAGTAATGGTCAAGGGAGTGATAGTAGCCTTCGATGCATTTAGAGGAACTCATTTAATAAAAAGTAAGGGGAATGGTGAAGGCATAAAGAAAGAAAGAATATAAAAATAATAGCATTTCTCTCGTCATATTTAATAAATTGTAGGAATAGTGCGATCACGAAGTTGTTAATGTGATTTAAGAATATTGCTGACCTTTACAAAATAGAGCTGAGGATTAATGTATAGATAGCAATGCATCAGGTTCATCCTTCTCACTAGGATCATTTTTAATGCTATTAGTAATTTTTATTTCCATATCATTTCCATTTTCTGCGTGTAATGCAAATGTTACTATGGTTCATTTTAATTAATTTTATAAATTAAATCTTTAAGATTTCTTATTCACAACATTTATATTTACTATGTTTTAAGACATAAGAAGATATACAGAAATTAAAAAAAAAAAATTTAATATATCTTTCAAATTTTTCGCTTAATGAACTTTGAATTCCAAGGTAGCTCATAATATTGTTATAATTATTATTATTATTATTTTTGAAAAGGTGGCAATAAGATAAATACGTTAAGAAATTGCTGATTTACGAGTTAGTTTGGGTTTGTAGTTAGTACTCCAAATTTTTGAATTGAGGATTTGGTTTGGTTTGTACTCTCTACGGTAATTTTTTGCACACTTTAGGCAAATTAGACCGGCACCTACTGTTTAATGGGGATCCCGAACCACTAAGAAACAACCATGCCACCGCCAGGATTCGAACTTGAAGCGTGTGGTACCAAATGCCAGAAGGCTAGCCAATTGGTTATCCGGCCGTTTTTGAATTGAGGCAGCACAGTTCGAAATTCTATATGAGAACGGATTTTGTTCGTCTTGTTTCTTTCAAACTGCAGTGGCAGAAGGAATCAAGATTTTCTCCTTGTATTGGTGACTCCAGCATAAAATGGTCACCAAGCTTAACATGCTTAAGGGTCTAATACTCACACAATCATAAATAAAAGGGTTTCTAAATTATTTTCTTATTCCTTATTGTTATTCAGATTAATGATTTATTTATTTATTCAAGTGCTCTAAAATAGATCCATTTATATTCATTTTAAACATCAATTTAGAAAACAGTCTTGAATAAACAGCATCCATGTACGGCATTCAACTAAAATTCTGTTTACTTTTAATATATGGAATGCGACATAATAAACAAAAACGAGACCAACTGGTTAGGTTTGGCAATGGAGGCCTTTATATAATCAGTAGCGATTGGCAATAAATTTATTGACTGGAAAGTCCTTCGGTTGGGTTTGAGAAAGTAGGCGGAGAATGTGGTTGAGAAGTTGTTCTAACTAAACCGCGGTGGCCAGACGGACCAACATTGTTCACCTATACTATGATCATCTAGCTTATCCGGTTCAAAGGCAGATGAGTACATATCCCAGCAAAAGAAAATTAAAACATTTCTTAATTAGCCCTTATTATTACTGTCCTCAAAATTTATACATTTATATTCATTTTAAATATCAAACTAGGAAATAGTCTAAAATAAATAATACTAGCATGTCATTAATGGTCTAAATTAATGTTGAAATGCCGAATAAATCTTTTACTTTTAATATGCATAATGCAGCATGGTAGGTGGTGGGGGTGCGGGTGTTGTCTTCATTAGCAACTTCGAAGAGTAAAATAAAATTAGTATCCGAAACAATGACTATTATTTTGTTTTTAGTCCAGAAATTACAGCCATTGAAAAAGCTCTTGATTATGCCCTTACTACTGATAAAAGTAATATATGGATTCTGACTGACAGTAAAAGTGCTATCCAGTATCTGGAAAACTGGCAGAAAATATATGACAAACCTAATCAGGATATTTTAGTACTTCTCTCTGAGCTATATCCGGGGAAATCGGTAAGCCTTCAGTGGATTCCTTCGCACGTTGGGGTGTACGAAAATGAGATTGCAGATTCTTTTGCGGGAAATAGTTGTGATCTTCCGAACATCAAATCTGCAGAGATAACTCCTTTGGAAATCTAAATGTAAAATACTTTCTACTTTCGCCTTTTGCGCCTTCCTCCGGTTCATGACTGGTACACTGCAAGCGACCCGGGCCTGTCTATGTCATGCAACGTCCCTAAACCTCTCCAATCGACTTTAGGAAGATTCAGAAGTGGACATTTGAAGAGTATGAAATTTGGGAATGGGGAGAAAACTTTTTTTACTTGTTCCCTTCCCGTTAGTCCCGCTCATCTTCTTACGTGTTTAAGCGCCTCCTGGAGCCAGCTGGTGGTTCAGTAAGGGAAGGTTTTTGATAATTCATGCGATGGGGTCTTTTGGACCTGGCGTAGGTTTTCCTGCAGTAGGGGGGGGGATTACTAACAACAGTAATGCAACAAGATATTAAGCAACAAACTCAATTAATTACAATTGCAACACTATATTAAAGAACAAAACCAATTAGTTAAGTTTCACAATGTCTTTTTTTAAATAATCAGCAGTGAATCCGTGGCCTGGAAAGTTTCTCTGCAGAATTTCGGCAAGTAGATAGACAATGTGAACCTCAAATGTTGCTCCGAGGTTGTTCCATGCAAATTGCAGCAGCACAAGGGAACAACATTGTGCTCCTACAGCGATGATAATGTGATCACCAAGCTTAACACGTTCAAGGTCAGATGTTTACATGTCCTCGCAACAAAAAATAAAAGGATGTCTAAATTATTTTCTTATTCCTTATTATTCAGTTTATTTACTCAGGTGCACTGTCAAAAATCGGCACTTTATTTTTATTTTAAACATTAATTCAAAAAACAGTCTAGAATAAATAATACCCGGCATACCATTTATGGCCTCCGAATACAGCTCTGTTTACTTTTAATATGCGAAATGCAACGTTATATTAAAGAACAAAACCAATTAGTTAAGTTTCACAAGGGCGTTCTTTAAATAATCAGCAGTGAATTTCGATGTAAACAAGGCCACAGTTTTTAGGACAAGCACCCACTTCTCTGGAATATGCCTACATAATCAGATGTTAATGTAATTTAAATTTTTTTCACCGTGTTATTCTTCGGCAAGAAGATCTTTAGAGTGGGCGATGGTGAACTTCCTTTGAGTACCAAACTGTATCACCTAATTGTTACAATTTTTTGATGGATGACACTGGATACAATTAGACTCATGTTACAGAACCTTTTAATCATTTTTCCATGTCAGATTAGAATGTAAAGCATTCCCGTTTTAGTTTTACTGTGGATTAGCATATTGTTGTACGCACAAATGAATAAAAGAAGACGTTTATTACAGTTTATGTTATTAATAAATTAAAATTATTTTTACTTGTAAATCGTTGCAGTTATAAAGTCACCCACACTTCAACTAAATCGAATCTCTTACAAACTTCCTTGAACTTAGTTATAATTTGTTATTATCATTTATGAGGAAAAGAATAATAAATAAATAAATTTCATTCAACAAAGTTTCAGAAATAATAAATAATAAATTGCATTTAAATTAATAGTATTAACATTAATTGTATTAGAAGTTAATTGCATTAAACCTCGTAGAATTTAGATATAATGTTGTTATTATTTATGAGGAAAAGAATAATAAATTAATAAATTTTAGAAAGAATAAATAATAAATTGCATTTAACTTAATAGCATTAACGTTAAGTGCATTAGAAGTTAATTGTATTAAACTTCGTAAAACTTAGTTATAATCTGTTATTATTATTTATGAGGAAAAGAATAACAAATAAATAAATTTTATTTAATAAATTTTAGAAATAATAAATTGCATTTAACTTAATAACATTAACGTTAATTGCATTAGAAGTGCATTAGAAGTTATTACATTAAACTTCGTAGATCATAGTTTAGATTAAACTTTGTAAACTTAGTTATAATCTGTTATTATTATTTATAAGGAAAAGAATAATAAATAAATAACTTATATTTAATAAATTTTAGAAATAACAAATAATGGATTGCATTTATTAACTTTTAGAATTTTTTTCTAAAAATTATTGTTTTATTATAGAATGCATGCTTTATAATACCGGGTGCATGAGGGTCGAGTGACTAGCGGTCTGGTACTCCGTACTATACATTTCGGGTTCGAGTCCCTGCTGTGCCATAAATGTTTGTAGTGTGCCGGAATCCACTTTAAACCGTAGGGCGTAAGGCTGACAACCCTACACCGTGAAAAGAAAATGTCGCGAAACCTACTAGCAGGCAGACGGCCTTTACCCAGCATGGTGCAGCTTTATAATACATTAAATGTAAAAGATCGATATACGGTGTTGCCAATTAAATGAGATAATTTCCTGTTAGCAAGTCTTTCGACAGTTAAATTATCATTGTATTTATATTTTATATACTTTTAATGTATAATAAATGAACAATTAATAACTTTCAGAAATGATTTTAAAAATAATTTTATAGATACAGTTTAGAAAAAGGAAATGTGTAAATATTATATTAAAAGTATTAATTTTTATACACATTTTGTACATTATTTTTAAAAAAAAAAAGAACTTTTTGTCTTTTATTTATAATATGATTTCCATACTTTTTTCATTCTAGTAAAAGTAATTTACCCATTTGAATAAACTATGAATAACCAGAAGAAGAAGAACCTGGTAATAATAATAGAGCTAAGAATAACCTATTTAGTATGTATAAACTTTCAAAAGGTTTTTGTATATATTTTCGCTAGAAATTGATTGAGAAAAATTGAAATAATTGGTTTAGCTAGAAAAGCTTTTAGTTTTAAATTGTAGAATAAATATTATAGAATAAAAATATAAAACAAAAAGTATAAATACAGAACAGGCATTAAAATATCGTAGAATGAAAATTAAAATATTTATTTTTGAAATTCGATAAAAGAAGCATACATGAAATATAAAGTATTCTTTTACAGATTTTTCGTAGATAAAAAAAAAAAAAAAATACTCAAAATCAAACAATTTTTAAGACATACTAATGAGATTTTTATAAAATTAAAACTTTATATCTGTCTTTTTTTTTTTTTTTTTTTTTTTCTTTTTCTTTTGGAAGAAAAAGAGATTTGTGTATTGTCTAGGTTCACTTTAAGTTCGTTAATCTTCTTTAATAGTTTCAAAGAATACTTTATCATCAACATATTCCTTCGTAACTGCACGTACACACACACATTATATATATATATATATATATGTGTGTGTGTGTATATATATATATATATATACATACAGAAGAATACACAAAAACCGAGGGAGAACTAACAAGGAGGAATTAAAAACATAACCAGTTTGTAACCTGTACTAGCTGTATATATATATAGCTATAATGTGGATATCTATTTAAAGTATATATAATTTTTCATTGTATGCTTTTTCTCCACTAATAATAATGGGTACGGTCATTTTGTATTTATATTTATACTTGCAGGCCTTTCTTATTAAAGATATATTTCAAAAGGAAATGGTGCATGTTTTTGTTTATGGATTGCTACTTTTTAACAAAAATATCCTCTTCCTCTGCCCTGATTTCTTATCTAATTGAAATCTTGCGCTTTCATCAGATGTCCCTAACAGGCAATATCCTTTGTGCGCTTTAACAGACTGCTTTCCGAGAAGTTCCAACAGATGGCCGCTCTGTGCTGTAGTATCTAACAGGTACTTGAAAAAACTCTGAAGCGATCTGCCTGGGAGAAATCTTCTCACGGACACGCCTTGGGTGGTATGTTATAAGTCGCAAGACAGTCTAGTCTTTTATTATGCTGAATAGTTAATCCACTTTTAAAAGAACAGCCATAAAGTTTTTTGATAAAAGAAGGGATTTTTTTTTTTTTCCTTTTAGTTGGAGTAGAAAGGAAGGTGCAGACCTCAGTCTGTCTTATCCTGTGTCTATTCTATAAAAAATGTAATGTTAGTAATTTTTTAAAAGATTTTAAATTTTGATAATATGGGCCTGGAACAAGTCCAGCTTTAGTTAAATTAAATGTAAACATATATTGGAAAAAATATTTTGTTCAATGCTTTTTATTTTATTGCAAACTAGATTGGTTTGGTTTGTCGCTCTACGGTCATTTTGTGCACACTTTGGGCTAATTAGACCGGTACCTACAGTTTAACGTGGATTCCGAATCACTAACAAATATCCATGCCATTGCCAGGATTTGAACTTGAAGCATCAAACGCCAGAGCGCTAGACAATTGTAGTGCTAGGGAGTTATTTAATTATTTTAATACATAATAAAGAATTAATAATATAATATAATAAAAATAAATAAATAACTATGCGTGAAATTACAATGGTTTAACGAATGTTTTAATGTTTGGTTCTTATTCATACAGTGACCAAGTTAAATTCAAGCATTCGTCAAATAGTTAAATGATTTTTAATAAAATAATAACGATTATAATAACAAATGACAAATAATTAACGATTTAACTTCTTTGATATTCATACGTAAAGGTGTTTGTTCACAAATATATTTATTAATCCAAAAGGCTTATACTTTTCAATATATAGTCTACAAACAATCATCGCTACTTTGTAATGAGTAATTTTAAAATGAAACGTGTTTGGCGATAATGCAGAAAACTGTAAATACGCCCAGCCCGAAGGCACACGTGACTGTTTGGCGATAAAAATTGCAGAAATAAAAGAAATCGTAGATCATAATCTTGCATCAAAGATAGTAGTTTAGTAACAAAGATTTTATATTTCATGTTTGCAATAAATTAGAAAACATTGAATAAAACTCTTTTCTAATATTTAAATGCATGCCTTTTTATTAAATTACAGCTGGGTCATGTTTTATGCTTTAATCTTTCATCAAAATCTGAGGTTGTTCCAAAAAAATTACTCATTATATATGTATTTTTTTTAAAGCAGAAGTGATATGTGATGAAGTCGTCAGTTGGAAAAGCAACGGAGGGCAAAAATAAAACGAGAACTCATTGATTTAATTCAATGGTTCTCAACCTTTTTTGAAGTCAGGGGGCATTTAAAAACCTTCAAATAATTCTAAGCGCACTATATAAAAATTTCTGACATATGAGTGCTGTTGCTTCTTATCCCCCTTATCCCAGCAATATCTAGACCAAGTCATGAATCTGTGGGGTTTCATGGAAGAAAGGAGGGGGGGAGCAGCTTCCGTTGTCATGGAGCACATTTAGGAGAAGTCTGACGAATAAGAATCCGCTATTAAAACCTAAATTTTTTTATATCCAGATGGACAACTTTACAGACTACTACTTACAGACGGTGGAGTCTAAGTGAGTGCAATGAAAAAATTTTTAACATTAAAAATCGAATGCATAATCGACTAAACTGAATGAATCGAATAAACTCGAATGTATATTATTAACAATTTTCATAGCGATTGGTTTTATGGTATAGAAGTTGATATACTGCATCACCATATGGTGTGCGACTAATAGTGCAACAAAGGGGATAACATAGAAACATTCTATATGTTTTGTCACACACAAAACATTTCATCAAAATCGGTCCAGCCGTTTAAGAGGAGTTCAGTGACAAATACGAGTACAGAAAATTATAAAGATATATATATTACATTTATAAAATGTATATCTTATTCTTAAACGAATTAATCTGAAAAAGAAACGAAAAAAAAAAAAAGCAGTCTTTCTTTAAGACAATCAAATTATTGTTGCTTTATCACTTTTTAAGGGTTTTACTTCACTGTTAAGCTCGAATGTAGATTTTCAAGAAGGTTTTTTTTTTTTTTTCCGGCTGTCCTACAAAAGTGTTCGGGCTATCCGCCAATAAGTAACAAAAACTAAACAAATTACTGAGATAGCCTCTTAATTGTGCTCTTGAATCGAAGGACCCTTCGTTTCGAATGACCTAGAAAAAAAGATGAAAAGAACCTTTTTTTACCCCCTGATAATAAGCAAGGATGGAAATTGGGCATAAAAAACACCATATACATAAAAGAAAACTGCGCCGACAGATTTAAGCCTTTCAATGACTGCTCTTTGGCGTTATTTGAACTAATCCCTAACAGCAGAAAACTCGCCAACTGATTAAGGCGGCGAGCAATCTCATTTATGTCCAATTACCAGACCTTGTAGTCTTATCGGAATAAATACGTTGTGATGATTCAGTGCTGAAAGAACGTATAATACGGCCATTGAGAGTTGGGAAGAAAAAAAATCAGTGGTCTTCTTCCAAGAGTCGGCTTCGAATCGGAATGCCTACATGCGTAAATTAGACTGAATGAGGAGAAACAGAAAATTTGTGTTGAAAAAGAGATCTTGAAGGACGCTGACTTGAGGAGATTGGAAGACATTTTCTTGATGCAGAAGTGAGTGGGCACAGTTAACGCACGCAGGGTCAAATAAACTAGTTTTTGACATGGGCACTTGAAACTTAAAAATAAATTATGTAACAGCAGAAAAATGGGGGGCAATGTATCGGCTCTGTTGGGTTATTAACTTGTCTTAATTTCATTACGTATTGCTTCTGACATGGGCTGTTTAAGAACTAAAAATAAGCTATTCAAAAATGGGATATATAGTATGATGTAATGTCATAATTATGCTGGGTTTTATTTTTATTTTGGCCTTCAAATAGGCACACCGCGAAATGCTAGACTGTTATTTTAAGATGACTATATTTATCATCACACACATCATATCTATCATTTATAGGAAATATTAATAAAATGAAATATGCATTAGTTTCAAGATATATAGAAGATAAGAAAGATATATGGATTGTGTTTATTTAAATTAAGTTTTTCATCATTAAGAGCACATAAGTAGTAATTGTCTTATACATTTAGCTAATAACTGATAATGTGTATGCATATAAATTTTTAATAAATTGAATATTAAAAAGTATAGAAAAGGAAGGGTTAAACCTATTGACAAAATGAAAAAAATTCGAGAGGTTATCGGGAACAACCTTAATTTAATGATAAAAATTGTTTGTTTAATAAATAGAAAAGAAAATCAATGTGGATGGTTTGTGAAATGGGTCATTCTTTCAAAGTTTGAATACTTCAAATATGAAATACTACTGTGTCCAAAAAGTAAAACCAATTTTCAATTTAAATTTCCCGGGCATATGGAATTCACATTTTTTTTTTCTATCTTAGGTTGTTGGCACTGCCCTTGACATCTGTGTGAAATATCACGTCAAAATATTCATTAGTGTTTGAGTTACGCTCGGCTTTGTGTGGAGCTAAAAGTGAGTTCGGCGATTTTTGAAATGTATTAATGAATTAAGTGAGCAAAGAACTTGCATTAAATTTTGTTTGCGGAATGAATATTCGTCTGCGGAAACGTATAGAATGTTACAGAAAGCATTCGGTTAGTAAACTATATTGGAAAGAAATGTTTACCAGTGGTATAAACAGTTCAAAGAAGGCAGAGAACTCTTTGAAGACGAAGAGAGCGCTGATCGACCATCAACCTCAATCGACGAAACTTTGGATTTGGTGCCTGCAAACCGTCTATTTACAATTAGAGACCTTGTTGATGATGTTGGAATTTCAAAAGTATCGGTCAATTCCATTTTAAAAGATGTTTTGGGTCTCAAACACATCAAATCTCTATTGGCACCGAAAACACTGAATTTTTTGGAAAATATCGTCGCGTTGAAGTGTGTGAAACAATGCTTTATGACTATCAGGACAAGTTGAAATGCATCATAACTAGAGATGAGACTTGGATTTATGCTTACGACTTGGAAACAACCGAATATCGTGACAAAGGTGAAACAAGACAGAAAAGAACACTCCAAAGTCATTCAAAAGTCAGGGTCATGCTGACAGTTTTCTTCAATTACCGTAGTGTGGTGCATTATGAATTCCTTCTGCCGGGCCAAATTGTCAACAAGGAATATTATTTGAGTGTTATGCGTCATTTGCGTGAAGCTATTCGCAAAAAGAAGCCACATTTATGGAAAAACAGCTCTTGGTTTTTGCATCACGATAATGCGCCAGCTCACACTTGATTCTTCGTGACTTTTTCGCCAATATTGAAACCCACATCGTTCCACAACCACCGTATTCACCTGATTTAGCACCGTGAGACTTCTGGTTATTCCCTTAACTCAAAAGACCATTCCGGGGACACCGCTTTGAGTCGCTTGAAGAGATTCAACGTGAATCGGCGCTCGCTTTGAAGGCCATCCCTGCCAATGACTTTTTAGCATGCATTGAGGATTGGAAAAAAAAGTTGACAAAGTGCATTGCGTCCGGAGGGAATTACTTTGAAGGCGATGAAATAAATTTGGTAGAATAAATAAAGAGTTTTTGAAAAAAAAAATGGTCTTACTTTTTGGGCACAGTAGTATTTTATCTAAAGTTTTATTCATTTATTTCTTTTTCAAATTTACTCATATTATTTATATTCTTTTGATTGCTAGGAAGTGCGAGCAACGATTCTTTTGTTTTAAAATGGAATTTGTAAGCCGTCGTAGGCAATCAATTCCAGAATTTCCAATTCTTTATAAAGGTTTCATTTTCTCTTTTGTCAAATTCTGTTATCTGTAGTATTTTAAACGACATATGGATAAATTGAGATATAACAGCATCAGCGAGCATACATCTCAAAGTATCATCTCAAGTCATCTCTTTTTAAAAAATAAATAAAAGTTTGTACTTTACTTTAGAAGGGTGTTTTCAAAATAAATTTAAAGCAAATTTCGAAGAATATTACCTCTAAAAAAATTTCATATCTTAATTGCTTTCAATTTATTTTGAAATAATAACTTTATAAAAAATAAATTATTATAATAAATAACATAATTAAGTTAAATAATATATTTTTAAATTAACATTTAATTTAGAATAACAATCTATAAATACAGAAAATATTGATATGTGATGTAATTATATAATCAAGAAAATGTAACGATATTAAAATGATTAAAGGTTTAGAATTTTTAATTATATTTATTTGAAACGAAATATTTTTTCCATATTCTATACAATATAAACTCACGAAATTTGTTTATTAATAAATACAAACAAATGAAAGATCTTTTTTAAAATTAAAACAAATAAAATAATAATAACTTCTTTCATAAAAAAAATACTATATTTATATAAAATATTTTTCGTTAACTAATTCTTTATAATTGATAAACAAAATCCAATATGCCTATTTCTTATGTCTGCATAATTTCGCTTACATGTAAAATAATATTTATTCTGAGATAAATGTTACACAAAAATCATTAAAATGCACTTTTTTAAAGATCTTTTTCAATTTTTCTTCGTTAGTTATTATCCAAATTGAATGATTCCATATTGTTTTATGCAACAATAAAAAATAAATTAAATTTCATAACAAAATAAAAACAGTTTTTTAAAATTTATTTTCAAAAAGTTATTTTATTGAATACTAGCAGATATAATCCGGTGTTGCCCTGCAAATAAAGCATTTTTAATTTTAGTAAATTTTATTAAGAAAAATATTTATGCAGAATCAAAGCTTTCAGATTTTAAGTAAACTCGCCTTAAATAATATAAATTTATTAAATATAGCAATCGTTTTTATCTAAAAATACACAACAATTTTTATTTAACTTCAATTTTTTAGCATTCATTTTTAAAATTATAATAAGGAAATTATTATTTAAGAATATAATTTGAGATTGGAAAATAAATTCCAAATTTCTATTTTATTTATTTATTAATTTACAAGGACTGAACTAATAATATCAGTCAGTTTCTAAAGTTGGTATCATCTAGTAGTGTGAAAATTTGATGGTAATTAAAAAAAATAAAGTTTCTATTTAATTTAAAAATAGTTTTTAAAAGTTTTCATAATTTCTGCAACAAAACAATAAATAGGTGAAAACAAATTTAATTTCTACGTTTTATAGTTAAGATGGAACGTTTCCACATATATACATCTGTGTCCTGCATTGGGAAAGACATCCCATGAGTAAACTACTTATGGAAGGATGGAAAGGGGCAGTTTCTGTTATGTTGGAGTACCTGTAGATAGAAGTCTGATTTGACTGTCGCTGAAGAAGAAGGGCAGTGCCTTTCTGAATGACTTTCAGGGAAAACCATTCTTCCATCTTTATGTCTCCGGAGAAAACCCGCAAAACTTCCACATGGTAGTTCGACTAACGAGACAAGAAGCTGAACTTCCCAAAGACCATCGAGTCTCTTCCTTTTTTTACCTACAAAAAAGCCGCCAGCGGATTGAACCTCAGCCTTAATGCTCACCAGCAGCGCGCATTACCACTGAGCTACGAGTCGGGCTTCAACATTCACACACATTACATCTACTTTTATACATGTTGATTTAAATAATTTTCCAAAATTTTAAATGATGAAGGTGCTATAAATGATTTAAAATGTATTTCAAACTAATTATCAAAAGCATAGTTCAGAGAACAGGTATAACATATAGCGCAATTTAACATTAAAATTGCCATTTTTAAAAAAAAAATCAAAAACACTCTTTAGAACATAAAATATCGCAATAGAGAACGATATCTGATTTCACTAACTTCAAGCGATTGGAGGTTTCTTTCCGATTACATGGAAGAAAGAGTATGTCTCGATTTAATTTCAGATTACATCGTTCGCTTTTCTACCTGTAAATCATTCATCCCTATCGATAAAGTTAGGGATCCTTTATCCAAGCGTCATTGTCAGTTATTGATTTCATAGAATTTTTACGTATTCATTACATAACAACATGTTTTGCTTCCCTTGATGTATACAACATAAGTGACCAATGGCACACTGATATCTAGATATACAATTACTTTTATTGTGTTTGATACGCTTCGAGAAATTGTATTGAATAATAAGTAAAAGGACATTATGTAAGAGATCACTTGAAAGTCAAAGAGAAAAGTTATTTGTGGTAAGCAAATTTCGCTTTTTTTTTTTTTTTTTTTTTTTTGCTGCCGGGGTTACATATTTATACCTAGAATGGCTCAATTAATATCTCTTTAGAACATAAAATACCGCAATAAAGAACGATATCTTATCTCACTAACTTCAACTGACTGGAAGTGTCTTTCCGATTACACGCAAATGAATAAACCAATAGGAAAAAGTGTTTTTCGATTTAATTTCCGATTACATTGTTCGTCTTTTCATCGATAAGTCATTCATCTCTAGGGATAAAGTTAGGGATCTTTTATCCTATCATTATTGTCAGCTATTGATTTCATAGAATCTTTATGTAGTTAATACATAACTATAGGTTTGGCTTCACCTTGAAGTATTATATAACGTAAATGACCAATGACACACTGATATATATGCAAATTCAAGTACTTTTATTGTTTTTGACATGCTTGCATTGCCCTATAAGAAAAGGAAGATTGTTTAAGAAATCACTTGTAAGTCAAAGAGAAAAATTATTGGTGGTAAGCAAACTTCGTTTCTTTTGCTGCCAGGTATTACATATTTATAACTAGAATAACTCTATTAATACCTCTTTAGTACATAAAATACCGTAATAAAGAACGATATCTGATCCCGCTAACTTCAACCGATTGGAGGTTTATTTTTGATTACATGCAAATGAGTAAACCAGTAGGAAAGAGTGTATTTCGATTTAATTTCCGATTACATTGTTCGTTTTCTATCGGTAAGTCATTCATCCCTAGGGATAAAATGGAGGATCTTTTATCCTAGCATTATTGTCAATTATTGATTTCATAGAATCTTTATGTATTTATTACATAACTATAGATTTGGCTTCACCTTGAGGTATTATATAACGTAAATGACCAATGACACACTGATATATGCACATGCTATTACTTTTATTGTTTTTGACACGTTTCGAAAAATTGCATTGTACAATAAGCAAAGGGTAATTGTGTAACAAATCACTTGCAAATCAAAGAGAAAAGTTATTAGTGGAAAACACTTCACGTTTTTTGCTCCTGGGTGTTATATATTTATACCTAGAATGCATCTATTAATACATCTTCAGAACATAAAATACCACAATAAAGAACGATATCTGATCTCACTAACTTTAACTGACTGGAGGTGTCTTTCCGATTACACGCAAATGAGTAAACCAGTAGGAAAAGAGTGTTTTACGATTTAATTTCCGATTACATTGTTCGTCTTTCTCTAGGTAAATCATTCACCCCTGGGGATAAAGTTAGGGATCTTTTATCCTAGAATCATTGTCAGCTATTGATTTCATAGAATCTTTATGTATTTATTACATAACTATAGGTTTGGCTTCACCTTGAAGTATTATACAACGTAAGTGACTAATGACACACTGATATATGCATATGCAATTACTTTTATTGTTTTTGACATGCTTCGAAAAATTGCATTGAATAATAAGCAAAAGAAAATTGTGTAAATCACTTGCAAGTCAATGAGAAAAATCATTGGCTATAAGCAAACTTCCCGTTTTTTTGCTGCTAGGTATTGGAATTTTTCTGCTAGGTATTATATATTAATGATTTGTAAGCGAGGAATAAAAGCAGAATCATATACTGATGCTAAGCTAAGTTATTACCAGTTTAAGAACCCATTGAAAAGTCTATACGTGACTGCTTTGCCACTTTATACAATGTATCACATCGTCATCTAATTAATTCTGTTGTCAGAATGAATTTTTTCAACACTTTATATCTTTTCTTTCAATAAATTATTTTATTTACAATAAAAATTATTTATTTAAGATATCTTTAAAAATAAAACAATTTATCTGTACATGATGTACGTATTTTATGTACCAATAATTCATCTTAAATAAAAAAAATAAAAAATACATATAAATTTAAATTTAGTTGTTAATTAGACCAATATATGAAGATAATAATTAATCCGTATCAATTTAAGAAGATACTAAAAAAAAAGGGGGGGGGCTTATATCTCAAGCGAATGATACCTGATTTTGGTGGCCTTTAGGGCTCAGGAAAATCTTGTCTTGTTTATGTATTTTTTTTTTTTATTTATTATTATTATTATTATTATTATTATTATTTTTTTTTGCATTTCAAAGCTAATGGCAACATTCAGAAGTTTAGAATTTAATGAAACTTTATTTTCTGATAAATTAAAAGTAACTTAATTAGAATTAACAGAATATTATGTTATTATCGAGTTACAATATTTCACGAGTTTTGCTTTTATTCTAATAATTTATTCTAATAGATTTACAATTCTATCCATAATAATATTTATGTATTTTGTTATTTTATTACATAAAATATTTTATTATTTATCTATATAATATTTAGATGTCAATGAATTATATCTTAACATAGAGTAAGTTTATATATCATAAGCAATTTTAAAGCAATGTTATTAATAGGGTTGTAAGATATAGTGTTTACTGAGTTGAATTGCATTTGAATTAATTTAAATTTTTTAAATATAAATTATTATACAGGATATCTCATGTAGCTTTGACAAAAATTAAAATATTTTTTAAAAAAGTTTAAAAATGTAAGCACTGGAAATTCTTATCAGACATTTCTAGTAATGTTAGTTAAAAGTTACATTATCCGGTATTTTATTACCATAGTCAATAATTGTTGATTCATTATTTTTGTTTCGAAAATTTAATATTAAACAATTTTAAGTTATTATCTTCTAATGTACTGCAATAATTTATAAGTAATTGCAATATTATATGAAAATTTACTGGAAAGTTATTAAACGCCAAATAATTGCTAACTAACAAATAGTATTCAATGTAACGTCTCGGCCTATACTAGACCTATAACGGCTTCAAGAAGAGGCATACTTTCAGGTGCATGAGAGAACTTTTAACTTTATTTACAAGCATTATATACATATATTAGATAGTAGTATTAATAGAGTTATTAATAGAGTTCTGTATATGTATATATATATATATATACAGTAACTCTATTTACAAAAAAAAAAAAAAAAAAAAAAATTGTTGCTTTTTTTTTTTTACGAAATTCGCCTTGCAAATTCCGGTTTTAAATAATTTATAGAAATAACTTTTTGATGGATCATTTTACGTCCATTTGATTACATTCCTATAACCATTTATACTTTAAAAAAACATCTGAAATATATATATAACAAATAACATAAATATGAATTCCTGTTTTCTGCCTGTTACATTGTTTCTTTATATTAGTACAAGATGTCTTTAATTTTGTATTGATTATTGATTTTTTGTATAAAGAATGGAAGAAGTATACCTTCAAATCAAACCAGAATCAGACAACCTAAACTGACACACCATCTGATTAAATTCCCATAACCATTTACACTTTTAAAAAACAACTGAAATATACATAACAAATAACATAAATATGAATTTCTGTTTTCTACATCGTCCTTTTTTCCTTTATATCGATGTCTTTAACTTTTTATTGACTGCGGGTTTTTTTGTACAAAGAAAGAATGGAAGAAGTATACCTTCAAATCAAACCAGAATCAGACACCCTAAAAGCAATCAATTTCGATATCTCTTGTTACATCGAAAACATGAACCTAATCAAACAATGAGATCATTTTTCTTCAAGCATACGGCAACGAAACTCTCCAATTACAGCAACTTCCCAACAAGAAACTTCTTGGCACCTGATACTAAAAGTTGAAGCCAAGGCAGCCAGAAGGGACAATTCCACCCTGTGGTACCCCCATCTTCCGAAAGCTCACAGGTGTCAAAATATCACATTTTAGCTTCCTGGCGATTTTTCTTTTTGGGTAATGGAATGGAAGTCTGAAATTGGAAACGCCTCCCCGGTGTTAAGTGTTTTGCAACATCGTGGTGAGGTCATCCTCTATGAAGACCCTAATGATGCCAGTACGTCACCTCCAGTCATTTAACGTTGTGTTCGAACCACTGGTGAAGGCAAACAGCAATTTATTTACCATTAAGAATGCGAGGAGGAAATTACGCTGATTATAGACTTTTCCTTATTAAAAGCATTTTTCGATGAAAGAACTTGAAAGTTGAAGATGATACTGGCACCATGTATTCAATAGATGTCGACATTTTTCGTGTTCTGAGCGTGAAGCAGTACTAATTTGGGATAGGATTTCTAATGCTTGAAGAATTTATGTGTTTTGAAAGAAATTAAGATGTGTCAGCACAAATTAATTATCGTCAAATTAGTTATTATCTCGTATGTTTGTATGTAATATCCGTTTACAATTTTGATACTTGTTTTTGTCATCAGTTTATTTGCTGTAGTAATCGTATCTTAAACAACTTTTTTTTAAGAAACTGAATGTCATGCCTTATGTTATTAAAGTTTTTTTGTGCGATCTTGTTGTGTCTTTATAAAGCACGGGAAACTTACATGAAGCGAGTACTGTTGTGACTCCTATTCCTTTTGATTTTTGTGTCGATATACATATACACACAGTTGTCAATACCAAAACATCACATCAATGACACTTCATCTCGTCTTTAAATTTCTATCAAAATTTAAATCATTTTGTATAAATTGATTCATAATCTCTATTATAATAGCTAAACATTTTCTTTACGAAGCCCATTGAAAATTCCCTTTGCTCCTCATCTTCAAAAACGCTAATTTCGTCATCTTCGTGCACCTGTAATTCAAGTAATTTTTTTAAGATTGTCTTTGGAAACACTTTCACCTACTGTAATTTACAATTATCCTTCTTTTTCATTCGCGCAACAGTCCTATAGTGGGCCAAGGCCGTTGCCTACTGGGTGATTTCTAGACAGGAGATGTTATCTGTTTACGGGATAAGGTTGTTAGTCCTACGCCCAACGGTCATTTTAGAATGGGACCTACGGTTTAAATTGGATTCCGAACCACTAGCCACACTAGCGCCAGAACGCTAGCCACTCGGCCATCAAGCCCAACAACAATATTACACAGTAATAATTTAATAATTTCCAAAGTAATTCCAAAGATTCCTGTAAGAGGTAAGGTAATAATAAATAAAATTATTTTACATCAAAATTTCAGCTATTAGCGGGATGCTTCTTATAGATTAAAGTATTAAAAAGGTAATTCCAAAGATTCCTTTCATTAAGTATTGTAAGAGATAATAATAAACAAAACTATCTTACATCAAAGCTGCTTTCTAGCTAGCATAAAACTATCTTAGCTGCTGCTGCTTATAATTTAAAGAATAAAAACGGTATTTTGCACAAGAAAATTCAGAAAGGAAAAATGGAATTTGTTTCTCGACATATGTTTATGGTAGAAATTACTTCCCCCAACAGTCTTCTCATTCTTTACTCATGGTAATTACAGTTACAGACATCAGCTCTGTAGAAAAGACTTTCAAGAACACCGGTCACATGCGAAAAGTAACTTAACTTCTGATCCACAAAGTGCGATTATACCAACTAAGACCACATAGCAATTCTCTCACAAGATTAAGGAGGAAGCACCACAAAAATATGAAAAATTCTGCTGATGGCGTTAAAAAATATAAAAATGTGGCAACTGCCCTGATGTCGAGCGTACTCCTCATCATGTCTTTGATTGCCCAGCTGTTGCAGCCAGACCACCCCTCGGAAGAGGATTTATACTCCGAGATGACAATCAACATAGCCAATATCGGAAGTATCACGATATTTGATTTTCTTGTACTCAACCTATACGACATACGACAACAACAACATCAACATTACAGTAATTCCAAAGATTCCTTTCATTAAGTATTGTAAGATGTAATAATAAATAAAACTCTTAAACTTATCTATCCAGCATAAAACTATCTTAGCTGATGCTGCTTATAATTTAAAGAATAAAAACGGTATTTTGCACAAGAAAATTCAGAAAGGAAAAGTGGAATTTCCTTCCAGACATATGTTTATGGTAGAAATTACTTCCCCCAACAGTCTCTGCTCATGGTAGTTACAGTTACAGACATCAGCTCTGTAGATCAGACTTTCTAGAACACCGGTCACGTGCGAAAAGTAACTTAACTTCTGATCCACAAAGTACGATTATGCCAACTAAGACCACATACCGAGATTAGCAAGATTTAGAATCGGTTTAACCTCACCCCAGCTTTCGTTTCTTTGGAAAAAAACTAAAGGTTACAGGTGCAACTTTTTCTTTTTTATCTGTTTATTTATTTGTTTATTTTGTAAATTTCATTTTTCTTAGAACTGAAGAACCCCTCTTCGAGTTTACAATGACTAGTTTACAAATGCCTTACATTATTTATATTTTATTTATGTTTAAAAAAATTGTGCTTCCTAAATCCACACGCAACTGAAATATATATATATAGGCTTGTCTTTGCAGTTGTTCCTGTTCTGTGATTGTAATGAGTTTCCCCTTTGAGCAATTTAAAGAAATGTCATTCAAGATACAAATCATACATAAAAAAAATCAACGTAGGTTGAAATTTGATTTACTGCAAAAAAGTAAATCATAATGAAAACTAGAATTGCATTAAAATTTTGTGCTGATAAGCTTTTTATGCTTCAAAATTTTGAAACCACCTCAAAAGTTTTTTTTGAACGAATAGAATACTAGACTAAACATTATGCAAGAGATGTGATATCATATCTAAAATCTTAAATTATTTATGATATTGTTATACGCCCAGGATGAATATTCTATTTTGTTTTTTTCTAGAAGAAAAAGGAATTTTATCATTATTTTTTTTTTTTTTACTTAAATTTCATGCATAAAATCAGAATGATGAATAAAAATTATCTGATTAAAAAACTTAGTCGTGCATTTTTTTTAAAAAACTCACTTTAATCTAAAACAATTCCTTTCCTCTTACAAGAAGGATTAATTAAACAAAACAAAATAAATTTGATTTTAGAATTTTCTTTTTCCTGTAACTATTAAAGAAATAAATAACTGTTTTTGTAACTATTCAATTTCATCAATTGAAAAGAAAATTATTCTAGAATTTTATTTTTCCTGTAGCTATTTTAGAAATAAATTATTCTTATAAATATTCAATTTCATCAATTGAAAAAGAAAATGATTCTAGAATTTTTTTCCTGTAGCTATTCTAGAAATAAATAACTGTTTTTATAACTATTCAATTTTGTCAATTGAAAAAGATGATACTAGAATTTTTTTTCCTGTAGCTATTAAAGAAATAAATAATTTTTTTATATTCAATTTCATCAATTGAAAAAAAAAAGATTCTAGAATTTTTTTTCCTGTAGCTATATTAGAAATAAATAACTGTTTTTATAGTTATTCAGTTTCATCAATTGAAAAAGAAAATGAATCAAATTTAAAGTGATATTAATAACATTTTTTCCGCTATCAAGAAATTATTAATAATTAAATAAATACGTTTTTTACAACCATCTATCACTGCAGTAGGGAAGTTTTAATGGCTTAATGAATGATATATTTTTTAATAACTAAAAGCCAAACAATAATAATACATAATTTTTTAAATGAAATAATCAACCATTTGACACAATTTTTTACATTTAATCAAGCATTCGTAATTTTATGTCATGAATATTGTGATTACGTTTCTTGGAATTACATGGGTTTTTTTTTAATAAATTAAGTTCTTGGAAATTGCTTTTATTACATCACGGTTAAAGTTATTTTTTGGATTTACACATTTTTTAACAAGTTATTAATTTTTTTTTTTTGAAACTGACTGTATCACATTATGATTTTCAAAAACAAATTTTGTCATCATATTAAATTAAAAGATATCAAATAGCCAACTATCTTGTTTCAGAAGCAAATCTCAGTTTAAATTTCACATAGTACAACTCGAACATGGAGTTCAAATCCCAAAAACACGTTTACGCCCTAATCTTCATGTGTAATATGGACTCCATTCTATCTCAGAAACATGAGGTTTAGAATGTCAGTTAAAATATTCTTTTCCGAGAAAACTAAAGTACATTAAATACGTAATGGATTTACAACTGTCAGGAAGAAAAACCATAACATCACTTAAAACTTCTGGATGAAAACATCAAAATCTTTTTTTCCCTCTTGTCCCCTGTGGATTATTGCGAAGAACTGATATACCATCCTGGTAAATTTTTTGCAGGAAATATTGCCAACTACCCAAAGAATAATAATAAAAAAAAACCTGGGCAGGAAGGAAAAAAATAAACGAATCCTGCTGGTCAGTATTTCATTTGTGACAAGCAAGGCCAAACAGCTCAACTCCTCTTTTATCTGAGAATGTATGACATGGAGATAGTTTATGTACCAGAAATGAAATCCTTTTTCCAGGATGGATGTAGTGAGAGGATGTGTTCGAAATTCTCTTGTTTCACTTTAAGATGATGGATTTGAGATTATTCCACCAAATCCCGTAATGGAAATACATAACAATAATTGATTATGATATATTGAATTTCGGATTATGTAAACAATTTGTATAGGGTTAAAGGTGGTGAGAAGATGTTGAAAATTATTTATCAAGTTCTCAAAGAAAAAAAAAAAAAAGAGTTCTGGGTTTTTTTGTTGCTGTCTAATATTATAATTCTTCCTTGTCATCGTATAAAGTCGCTGTCGAATGAGGTTAGTCTTGTAAGAATGTAAAGTTCAACATATACTTTATTATCTGATTTTCGTGACTATGTCCTCTTGAAAATACATTGTCAACATGTGTTAAATTTAACATGATAATTCTAAATCAATTTTTTCAACTGTCATGTCTTTGGAAAATAGATTAAAAGTGATTTCAAGGAAAATATATATTTATAGATTTTAAAAGAAAAAGTTTTTTTTTTTTGTGAACATGCTTCTGTTTTGACAATGAATTGCCTTCTACCTAACTCCGGCGATCTGATGGTCAATTGGCTAGTTCTCTTACCATTGGTTGGTGCCACAGACTTCAGCTTCAAATCCTGGCTGTGGCATGGATGTTTGTTAGTGGTTCGGAATCCACGTTAAACTGCAGGTCCCGGTCTAATTAGCCTAATGTGTGCAAAAAATGACCGTAGAACGACAAAACCAAACCAAATTTACCTAATTTCTTATCCTCAATAAATTATCAATTTTTGCATACGAATAAATTATTATTTTATTGTTGTATATCTTAATCTAAAAGATTAAAAGAATGACCCTAAGATAAATTATTATTTTTTAGATTATCTATTATCTTTAATATTTGAAATTATCAAAGATAACGGGAAAAAAGTCATTTATGTAGCTGCTGCTATAACATTTGCATGAGCTTTTCTAACTGACCAATTATATTTAAGATAATGTTCTTCAAAGCAAAATTAATATAAATTTTTTAGAAAGATTATTAGCTTCAATTAAATTTTACAATTTGGTATATCATATTCTGAATGAGATTTAATAAATATTTTCAACGAAGTTAGCTTTTTTTCTCTATGATTTTTATCAAAAATTTAAATTAATTATCTAGTAAGTATAATTTACAAATATTTAACATTTTATTTAATTATTTTTAACTTTATTTTAAGTATAATAACAAAATATTGACATATAAACAAAATATTTTACTAATATTTAAAAAAACTATTTATTTAGCTAGTCAAACACAGCTAGATTCGTTTCATATGCTTATTTGGACAAATAAGCATATGAAACGAATCTGAACGAATAAGCATATGAAACGAATCTATGAACGAATAAGCATATGAAACGAACAACGAACGAAAAGTATATGAAACAAATTTATGGACGAATAAGAATATGAAATGAATCTGTGAACGAATAAGAATATGAAATGAATCTGCGAACGAATAAGAATATTAGACAATATGAAACGAATTTATCAACGAATAGGAATATTTAAAACATTTAGGAACGGATAAGCATATGAAACGAATCTTTGAACAAATAATCATATTAAACGAATCAAACAAATAAGCATATTAAACGAATCAAACAAATAAGCATATAAAACGAATCTATGATCGAATAAGAGTATGAACCAATCTTATCCCTGATAATCTCTGTCATTTTCATCTGCGATAAATATACTTAAATACATAATTATGAACATACTTTGGAATGTTGTAGAAAAAAGTATCATGCGAATCAGGAAATCGTAAAAATCTTTAAACTGTATTAAGCAGATATTGAAATAATTTTTATTTTTAATTAAACATAAATGCATGTTTAATGGAACAAACTCTCATTTCATCTGATAGAATTTGACATCGTCTTGACTCAAACTGTGATGGTACCGATAACGTCATCTCCATGTGGCTTGCAGAAGGATATTAATTTGCATAACCGGACATTGTATTTCACCTTTCTTTATTTTAATTCCAGAAGGAATTGAATTAAGATACATTGAAGATGTGATAAGAATAATTTTTAAGGAATTTTTAGTCTTTATTTATTATTTGCCCGAAGAATGTAACACCATTTTTTTTTACTCGCTAATTACTGTATTGTCTAAAAATAAAATATTTATTGCTAAATACTTGATGTTTTTTTTATATATATAAAATTTTGAAAAAAATTAATATAAATAAGATTGGTAATTATAATAAGATTGGTAAATAAAAGACACCTTTAAAATAAGAATGAAATCATATTTATACTGTTAGTGAATTTATAAATTTAATAACAATTTTTCTTCCTCATTTACTTTTAGCGACTACTTATAAATTTTGTAATTAAATATAATTGATTTTATGTAATTAGTTAATTAATATTTTTAACATAATTAATTTTGATTTGTCAATCCACAAAAGTTATATTATTTTCGAAAATATATGAAAAAAAGAATAAGCAGGGTTATTAAATAAAATATTTAATTAAACGTGCTTTAAATATATTTCTTGGATATGTTTATAAACATTTTTTATATTTTTCATTTTATATGTTCTTAAGAAATGGCTTTTACCAACGTAGCAATATCTACATATTTTCCGCTGAATTATTTTTCTTGCTTTTAAATCATGATAAAAAAATTTTACAGAAAAAATTATGCATTTATTATTACTATTGAACAAATGCATTCCCATTATAAATTTCAAAATGCACAATTTCCGTTATATATCCGTTGCAAAATGAAAAATTATTTCGTTGACAATTTTGATAACCAAAATGTTATGTCAGTGTATTGATGGCCGAGTGATTAGAGCTCGATGCCACAAGTTTCGGTTTGGAGTCCTGGCAGTGTCATGGGTGCTTGTAACGGTTGAAAATCCACTTTAAACCATAGATACCGATCTAATATGACTGTAGGGGGCATGGCAACCCTACCCCGTAAGAAATAAGCTGTCTCGAAATCTGCCAGTAGGCAGACGGTCTTGACCCATCATGGAGCTGTTGCGCCAATGAAGAAAAAAATATTAAAGCAACTGAATTTTTAAATTTAGATTAAAAATATAAATGATTTACAAATTTTTGTATAACATACATACATATTTTCAAACATACATATTTTCTTTGTCATTAACTCTAGATTTCTTTCGACAAGCAAAAAGCATGGCGATTATAAACACGTCCATGAGTACTTAGAGTCACCTGTATAGAATAGGACTGGCTGCTACAGATATCTGCCCATTTTGAGACTATGTCGTGCCCATGACTGGAGAGTACCTCATCATATGCCCTTCTGTTTCTTAACTGTAACCCTTTATGTGCTACTGTCAATGCTTTTAGTGATTGTTTTTCTTTACTGTATTGGGTTGCTTGTCGACTAATGATCGAGAGATCGGAGACGGGCATAGGATTAAAAAAAACGATTTACTATAGGTCGTCTAATTAGCCTGAAATGTGCAAAAATGAATAAATAATTAAATAACAGTGGAGGGACATATTAAGCTAAACCTTGATAGGAGTTAAATTAACGTACTTTTAAATGCATTTTCTGTATTGTTCTTCTAATTACTTAGATCTAATTCCTTCGCCACTAGAAAGGCAAGAATGTAGCAGTTTCAGAATTAACTAAAGTACTCTACGAGGCGTGTACAGGTTTCAGGTTTGAATTCCGGCGGTGGCATGGATGTCTGTTAGTGGTTCGGAATCCACGTTAAACTGCAGGTCCGGTCTAATTAGCTTAAAGTGTGTACAAAAGGACCGTAAAACGACAAACCGAACCAAATCTAGATTTCTTTCGACAAGGAACAAGCATACCATTATAAGCATGAATTATTTAAATAAGAATTGTATAGACATCTTAATACTTTAGAAACCTGCGGCGTTCTATAACGCAGAAAAGCAGTAAAATTAAAAAAAAAAAAAAGCGAAAATTTTCCAAGATCTTCTTCTCACGATTTCTCTCACACATAAACCTAGGATTAAGAAACTCCGTGAATTCGAATGGCTTTTTACTATATCATTTAGTTTTTCATTGCTTTTCAAACACTTTTTCACTCTAAAAAGGTCTGTCGAAGAGGAGGTATCACAGCTTCACCCAAATATTCCTTTTTTTATTTATTTTTAGCGAAAACCGTACATAGCTACTCATTTCTGAAACCGGATTTTGTTTGAATTCACAGATCCGGGAAGGAATGTTAAGACCTCGTGTAACTGTAAAGAAAACATTAATTATTTATGAAGCATTTTATATGGAGTAAGGCAAAACACGTTGTGTACTATGAATATTTAATTATTTTTGCATTAAGTTTTTAATTTAATAACCTTTTTATTAATTCAAAACATGCAAAGTTTATTTCTTGTTTCAATTGAAATCCATCATTTGCAATTACAAAATGTTTATCTTGCATTTGTTTGTTTATATTTTCGTTGGTTTAGTTCATTGTTTATGTTTTCCTTAGTTTAGTTGGTTTTTATATTTTCATTATAAATAAAATCCTAAAATTTGGGTATGTATAGTTTCATAAAAATATTTTTAAACAAGCATCTGTTTTATACAAATTTTTATATGTAGTAAATAAAAACATGTTTTGTACCATGAATATTTAATTATTTTTAATTAAGTTTTTAATTTATTAACCTTTTTATTAATTCAAATCATGCAAAGTTTATTTCTGTTTCAATTGAAAACTGTCTCAATCATTTAAAATTAAAGAATATTTACCTTGCATTTATTTGTTTATAGTTTCCTTGCTATAGTTCATTGTTTATATTTTCCTTACTTTAGTTGGTTGTTTATATTTTGATTATAGATAAAATCCTAAAATTTGGATATGCATATTGTTATAAAAATATTTTTAAACAAGTACCTGTTTTATACAAGCTTTTATAGTAAATAAAAACATATTTCATACTATGAATATTTAAATGATTTTATTAAGTTTTTAATTTATCATCGGTTTAGTAATTCAAATCATGCGAAGTTTATTTCTTGCTTCAATTGAAATCCATCATTCAGAATTAAAGAATATTTACCTTGCGTTTATTTGTTTATATTTTTCTCATTTTTAGTTCCTTGTTTATATTTTCCTTAATTTAGTTAGCTGTTTATATTTTTATTATAGATAAAATTCTAAAATTTGGGTACGTATATTGTTATAAAAATATTTCAAATCACCAAGAAATTGCTTAAAATTTTTAAAACAATGAAATGTTTATTCATTTATCTATTGTTATTCGTAGTTTAAAGAGTTTCATTAGAAATCTGTACATTACGAAGATATATTTTTAGTTATCATCCTCTGGAAGAATTAAAGAATTGCATCTTATTCATTTAAACTGTAAGTTGCAAGTTAATTGAGTAAATGAACAAGCATTTGTTTAGTACAAACTGTTCACATTTTATTTCTCTTTTCTAATTCATGGAATTTTTCAACTATCAATTTATATATTATTCACATATACTCGCTTTTTTAGCATATCATCATTATCAATAGCACGACAGCCTAGGGGGGATCAAAGCTTTCCTTTGAAGATATTACTCTGGGTGACAATGATCCTCCAATTCTTAACCTTTAAGTACAGCAATATCTTTTCTAATTTCGCATATCTATCGCCACTTGGGTCGTCCTCTTCCTCTTTGTCCCTGAGGCTTTGCCAAAACGAGCCTCTTTATAGGGTTTAAATCATTCATTCAAAATACATGAGCAGCTCAGTTTAATCTATTGATATTAATAAATTTTATAATACTGGGAACATTAGTATATACGTAGGAAAAATTTCATCCCAACTTTCAAATTGATTTCTCACTAACAATTAGTTCGCAAAAAACAATGTATTATATTGACCAAAATAAAAGATTTTGATGTTAAAAAACATAATTTTTTGTCTGTTTTTAAAGTAAAATCATTTTTGAAAAAAGTTCTCATCTACTCCTTTATCAATAAGTGCATTTGCAAGAAAGCCAATGTTAAGACTAACATTGTAAGTATTCATTAAATTATTATGTTAAATGATTCTGAGTTGTATGTACTCAATTTGCACATTTCAATTTGTACATTTGTCAATTTCAATTTCTCAACCTGTAGCACCGAGTGCTAGACACTCGGCCATTCAGACCCCGATTCCGAATCACTAAGAAACATCTATGCCAGCGCCAGGATTCGAACCTGAAACCTGTTGTTCCTCCAAAGACCAAAGCGCTAGCCAATTGGCATAAGAACCAAGTGCAAAACATATTTTGAAAATTTAACGAAACGAAATTTTGACTCATGAAAAAGACAAGTACCTATTACGATGATGAAAAAATTATTTTCATACACATTTTACAGTGATTATTACTAAAGAAGTATAAATGCAAGTGACATTTTCCCATTAATCATTCACAATTTAAGTTTTCCCTGAAGTATATCCTTGGGCGAGGCTTAAGCTATGTTTCACCATCTATTATTAATGACTACATGCTACAATTACATATGGTTAGCCTTAATGATGATTTAAGCCATTACATTTTTAAATGCTGTTTACCATTTCAATTCATTTAAACATCTCATTTAAGCATTTTACAACTCCATTTACAAACGAGCAGAAAAATTTTCTTGAAAACATTTCATTAAGTTATCTCTTTTACTTGATTGCATAATTGGAGGCGTGTCATTTTTGGCGCCAATAAAGCCAGCCAAAAAAAAAAGAACAGTCGTCCCCAGAAATTAAAACATAACAGCGTCTTTTGCAAATAAAGTAATGGAGGCAGTTGACCTCGATTTTAAATTCAGCATCATGTTTTGATGTTTATTTAATAAATCTTCTTCATAAAAGGACCACACGCACTGCCTTCTTATTTTTGCATCGCTGTCCATGTTGTAGATTTTTTTCTATAATTTCAGTCGTATTAAATGCCTTTAAACATAAATAAATCATTAATTTGGTTTCAATGAAAGAAAGCTATGTTCGTCTTTGAATGCTATGTTCGTGATTTAAATTTCGAATTCAAAGCCAAGAAATCAGGCGAATTTTCAGTTGCACCATTTTTCTAAGAAAGTATGATATGACAAGAAAAATTGCATAATTGACAGTTAAGTGCAGTTATTATATGTAGTTCAGATCTGCAGTTATATGTAGTTCAGATGTGCAGTTATATGTAGTTCAGAAGTACAGTTATTATATACAGTTTAGTTATATGTAGTATGGAATGCACTTAACTGTCAATTATGCAATTTTTCTTGTCATATCATACTTTCTTAGAAAAATGGTGCAACTGAAAATTCGCCTGATTTCTTCGCTTTGAATTCGAAATTTAAATCACGAACATAGCATTCAATATTCAGATATATTTGTACCATGTTAAAAGTTCAGTTAACGAATGAATATTATACAAATCAATGTTCAATTAAATGGAATACTGAATGCTTCTTAGTTCTTTCAAAAATAGAATTATTTGCTGTTTTTTTAATAGATTGTTAGATTGAAATGGCAATTTCGTTGCAATTAAAGCTCTTTATGTAAAATATTTAAATGAATTCCAATTAGAATAATTACAATTTAGCTTTTTAATATATTTTTATCTGAAAAAAACGCAATTATAATTAATAAATATATAAAATTAAAAACAAATAGTAATAATTACTCATTTATGTATAATGCTTTAAATAATACTCTATTCATCATGTATAATATTTTAAAATTTCTAGTTAGTTGGTGGTTTTCACTTCTTTATTACTTAACTTTTAAAATAATAATAATTATATATATATACACTGAAGTGACAAAAGTCATGGGATACCTCTTAATATCGTGTCGGCCCTCCTTTCGCCCGGTGAAGTGTAGCAACTCGACGTGGCATGGACTCAACAAGTCGTTGGAAGTCTTCTGCAGGAATATTGAGCCATGCTGTCTCGATAGACGACCATAATTGTGAAAGCGATGATGGTGCAGGATTTTGGGCACGAACAGACCTCTCGATGATGTCCCATAAATGCTAGATGGGATTCATGTCGGGCGATCTAGGTGGCCAGATCATTCGTTGGAATTGTCCAGAATGTTCTTCAAACCAATCGCGAACAATTGTGGCCCGGTGACATGGCGCATTGTCATCCATAAAAATCCCATCGTTGTTTGGGTACATGAAGTCCATGAATGGCTGCAAGTGATCTCCAAGTAGCTGAACATAAGCATTTCCAGTCAATGTTCGGTCCAGTCGCACCAGAGGACCAAGTCCATGCCATGAAAAAACAGCCCACACCATTACGGAGCCACCACCAGCTTGAACAGTGCCTTGCTGACAGTTTGGGTCCATGGCTTCGGGGCGTCTGCGCCACACTCGAACCCTACCATCAGCTCTTACCAACTGAAATCGTGACTCATCGGACCAGGCCACGGTTTTCCATTCATCTAGGGACCAACCGATATGATCACGTGCCCACGAGAGTCGCTGCAAGCGATGTCGTTCTGTCAGTAAAGGCACTCGAGCCGGTCTTCTGCTGGAATAGCCCAAGAAAGCCAAATTTCTCCGCACAGTTCTAACAGACAAGTCCCTTGTACGTCCCACATTGATTTCTGCGGTTATTTGACGCAGTGTTGCTTGTCTGTTAGACTTTACGACTCTTTGCAGACGTCGCCGGTCTCGGTCGTTAAGTGCAGGCGGTCGACCACTGCGCTGTCCATGGTGGGATGTTATGCCTGAAATTTCATACTCTCGGCACACTCTTGACACAGTGGATCTGGGAATGTTGAATTCCCTAACGATTTCCGAAATGGCATGACCCATGCGTCTAGCTCCAACTAACATTCCGCGTTCAAAGTCTGTTAATTCCCGTCGTGCGGTCATCAATCACGTCAAAACCTCTTCACATGAATAACTTGAACAGAAAAGCACTGAAACACTTGAAAGCTCTGCGAAAGCACTGCGCATTTATACCTGTTCTACGCGATGCTACTGCCATCTGAAAATTTGCATATTGCTATCCCATGACTTTTGTCACTTCAGTGTATATATATATACGTATGTACACAAGTTTTTAAATGTCCTATAAAAGTTTTTTTAAATCTATGATTTGAAATTTTCTTGTTTCGATACGTTTTAACAAAATTAGTTTTGTTTTAGTTTCAATACCAGTTTTAAATATAAATGGCACGCAAAAGTATAATTTTTAATTTAGAAAGGGTAATCATTCAAGCTACAAAACCGTCAAATAGAATAACACAAAAATTTCATAAAATTTTGAATAAAACTGCAACAAATGTAATAATAGTATCACATCAAATGCACGTAATAATAGTATCAAGTCAAGGTTCTTTGGCGAAGAATGCCAGAAGTCTGGATCAGACTGCCATTCCTACTTCCCTTGCAGATGCAAATGCTATGGCAAAATCTAAACTTAAGATTCCTTCCAAGATCAAAACTAAATATCAAATTATAAAACTAAATGTCGACACAAATAAAAAAACTGCAACTCCCTGAAACTGCTACTACTCTCACAAGATTGAGGATGAAGCACTACAAAAATACGAAAATTTCTGCTGATGGCGTTAAAAAATACCGAAAATGTAGCAACTACCCTGATGTCCAGCTTACTCCTCATCATGTCTTCGATTATCAAGCTATTGCAGCCGCCATTTGTCTGAACCATTCTTTCATTAAATTACAATTAGCATTTTATTTTATTATAATCTAAAAACTGAAACATAATCTTGTCGCCACACAAAACCAAAAAATGTTTTTATACAGAAAAAAATGGACGCTTGATTTAATAAGTTGATGTGATTGAATAAATTAAAATCTGTTCTCAATTATTTTTTTTTTTTTTCTTTGATCTCAAAAACATGTCCTCAAAAAAGAAAAAATTAGAAGTTCCAGAACATCATTCATAAAGGTTCAAATTACTTCTAAATTAACAACGCCGCGTCAAATTATAACATTGGAAGTGTTGAGGCCATCCGAAAAAATATATTAAGTGATCAATTAATCGATAAGGCTTTCAAAAAGAAGCTTTGAACAAAAAATATAAATAATGAAAATTTCAGAATTCGTGACACTTCAAAGCGAACACTTACTAACCAATTACGCTTCGAATGTTATAATTGGTCGAAGGTCTATCTGAAAAGGTTAATTGTTAAGGAGTCTTCTTTATTAGGTATCTTTACACAACAATTAGGCACGTATTTGTTGCACAGAAGAAGTTGGATGGTTAAGTGTTTGGTAATTATCGAAAAGTATTCGTGGAATGCACTGATAAGACTTTTAGGGAAGTAAAAAAAAAAAGTAATTTTGATAGATTCTTAGTGTGTTTATATGAAAAAAAAATCGATGTTTTTGACATCTATTTTGAAGTATTTTTGTAAATTAGAGCTATGATTAATGCATGTAAATGCCAATAAATCCAAATAACACATCATTGGAAAAGCAATGTTGCGTCAATATGATGATGATTTATCATCATAAACCGTTTTAATTGTATGACCTGAGAACTAAAATCCTTTAAATATGTAAACAGAAAAGTAATTGATATTTTTTTAAACAAAATTGCTTATCACTATGAGATTTAAAATAAATAAATGGTGCACTTTTGAGGGAAAAAAATTGTGATATATATTTTAGCACTTTTTTATGAAATAGAAAAAAATTAGTAACAATAAAATTCATTTATCATGCCTAATTACTGTATAACTTGACTTGACTAGGTGCTTTGAGATGTATACTCGCTGAAGCTGCTTTATCTCAATTTATCCAAATGCTGTTAAAATACACGAAATAAAAGAAGTTGACAAAGGTGAAAATTAACTACTATTAATCTTAATTAAACTCTACTATTAATTACTACTCTTAATTAAGAAACTACACTAAAACTCGAAAATCTTGATTTCATTCCTTATATTGGCTTACAAATTATCTAGTTTATTTGTTAGCTATTATCTTATTAATAGGCTAATAATATTTGTTAGTAATTATCTTAATCTATCTTATAATAGTTATTATTAATAGGTTTCATTATAATTATAATTTTAGTGGAGTCTTTTTGAATAACTCTTAAATATTTTAAAAAACTCGTTTTAAAAGGTTTAAATATAAATTTATTTTATTTAAAAAATGTAAAGGAAGCAGTGAAAAACAAATTATAATTTTTATTTTTTCTTTAATCATTTATAACAACACGTATTTCGCAAAAAATTATAAGCAACAAAAGCATGTTATAATATGTTCCATTTAATTGCGTTACGTAAAAAAAGTAGCAAATAGTTTTAGATTTAAAGCGAATATATAACACTGTTTTATTGAAGCATTTAACGAATAAAATGCAGAAGAAGGAAGTTAAAAGCAAAGTATAATTTTTGTGTTTTCCTTAATTGTTTATAACAACACGTATTTCTCAGAAAATATAAGCAACAAAAGCACGTTATAATATCTTCCATTCAATTACATTACGTAAAAATGTAGCAAGCAATTTTAATCTTGAAGCTAATATACAAAACAGTTTTATTGAAGCATTTAACGAATAAAATACAAAATACAGAAGTGAAAAACAGAGTATAATTTTTGTTATTTTTCTTTAATCGTTTATAACAATTATTTCGCAAAAATTATAAGCAACAAAAGTACGTTATAATATGTTCCATTCAATTACATCACTTAAAAAAGTAGCAAATAATTTTAGGTTTAAAGGAAATATATAAACCTATTTTATTGGTGCATTTAACGAATAAAATACAGAAGGAAGCAGTGATAAACAAAGTATAATTTTTGTTTTTTTCTTCAATCATTTATAACAACACGTATTTCGCAAAAATTATAAGCAACAAAAGCACACTTTAATACCTTCCATTCAATTACACACCTTTTGACCTGTATTGAAAAGTAAGAAAGTTACAAGCACGATTAAATTCTGGCTTATTTTATCTTTCAAAAACTATTAAATGAAAACTGTACGACCATTACTTATAAAATTTTGATATAAAATAAGACTTAGAGAACAACAAAAACGTTAGAAGAGTATGGAGTATATCCTTCTAAGAGATTAAACCAGCTAGCTCACGAAATTATTAAGACACCTTTTTTCAAGGATTAATGCAACTGCCTCCGCCTTCTACAAGCTTCTGAATAAACCGCTCACCTGTTCTTGCACGAACAATGGAGAACTAATTTTTTCCCAGTCCGCTTCTCCCCCTTCTCCCCCTATAAGCCAAATCGCCCCTCCCTTATAGGGGAAGGGCAAAAAGTACAAAAAATACTAAAAGATTAATGATTTAAGCTTTAACAAGTTCATTTCATTACCAGAAGCCCACACAAATGGTACATACAGCAATAAATATATACGAGATACAGTTATACAGAAACGAAGACAGACAGAAAAAAAAAATGGCTACGTTACTGACATTTCGGATGTGGTATGTATTTGTCTCTTTCTCCTACACAAATTATAGGTCGTCATGATTAATTGCAAGCAGTATGAGTTCATTAAGTCATTGGATGTAATTGTCATAAGTGGTGTGGTGTTTCTGTAGTTTTTAAATTGGCGTGACGTTATGATGATGTACGATTGCGCATTGTTCAATAAATCAGGATGAATGAGAGTAATTAATTTAGATCTCGAATCGCAGTTGAGCTAGTTTCTACACGATCGATCGTTGACGTGTGTGTGGTCTCCCTTTATCAACATGTACCTCAAATTACATTCACAATTATTATTAATATATCTTGCGGTTTAACTTAATTATATATAAATCCAGTTTTTATGGCAAATTTATTGACCACAAGTTCTAAATTTATGTTTCTTTAATTGCCTTAAGAAAATAGCTTCGTTTTGAAGTAACTTGCCAGTTTACCAGTGGTTTTCAAATATTTTTTTATATATATATATATTTTGAGTGGCGTTGTTTTAAAAAATTTGGGGTTCACGAGCCTTTTTAAAATTTAAAATAAAAACAATTAACATATAAGGTACTTTTAATGGAGAATCTTTTAAAATCAATTATATATCAGAAAACTTCAAATCTAAGTCTTTAAATAAAAATTGAAATTTCTATGAGATTGGTGCACCTGCTTCGTCTGAACTAGTTTTTCTATGTTAGGCTTTCTTTTAGCCAGAGAAACTATAATATTTGGATTACATCAGGGCCTTTGAGAGGACAATTTTGAGAAAAATGTTTGGACAAAGAGTTGACAATAACATATGGATTAGAAGACCAAACTAAGAAATTGAACACCTAATTAAAAATAGAGACATTGTGAGATGCATCCAAGACTCCAATTGAATTGATACTAATTAGAAAAAATTATGCATGTTAAAAATAATTTTTTAAAGGGATTAAAAAAACCAAAAACTTATATAATGTAAATTATGGCAGCAATTGGCAAGATAAATTACAGCAATTGGCAAGATGTATTACAGTAAATAAAATCTTAACCTGATTATTTGAGTACCGAAAATGGAATCTTTTTAAATCCAAATGTTTTGATTCTTCGACATTCTGTATTGCAAACATTACTTTTGTACATTCTGAAACCATAACCATACTTCTAGATAATGACAGACATACTAGATATGAAATTTTTCAGATTCAAATGCTTTGATTCTTCAACATTCTGTATTGCAAACATCACTTTTGTACATTCTCAAGCCATAACCTGGCTACTAGATAATGGACAGATTCCAATTGAGAAGTATCAGAAATAAAATCCACATTTTCATTTTAATGTAAGCCTTGTATCATAGTTATTGGCAAGATGAGTTACAGTAAGTAAAATCCTGAATCTGATTATTTGAGTATCGAAAATGAAATCTTTTCAAATCCAAATGCTTTGATTCTTCAACATTCTGTATTGTAAACATTACTTTTGTACATTCTCAAACCGTAACCTGGCTACTAGATAATGGACAGATTCTAATTGAGGCGTATCAGAAAAAAATTCCCCATTTTCTTCTTGATTCAAGCCCTTGTATCACTAATAGCCCCTCAACCCTGACATGGAATAGATGATTAATACGAAACATTAAGAACAAGGAGAAACAAATCACCATCCATCATAAGGGTAAACCACTGTAATTATATGGATATTACTGAATAATTCGGGTATCAATCTCGCTGGAGTAAAGGTGTCTTATCAAAAAAGATCAGTGTCATGTAGTTTAATTTATCAGTGATATATTAAGTCTATGGTCTCTATAGACTCTTACAAAGTGTGAGAATTTGCATCGAAATACGGTTTATGTTTATAAAAGGGTGAGACGTGTGTTTATGCCTTAGCTGTTGTCAAATAAAATATGGAAATTTGTGATAAATTGTGTGGATTTTTTTTTTTTTTTTTTTTTTTTTTTTTGTGAAATGTTTGCTTTTGCTTTTCTTTTTCAATCATAAAAATGATTTGGAATTGATAGTTTAATTAAAAATTGGATATTTTGATTTAGAGCTTCATTTTATCTTAGACAAGCATTATCTCTTAGACATTCAAATACAAAATATATGGATATAAAAATGATAATAACATTGCATAATGAATTCGCTGATCTTTAACATACTTTGTGAACTATCAAGTCATTTTACCACTGAACACAACTTCTTCAATTTTATGTTGTTATGAATTTATGTCTTTGGTAAAGTCATAAATATTTTATCTCCTCTTATTCAAGTTGTATTTCATCAAATCTTATTCAAGTTGTATTTCATCAAATCTTATATCTACCCATAAACATCACATATTTATATAGAAGCTTTTATAAATATATTTTTAGTAACGTGGATTTTGTAAATGGATTTTGTAAAGTCATATTTCTTACACAAATCTTCATAGACATAATTATATACAAAAGTGAATGTTTGCTTATAAAGGATGAGACATGTGTTTATGCTACAGCTGTTGTCAAATAAGTTATAAATAATAAATCATAGCAAATAAATAATAAATAATAAATTATAAATCATAAATATTTTATCTCCTATTGCAAATCTTTTTCAAACTGTATTTCATTGAATCTTATAACTGCCTATAAACATCATATATTTATGAAGAATCTTTGTATATAATTTATTAGTAAAATGGATTATATAAAATCATATTTCTTATACAAATCTTCATAGACATAATTATGTATATATTTATAAATGAATATTTGTTTATAAAGGGGGAGACATGTATTTATGGTATAGTTGTTGTTAAATATGTCCTAAATAATAAATCATAATAAATAAATAACAAATTATAAATCATAAATATTTTATCTTCTATTGCAAATCTTTTTCAAATTTTATTTCATCAAATCTTATAACTACCTATAAACATCATATATTTATGAGGAAGCTTTATATATAATTTATTAGTAAAATGGATTATATAAAATCATATTTCTCACAAATCTTCATAGAAATAATTACATATATCAGTGAATATTTAGATAATGTTGTCTTTAATCGCTATGAAATTTCATTAATTTATATGTTTATACAAATATGAAATTGTTATGATTAGTGGATGACAATTCAAAAATATTATTTTAGTTGTCACAACAGCATTTGATGTTACGCTGACCTCTCTTGCCGATTAAAAATATAACTTTAGTTTTTAATATACTGACATTTAAATTTAAAAAAAACATTTTGCCTTTCACTTATACACACAGAATAAATTTATATAATTGTTAAAAAGTCAAGAAAGGTTTAAATACAATTTCAAAAAACCTTTTACGGGTATTTTTAATCGGCTTTTTAATTTCGAGGTAATATTTTGTTATTATCCTTCGCAGTCCTGAACTCAAAACAGGTACATCTCCTATGTAGTCACAAATGGTCATATATTGCAGTCGCTTCCCCGATTAATCTACTTTTTTTTTCAATTCCTTCTATTAGCTCACACTCTCCCTATATATATCTTGTTCAAATATTCAATCGCTAATAAACTATTTTTTATTCATCCACTCAAGTTCAAATACATTTTTGTTAACTTGTAGTGGATGACACTTGATGTTAATACAGTTTTTTCAAATATTGATTCATTCATTAAATTTAATTCATTAATTTAAGTTTTTTTTTACATTTAAGTTGCATATATCTACCAATAGATGGCGCCAGATAAACTTAAAAAAATTAATGGAAGTTATTTATAAAGGACTTTCTGCATTATAGTGAAAAAAAAGTAGGAATTGACTAAAAAAATTTTTTTTATATTACTTGTTTAATTTTATTTTTTTATTTATTGCACCCTTTTCGTTCACGAAAAAAATGTTTAGTGCGTTTAAATTGCTTGTACACATTTACCAAAGCAGTTTTCTTTTCGGGGAAATGGATTAGAAAACAAAAAATAATTTAGTAGTTTTTAAACTGTGTAGAGTCCATCCCCAAAAAGAGTTATTTAATTAAAAAAATAAAAATACACTTTTAATGAAACTAAAATTTTTATTATCATCAGTCTCAAAATTTCTGCACGGTAATAAAAAATATTTATCCCCCAAAAGACAGCTTCAAATTGTTCAGTAGAAAATAATTTTTCTTTTATACTGTTATTATGCGTGCCCCTATCTTTTAGGGGCGAAAATAGTTTAATAGTTAAAATAGTTTTTCAAAAACAAGTTCTTTACTTGTTTTTGAAAAACTATTTTTTATATGCATTTGGAAATAATTCACTGCTCTAATTTTAAAATAACTGTCAAAATGGCAATTTTAAATACAAAATCTTTTCTAAAAAAAAAAAAATGAATTGACGAGAAATTTTTAATTTTTTCACAAAATCATTAATATTCCTCTTTGTTATGATATCTAAAATTCAATTCGAGGTTAAATATTTGAAGGTTTAAAATTTGAAAATATTTCTTAGACACTTTCTGATATTACATCATTTTCCTAAAATCAGTCAATCTATTTTAGTGAATGTTGTCATTTAAAATGTTTGATTTCAAATAAAAATTGATTAATTGTAAGCAAAAAACCTATTTTTTTAAAATTTAACATTCTAAATACCTTAATTCTTTTAAAAAAAAAATATGCCTCTGTGATATGACTTAAAAAAAAAACCAGGTTGAGCTTTAAAAAAAAATTATTAGAATGTTAAGGCTACAAGGAAATTTAGCTTAATTTTGAAAAATAAAAAAAAGGCGATAATTATTTCTTTTGACAAGAGGAGATGAAAAGATAAAATGTTACAAAATTAATGTAGAAAACTAACAAATATTTATGGGCAGAGTACCAAAATGCAAATAACCCTCCGCCCCATACATTAAGGAAAATTATAGGTTACTAATAGTATACCAGTTCTTGGCATGAAAAATAAATCTTAATTAAACGCCTATAAATTATTTTTATACCTTCAGTTTCGTCCTTCTTATTTATTAAAAATTCTTTACTATAAGATATACCTATCTTTTCGGTAACAAAAATCTCTGAAATACGTATAGTAACTATTATTGTAGTTATAGTAATAAGTATAAGTTGGCTGTTTTCTACTAAAATTAAATAATTTTTTCTCTCTGAATCTTTGAAAAATTAAAGTTTTTTTTTTTTTTTGTTGTTATTGTTGATTACAATGCCAATTCTTTTGATTTCAATATTAAACTTGTTGTTTGAATAATCTTCAAATCTGTTCAGATTTTATTTTATGCTAAAATCTGACGATGTTCTAATCATTGCAAGATCTTTTTCAGATTTGGCGACCTGTTGGCCAATTGGCTAGCGTTCTGACCTCTGGTACCAGATGGCTTCAGTTTCAGAATACTGGAGATGGCATGGATATTTGTTAATAGTTCGGAATCCACGTTAAACTGTAGGAGCCAGTCTAATTAGCCTAAAGTGTGCACAAAATGACCGTAGAGAGACAAACCAAAATTTTACAGATTTGGAGGAAGTTTTTAGTATACAATAGTACAACAATAGTAACTGTTATTGTAGTATATAGTAACTATTGTTGTTATCGTATCTTCTTACGAATATAAGGGAGTCAAATATCGTGGTACTAACCGAATATTAAATAAATTTAATTCAAAAAGAAATCTATAGAATTTCAAGAATTTGAATGCTGTAATGATACTTGAATAAAATGTAAGAAGTTGATATTAATTGACCCTATCGAATTAATAATACCATAAAAGTCAAGAAAAGGTTTCATACGAAACCTTTAATTTAAAGTACATTAAAAATCTTGCTGAAGACCAGGAAATAATAACAACCAGTCATCCTATTAAAATTGGTTATTTCATTTAAACCTTTCTACATCACAACAGATCTAATTTAACTTTTTGAAACTTGGTAGCCAATGCAAGGCATACATCACAGAAGTGTCAGAATTAAATACCAGAGTTGTCTACAAGATGGACAAGTACGAAAAAAAAATCGATACTTTCAAATGGAAAATAGGTTTAATTACAGTTATTGCACAGGGTTAATATTGGGTGTATGCTGACGAATATTTCTTGAGGAAAGCATATATTTCATTTTTTCCTGGTTTACGTTTCGATGCAAAGCCCTTGCAGCGAATTCAAAAAACTTCCTCCAAATCTGCAAAATTTTGGTTTGTCTCTCTACGGTCATTTTTGCACACTTTAGGCTAATTAGACCTGCCCATACAGTTTAACGTGGATTCCGAACTATTAACAAACATCTATGCCATCTCCAGGATTCTGAAACTGAACACTGTGGTATCAGAGGTCAGAGCGCTAGCCAATTGGCCAACAGGTCGCCAAATCTGCAAAAGATCTTGCAATGATTAGAACATCGTCAGATTTCTATCAGATTTTAGCATAAACTAAAATCTGAACAGACTTGAAGATTATTCAAACAACAAGTTTAATATTGAAATCAAAAGAAATTGGCATTGTAATCAAAAAAAAAAAAAAAAAAAAAAACTTTAATTTTTGAAAGATTCAGATATTAAATTTATTTAATTTTAGTAGAAAACAGCCAACTTATACTTATTATAGCTAATTTAAGTTCTGAATTATAAAAAAATAAAATCAATTTTTGGATATTAATAAAATTTAGCAACAAAAAAAAAATCCACAGAAGAATTTCAAGAATTAGAATGCTATAATGATACTTTAATAAAATGCAAGAAGTTGATATTAATTAACCGTACCGAATTAATAATACCATAAATCAAGAAAAAATTTCATCCGAAACCTTTAATTTAAAGAACATTAAAAATCTTGCTGAAGCCATCCAGTCATCCTATTAAATTTGGTTATTTCATTCAAACCTTTCTACATCAAAACAGATCTAATTTAACTTTTTGAAACTTGGTAGCCAATGCAAGGCATACATCGCAGAAGTGTCAGAATTAAATACCAGAGTTGTCTACAAGATGGACAAGTACGAAAAAAAAACCGATACTTTCAAGTGGAAAATAAGTTTAATTATAGTTATTGCCCAATGCTAATAACAGTTCTCAGCAATCAACCCAAACATGAAGTATTTTTCACACTTCTAAAAGCTCGCATTTATCAAGTACGGAACTGGTTATTATGAAATGCCATCTATTGTTTTCGGAGATCTATTTTCTTATTTAACAAATATCTTTTTCATTTCGATATCCAACGCATTAGTTTTCTTGAAAAAGCATGACCTCTTTGATTCACCGTTCTTCTTTGTTTGAGAATAAAAAAGAAAAGAATAAAAAAAATTGTATATTAAAGAACTAAGTATGGTGATTTTCCTTTCAATGAATTTTCATTTTCACCAAGATCTGAAATAAAAATTCTTTCTTTGTTTGTTTTTAACAGAAAAAGAATTCATTTTATAATTATTTACAGAAAATTTCCATTTAAAAATTTAATTGGATATTCTTTTTTTATGCTTACTTATAATAAAAGCCATTGGAATGTAAACAGATATCTACCATCATGAACAAGTTGGATTAGTTGAGAAAAAAAAAATCATCAAAATTAAATTTCTATTTTGAGATTTTTTAAAAATAAAAACAGTGCTAATAACGGATTAATTAGCATTGTTTATTTAAATAATAAACAATAAACAATGCTAATAATAATTGATGCAAATTTTTCTCATTTATAATTAGAAAAACTAAAAATATTTTTTTATTTCAATAATTAAAAATTTTGTTAAAAAATAAAAACACTTTTTAACAATATACATATTACTACAAATATAACTGTTTAGCAATTTTCAATCCAATACTATTCAAAATAGAAATAAAATCAAGAAATAATTTTATTTTTAGTAATAGTAAATAAGTAAATAGGATAAATTTTGAATCGATCCGTAATTGAAAATTGTTAGTATTTTAATACTTATTATAGTTAAGGAATATTCAACATCAAATAAAAAATATAACAAAAACATTTTTATTTGTATATATATATAATACAAATAAAAATATATATAATATATAAAATAATAAATAAATAAATAAAAAATATTATACATATATACAAATATTTTATATAATATATTATTTAATTTAAATACAAAAGCAAGCGATTTGTCTGTATGCATTGCATGTGGATTTCTTATAAATTAAAAGCAATAACAAAAGTTCTTCCTTTTTCTTAGAAATTATTATTTTTTAATGTGGTACATAACCAAAAATCATGATAAATATTCTTATTAATTGTTGTTAATTAATAATATTGTTAATTAAATAACAGTTTTTATCATTCATACTAAAATTGTGATCTTAAGTTATTCGTTTTAGAATCGTCAGCTTTTATACAAATTTTCTTAGCATTTACAAAAAATACACATAATTTAAATATTAAATAATAAATTTATCAATCATAACATAAAAACAAAATGATTGAAAAGTCCAACTTTTTATTGGAATGCATGGCAATTTTTTTCAAACAATTGCAATTTCGATAGTTAATATGCGATAAAAAAAAAAATAATAGTTTAAATATTTGAAGAAACAAAATTAAAAATTATTTTTTATTTGTGTTTAGAAATATTCTTGCAAATATTAAAAATTTAAAATTATGAATCGTTTTTTAGTATATTTCTTATTGATTTCATGTGTGTGTCATTATACAAATTTAAAACATTTTTTTTTTTTTTTTTTTTTTTTACATTCTTCAAAACTATTTATAGTTATATTAATATTTTTTTTTCATTTTGATAATAAATTAAATATTATTGCATATTATGTTACTATATGTCAATCTTTTGACAAGCCTGTGATTAATTAGAAATGGATAAAAGAATATTCAAATGCTATTTTATATGGATATTCGATTTTACAGTAAAATTGATTTAATGATTTAGAAAATAGTATTGATAAATTAAAAATTATTGATAAATTGATAAATCAAAAATTATTGATAATTTGAAAATTTTAAATTTAGAAAATTTACTTTCGTTATTCGCGTATAATTTTCATTTAAATTTGAAAATTTATTTTCGTTATTTTTTTTTCACTTTTTGTTAGGGTTTTTTTTTTTTTTTTCTTTTGTCCATTTTGAATGACTTTTTATGTTTAATGCATTTAATTATTCTCATATTCAGTCATTTATTGATTCTTTTTTTGTCCATATAAATGCTTCTTTTTCCATGAATTCTGATTGAATGCAGAAATTCATATTGAACTTATTTATTTGTTTATTAATTTTTCCTTTTTTAAATACTAGTCAGCACTACTAGAATTAAAGGTTTTCAAAATTCAGAATTCTTTTTATATTATCTATATATTAAACATTTCAATTTGAACATTATTAAAAAATTCATGTATTCGAATATTCGTATAGATAATAATAAATCGTCAGGATCGTACAACGTTGTTGGGGGTAGTGTTACTCGCGTCCATAGCATGTCTTCAAGCTGCACATGTTCCCCGGATAGTGCTAAATGAGTGACAGTGGTGCAGCCCTTTCTTATGGCGTAAAGATTAATATCTCTGTATGGCCAGCTGCATTAGAACAACATAATAATTTACAGAGATTATAATAACAATTCTTATTAATATAGAAGCATTTTCATTGCTTAATGAACATTTGATAGCATTGCTCAAAATATTTGATATGCATCGAGATCATTGATAAAATATACGAAACACATTAGGGATACAATTTGTTTATGAATTAATAAAATAACATATTATATGGGATAAACAATTGCTTGGATGCTAAATTGGTATATGCAGATAATTCCTAAATGCTAGTATATTTTTAAGTATTGATGTGGTAAAATTGCACGATATGTATGTTGAATACTTTATTTGTTTGGTTTGTCGCTCTACGGTCATTTTGTGCCCACTTTAGGCTAATTAGACCGAGACCTACAGTTTAACGTGGAATCCGAACCATTAACAAGCATCCATGCCACCGCCGGAATTCGAACCTGAAGCCTGTGGTACCAAAGGCCTGAGCACTGGCCAATTAGCTATCAGGTCGCTTCCCTACTCTGGAAATTTGAATCCACATATTATTATTTTTATTTATATTTTTATTGAGGAAAACTAACTATTACAATATATACACTAGCCGAGCAATGCAGAAACACATCTTCAAATAAATAACAAATAAAATTCTTTTAAATAATATATTCAGTGTGATTTGCTATAATATACCTGAATTTTTTTATCTTGCAATGGTATCAGATGAGCAATCTCATCACCTCGGTTTATCGAGACGGAGCACATACCTTTAAACTTTTTATGGGTACAAATAAAATTTTATGACGCTTGTATAATCCATTAGAACCCATTAACTGTCTTCACTGTTTTTTATTTGTGACATACTACTTTTTTTTTTCTGTATCAGCAGCTGGTAAAAAAGAAAAGGTTTCTGATATCCTTCCCATAATTCCTCGCGGCACAGAAGCTCTTCGACCTCAACGTCACTGTGAAAAGTGTGACTGGAATAATTAATTATCGAAATGTCAGAGAAAAAAAAAGGACTGAAATATTTTCCATTGAGGTAAGTAAAATATATTTTCATAATTTCGTCGTTTATTTTTAGACACCGAAGTAGACGGCGCGATATATCACTTCCTAAGACGTCTAGCACAAATTCCAACAAAACGACATATCTCCATGCCTTTTTATCGCAGAAAGATATCAAAAGCTCTAAAATAAATGACATAAGAAAATGTGCATTCTTTGCTTTTGTGTGGACTAGGGGTTACGGTTACAGTCAAAGAAGAACTGAAAAGTGAGAAATTGATTGTTCTTTGGTATTGGTAATTTATGTTCCTTGATCAAGTCGTTTGAGCGAGTAGTACAGAGTAAGAAAAAAAAAAAAAAGGGCAATAAATTTGTTCCGTTTTCGTTGAAGCACTGTGACAATACTTCTGTAATTCAAAATGATACATGGCACTCAATTTTTTTTTCCTGCTAGAGATCAGAGTAAAAAGTAGATATTTTTCATTTAAGAAAATAAATACATTTTTTTTTTTTTTTTTTTTTAGCTGAAAATGTCTATGAAACATAATCTTCATAGACGAATCTTTCATATGGGTTGAAACATACTTTTATTTCAGAACAGTATTGAAAATAGATATGAACTGAAAGATTTATAACTTTTCTAGAAAGAAACTGTTTTATCTGATATCATGATACTGGAATATACAGAACAATATATGATCCTAGATTATGCATTTAAAAGAAAATCATCTCTCTTTTGTGTGGACTGGAGATTAAGGTTACAGTCAAAGAAGAACTAAGAAGTGAAGAATTGATTGTTCTTTGGTATTGATAATTTATGCTCCTTGATCAAGTCGTTTAAGTGAGTAGTACAGAATAAGAAAAAAGAAGAGGACAATGAATTGTAAATCTTCTAAAAAAAGTCATAGGAAATTCTTATGATAATGGAAAATCGAGAACACTATGTGGTTATACTATATTCTGCATTTAAAAGAAAGTCAGAAATTTCCAATTTTTCAAGAGCGGCAGAGGTATCTGAAAAGTTTAAAATTCTTTTCTTAAAATAATCTACATTCAGTTTAAGTTCTGCGAAAATTAAGGAAAATATCATTTAAAACATACACTCTAGTTCAGTCTATAATTATATGTTAATATTTTTGCCGAGAAATGATCATTAGCTTATATATATATATTAGCTAATGATCATTTCAAATATATATATATATATATATATATATGTATGTATATGTATATATACTTCTGTAGTCTTGAGGCCTACTGACTTTTTCTCCTAAACGCCACAGGGGGCACTCTTGTCAGTGTGTAAGAGGGAAGGACGGTTACAATGCTTGATAAAAAAAAAATTAGTGAACGTTTTTTATTCTTTTTTAATTTAAATGATAAGGAATGGAGTATATGTGGCATGCAAAAGTTTATAAACATATAATTTAAGGAAAATATCATATCCCTAAAAATGAACTATAAAATGGAGATGATGGACATCACAGAAGAGGAGAGGGGAGGAGGGACCCAGAGCGACAGCAAAATGTAGGACGCCCTGAAAACAACGGACGATAAAGGGAGGGAGAGCTGCCCCATCCCCCGTAATGAAGTGCTGGAGGGCCCAGATGTAGAAAGCCTGACGCGGTCCCCGAGTGACAGAGTATAAGACAAGAGATTTCATGCCCGACTCAAGAGCCCCATGAGCGGTTGGCCACGTGCAGCCACGAAACTTTGAACAGTGGTGATAGACTTCATTCGTCATGATGCTCAGGCGCCCGACTCTCGATTTCAACCAATTACCTGGAGATCCCCTGGCAGCAGCGTCATTTCAAAAAGAATGTTGCACAATCCATGCTACATGATGTGGACAAGACTTCCATGTTACCTGATTGAAAAGCATCAACTGATGTAAGTGACTTAATGCTTCTTATTACTGAACTGAAATTTTGAAGGAAAAAAAAAATAATGCCCCTCTTCCCTGGTGTTGCAAGTACTGATTTGTAGAGACGATCCCCATATTATTTTAATTAGTAAACATAGTTTTATATTGGTGAAATTGTGTATAGAATATATTTTTTATTGAGACATTATTCGAATTATACCATTACTTGATAATGTTAATTGAATGATTTTAATTCAAGCTTAACATTTGTAAATAATAATAAATTCACTTTTGTTTATATTTGAAAATTATGAATTTTTTTGAATTATTTCATGTGAGTGTGTTTCCTTTTCCAATTATATAAATCTCTGAAGGCATGCGAACATGTAGGTTTAATTTGTGGTATGGGTTATTGAGGTTATACATAATGGTTAATGTGTGTGTTGGGTAAAACGGAGTATCTAGTTGTTTCTAGAATCGGTATTGTTTAACTTTATTTTTTTAAAAATGACAACACCACAGAGGAAGCACGCTAACAATCTATATATATATGCATGTACCAAGGACTTAATATCTGAGTGGCTAGCGCTCTGGTGCTCTGTACCATAGGTTTCAGGTTCGAGTCCTGGCGGTGTAGGGATGTTTGTAGTGATTCAGAATCCACTTTAAACTGTAGGTCCCAGTCTAACATGATCGCAGAGCGTTACGGAAGCATTGTTACTCCGCGTCCGTAGCTTATCTTCAAGCTACATGCACTTCCTGGGTAGTGCTAAGTGAGTAACGTCGGTGCAGCGTTTGCCTTAAGACATCAAAGACAATTGTCTAAGTGTTTGCCAGCTGCATTAGAAAAAAATATATGGGCAAAATATATGATTTTACATACTGGTATTGCAAATACATGTTAATTATCGTATATTGCACTATATGCATAAAGTGTTAGTATGATTATTTTCAAATTTTTAATTAAAAACGCTTTTAAGGCAGTAAAATATTTTTTATTGTTATAAAAATAAGCAACTTCAATTTAACGTTTCTTAAATTGATGTATCCTTGAATTTTTATTTGTGTTCTAAAACATTCATATTCATTGTTTTCCGTAATACGCACTTTCAGAATCGTTCTTGAATAACGCCTTTCTATAAAAAAAATTCCATTTATTGCCGATTGCAGCGATTTCATTGCTGAAAAAAATATAATCACTCATTTTTGATAATCATCGACTTCTTTTTTTTAAAAATATGCAGTTTATCGCTCTTTAACGAGGAGGGAGTTACTTTAAATGATGGAAAAGTTTAAAAGGTAAAAAAATAAGTGACACAACAATAGATCAAAGAGAGGAAAATATATAAGCCGATCTAATTTATCATTATTTTATTCCTGTATTTAAATAAAAAAAAATTAAATAGCATTGATTGATTGGATATTGTTTATTTATCTTCAATATAAAAACATTTCGTTTTTTTTTATGCCGGTATGAATTAAAACGCTGAAACTAAGTCAATTCAAACTATACAAAAAAAAAAATTATCGTGTGATTATGATATCTATCTGCCGGCAGGCAAAAGGCCTTGGACCACCATGGGGCTGCTGAGGCAATGGAGAAGATTGGTTTGATTTATACATCTACAGTCTTTTTGTGCACACTTTAGGCTAATTAGACCGGGACCTACAGTTTAACTTGAATTCCGGATCACTAGCAAACATCCATGCCACCGGCAGGCTTTGAATCTGAAACCTGGGGATTCAAAAGCCAAATTTTTAAAGGAATTAACTGGAACGCTGCAGAAAATAGATTAGTTAATGGAAAGATGTGATTTTTTTGTTGTTGATGATCTGTAGATGTAGATCATCAACACATACTGATACCTCTGTAGATATAGAATTTGAAATTTTTTTGTAATATAGTGGCCAACTTTTGAATTTTGAATCTTCTGTGGATATTTAATACTGGCATATGCCTGCGACTAATGAACTTGATTTATGTTCTCGTATTTAGTATAATGGCTGACATTTGCTGCATAACTTGTTTAATAACAAGTTCAGTCACCATTGTTGTTGTTCTAATGCAGCTGACAATACAGAGACAGTTAATCTTTATGCCATATATCCGCTGGTACTCATTTAGCACTACCCAGGGGGCACGTGTAGCTTGACGATATGCTACGGACGCGAATAACACTACTCCCACAACGCTGTACGATCGTATGGACCGGGACCTAGGGTATAAAGGGAATTCCGAAGCACTACAAACATCCATAGTACCGCCGGGACTCGAACCCTGCGGTACCGAGCGCCAGAGCGCTGGTCACTCGGCCATTAGGTCCCTCAATCAGCGTTGTTTTTCAAAGGATTTACAGTTTTGTGTCACTTTGAAAGCTTACATCAAGGTATAATGTTAATCGTACGTACTACGATTTAAGTCCAGTCAAAAGAATATGTTTGCACATAATAAATTGAAATTTCTGAATTGATTTAATTTTTTTTTTTAAATTCTGAATTTCGAAGTAGCTGGTGTATAGAAAAAATGAATAATTATATTGCTTTGAAATTGATGCAAGTAACTTTTATCTCAGAACTGTATAAATTTATTAGTTAATGCAAACAGAATCAGATTCACACCATAATATTTTATTTTATTTATTTATTTTTTATTTTTTTAATGCCGGCAGCATCTCTTATCTCAAAAAAATGAACAACTCCTTCTAGAAAGACTAAAAAAATAAATATTATTGAAGTCATATCAGGTAATATATAAATTTTTGTTTTCAAAATCATTAATCATTTTAATAAGCAAACCAATTATTCTAATCAAAAGTGTTTTTTATGTAATTATTCAATTTAGAAGGCCGTGAAACATTTTTAAGTATACTGAATTTAAGTTAGATGCCTCCTACAGAGTTATAAATTTATTTCATTTCTTTGTCAACTCCTTTTTTGTAAATTATTTGTTTGAATAATAAACAACAAATGAATACTAAATAATAGGAGATAATAATATGTTAGCAGCTTAAATAATAAACTCTATAGAGTTGAATTTAAATTTCTTAAGCATAAGTTATCTTTTTTTAAATGCATTACAATGAAAGCGTGACGTGATTTAATTAAATAATTTGTATTGTAACTTAAGGGATTGTCCACAAATTAAATTGGGATTTATTAAGGGATAGAACATAAATTATGAAGTTCTTATTGGAGCAATATTTATATTTGAGGTTAAATATTTTTAATACATATGATATTAAATTATTTCATTTATTACTTTTTTTTAACTTAGAATTACTAAACGTGTGGAAGCTTGCTCGTATAATATGCTAACATATTCCAAAGGATACCGTTTATAATTTATTTTAATTTTAATAAATTTAGAACATTTTGACATTTTTTCTGAATTACTTTTTCATCAGACTTGTTTAGAGATTAATTAACAATGTCGTAACAATTCTAATAGACTATTAACTATTCTATTTTTTTATTTATTATTTCAAATATGTATAGATTTATAGATGGAACGATGTTGAAATTTCTACACGATATTTCTATTACGATATAATAATTTTATACAGATTGGAATATGGAACTTATTTTTGAATCTTAAACAATGAAATAGAGTCTCTGAGCTCTTCTGACGACTAAATTTCTTATAAATAGTTTTTAATGAATATTTTCTAGTAAGAATTATGTTCATTTTAGTTTACTTGCCATTTCATTTTATTGTCTTGGAACACAGATGCATTTCATTTTTCAAACCAAATTATTTCTTTTTTCCCATTTGATCATGCATATTTCATTGTAAATATATCTCATGTAAACTTATTTTATTGCTAAATAATTTGCATTTAGTTTTCCCTGGACAACTTCAAAGTAGAATACTACCTTTTTCTTGTACAATAAATAAACAAAACATATTCCAATTACTAATTGTATTATTCCAATTGTATTAGTGAGCTCAATAAAAAAAAATAGGAAGAGGCGTATTAATATTAATTATATTTAAAGTAAATATTAAGGCCGTCTGCCTACTGGCAGATTTCGAGACAGGAGATGACTTATTTTTTTTACAGGGTAAGGTTGTCAGCCAACCAACGTCATATTTGTATGGCCAACAGTCATATCGATTCAAAGCGGATTTCCAACCACTACAAGCTTCCATTGCGCCGTAGGGACTTGAACCCGAAACCTGTGGCACAAACCACCAGAGCGCTAGTCACTCGGCCATCATGCCCCAATGTTATTACATAGAATCAAATATTCGCAATGGCAGTAGATACGACGAGTTTTTTGTTTATTTACATCAGTGTGAGATTCTGTAATAGACAATTCTCCAACATTTTAATGAATCATTTTAACATGCCCATTTTATCATATGCATATTTGTTAACATCTAAGATATACCATATGTAAATAAAGTACAAATACTGAGGAAAAAAATCCACCACAATGGTCACACTTGAATCTCGTCGAGTTGATAAGCCAGGAATTTAGCAAGGGGAAAAAAAAAAAAAAAAAAATGGAATCCTAAAAAACAGAAAGAAAAAAAAAGTCCGATGCAGCAGACAAATTTGAAAAAGAAGAACAAAGAATTAATTAATACTTTTTTCTCGATTTATATTTCTCACAATACAGCACGATTTCAGTTCTGGCTTTGTGGAAGTCCATTGACATCCACATTTTTTTACTATAACTATCTGCACAGTCAAACTTAAAAAGCAATGATATTACATAGAATAAAATATTCACAGTGGCTGTACATACGACGAGTTTTGTGTATATCTAATTTGGTGTGAGATTTTTTTAACAAGCAATTCTCCAACAAATCATTGAATCATTTTAACGTATACATATTTGTTAGTATCTAAGAAATACCATTCGTAAATAAAATAATAATACTGCAACCGAAGTCCAACCACAATGGTCACACTTGAATCTCGTCTAGTTGCTAAGCCAGGAATTTAGCAAGAAAAGAAAGAAAAAATGGAATCCTGAAAAAACGGAAGAAAAAAAAAAAAAAAAAAAGAGTCCGACGGAGCAGACAAATTCGAAAAAGAAGACCAAAGAATCCATCGTCTCCGTTTGCTCCCCTTTGTCGAGGGGGTCATTGCTTCAGGCGATAGTCATTAATTTTGCTTTCGCAGCTTGTCTGAAACCGGAAAATTGGTTTACGAGTTAACTCCTACAGCATTCATGGACGCTGGATTTCACTGCAAAAAAATCTACTGTAGTTGCCGATGTGTGGTTCCTTTTTTTTTTTTTTTTTTTTATCTTAAATGTGATCTCTTTTTTTTTTTTTTTTTTTAACTTAAATATTGTTTATATATTTTTGGTATCATATATCCTCGGAGCAGTTTAAACAAAACATTGGGCCTCGTCAAGAAAAAAAGAACGGAATTTTTTCATAATTAAAAATGTGGGCAATATTTATTCATAATACCATTAACAAATATTACACAGCGATGCGCGGTATTTATGTATGCTAGCTTTCACTACAAAAATCTACTGTAGTTGCCGATGTGCGGTTCCTTTTATTACTTTTTTTTTTAATCTTAAATGTGATCTCTATTTTTTTTTTTTTTTTTTTTTATCTTAAATCTTGCTTGTATATTTTTTTGCATCATATCTTCAGAGTTTTAACAACACATTGGCCCTCGTCAAGAAAAAAAAAAAAAAAAATTTTTTCATAATCGGAAATGCGGATAATATTTATTCATAATAACATTAACAAATATAACACAGCGGTAGACGGGTTTCATGTATGCTAGATTTCATTAAAAAAAATATACGATAGTTGCTGATGTGTGGTTTCTGTTCTTTTTTTTACTTTAAATGAGATCTCTCTATATTTTTTTTTATCTTATCTTATATTTTTATCTTAAATGGTGCTTATATATTTCTGGTATCATATCCTCGAAACAGTTTAAACAACTCATTGGGTCTCGTCAAGAAAAATAAAGAACGGAATTTTTTCATAATTGGAAGTATGTGGACTATTTATTCATAATACCATTAACAAATATAACCATTAACACGGCTGTGCACTGGGTTCATGTATACTGAATTTCACTAAAAAAAAAATTTACTATAGTTGCAGATGTGTGATTCCTTTTCTTTTCTTTTTTTAGCCTTAAATGTGATTTCTTATTTTTTTTTTAACTTATATATATATTTTTTTAAACTTAAATGTTGTTGATATATTTTTGGTATCGTATCCTCGGAACAGTTTTAACGACTCATTGGATCTCGTCAAGAAAAATAAAGAACGGAATTTTTTCATAATTGGAAATGTGGACAATATTTATTCATAATACCATTAACACAGTGGTGCACGAGTTAGAATAAATATAATGTATTATATTTCAATTATTAAAAAAAAATTTGCTGCGAATGTAAAAGTAGATATTTTTTAAAAAAAATTCTTAATGATTTCAACAAAGTAATCTATTTTTAAAAGAGAAAATAGCAATTCTTATTCGTAAGTGAGAAAACGAAATATTCCTATTCATTAAAAAATTACTGACTTCACACTTTGCATTTTCTATTTTAGTTTTGTAAAAATTTAAATTATATGTTTACTAATTTCTGTTTGTCACATATACTCATTTTTTTAACATTTAAATTAATAAAAGCATGAAAAACTTTCACTTTTATCAAGAAAGTAAGCATTGTAACCATGCTTCCTCCTGCATACTGACAAGGGCGTTCCGCTGTTGCATTCAGGAGAAAAGATCAGTTGGCCTAGAGACTCTCACCCGAGAGAAGTGCAGCGCTACTTGAGCTCCCGCTGAGAAACTTTTAGCTTATAATTTCTTATCCCAACAGGAAATATATTTAACACAATCCTGCGTATTAGTTGACCTACAGACTCTCACTCGGAGAAGAAGTATATTTCGCGCATCCTGCATTTAGCTGAATATCGGGGTTTCAGATTAGAAGTGGAATCATTCCAAGAATTTATAATTATGTGTATTATTAAAAATGTGTTATTTAAATGTGTATTATTACGTCTATTATATATTACGTCTGTTAACTATACGTCTTAAATATTGTATTGTGTGGTGTTTGTGTGTGTGTAAATAAAGCTGTGAGTTCTTCACCAACTTGCGCCTCTAATATCTCAACCCAACCACACCCATTTACAACCTGATTGCCCAACCTGCACACTACACATTACAAATATTTATAAGTTTTCATAGATAACTTAATTATTTTGTTTTTTATCTTTTTTAAGATAGGTCATTAATTCACATTATCTTTCTAGCCTCCAAAACGCCTGAATTTATTTTATTAGAGAAACATAATAATCCTTAAGAAATTATTTTAGTTCTTTTGTAACTATTTAACACGAGTTATATATATACTTTTATCTGTGGTTTTGACTACACAAAACTTTAAAAATTAATGTATTTAAAGAAATCAACAATTTAGGTTGCTATACAAATTTGCATTTCGATCGAATAATGAATGAATTTGAGTAAATAATTTGGCTATTGATTAGAAATTTTTTTCTGAATGTAAAAAAATTATGAATTAAATGAATGTCCAGCGTTATGATCATAAGTTTTACAGTTACAATATCTTTTTAATCGTACTTTGGAGAAGAATGTATGGAATGTACTAGAATTTTGGAATATATTTAAAGGAATAAACAATTTGGACTGCTGTGCAACTAATTTGCATTTCGAACGAATGATTAATAAATTTGAGTAAATTATTTGGCTATTCAATAGAAATATTTTCTGAATGTAGAAAAATTATAAATTAAATAAATATCCAGCGTTATGACCATAAGTTTCACAGTTACAATATCTTTCTAATGTTACTTTGGGAAAGAAGATATCAAATATCTCAATGTAAACTAAACAACTTTTTCATACAAAACGCGAATAGTAGCTTTCTTTTCAATACTATATAGTAGGGATCTTAACTCCCTCTTTACACTTATAAATCTGTCGATACATAAGCTTACAAAGCAACTGGATGGGGAGTTAAGATGCTTTTCCTAGTCCTGACCATTCACAACAAAAGAGGATTTTTCACTATTACGTTTTCCTACCATTGTGATCCCCTCCAATCCTACGAATAGCCATGGATTAAGTTATAAGAGGATTGGGCCCAAAAATGCTTCCAAACCTTTATTCGAAAATCGAGAAGAAACAGCTAGAAAAATAGAATAGAACTGAAAATGGACAATCGAAATATGTTACTGGAACATGTTACAAACGAGATTCTCATCTTGGTAAAGCAATTGTTGACAACTTAATACAGGCTATTAAAAGCTTTCTTAGATTGTTGCGTTCGCCCTCGATGGTCTTGAATTGCCTTTTTTTTATCTATGTGTTTCTTTGTCGCTGAATTTCGTTGTTATAAACATTTGTAATTTAAGAAGTTTCGGTGTCTTCAAACGAAACGCATTCCGAAGTATTCAGGAACTTGTCAGAAATGCAATCTTTTCAGCAACTGTGTATTCGTTTAATAGCTTTTTTTTGCATAACGTTAAAAATATTGATACTTCATTCTTTTCATAAACAATCAGATGAATTTTTATTATTTACATTTATCTGTTAATTCTGATGCATTTTTTTTTATTTGCAGTTGATTTAGTTGTTCTATACTGAAAGTAATTTAACTTGACTTCTTTTTTTTAGGAAGTCTTTAATTCTATATATATTTTATATATATATATATTATATAAAATATTATAATTTATATATATATATAAAATTGGATATTATATGTCATCCCAAAATTACAATAAAAATTTTACAAACATTATTAAGACGTTTTAATAAAAAGTCATTATTTAAATTATACATTTTTTAATTAAGATTATTCATTAAAATTAAGATTAATAAGATTAATTTTGATTTATTATTTATTATTAATTTTATAATAATAAATAATCATTTAATACAATAAAATAATATTATTAAAATATTTATTATTATTTTTTATTATTTTAATATTTTAATTACTATTTTTTTTCTTTCATTCTTTCTTTTCCTTTAATTAAGATCAATTACTATTTTAAGAACTAAAAAAAAAATCAGATCTAAAAAATTTAGTTTATTTTTATTTTATTGTTTTTCTTTTCCGTTATGTAATTTTTAAGAAATTAGCTTTCACTGTATTCTTATATGTACAAAATTGGATCATATATTTCTGATAAAATTATAGCAAAAATTGAACAACATTTATTTAGATATTTAATGATTTTAAAGAAAATTATTTATAAAAAATAAGAAAAATATTCATCTATATATAAACCCAATCAGCCGTAATCAATCAATATGATTACATAAACTGCAAATGAAAGTTAACCAAAGCAAATCAAGTCAAAAACACTTGTACAAAAAACATAACACAACATAAACTGCAAATGAAAGTTAACCAAAGCAAATCAAGTCAAAAAATGCTTGTACAAAAACATAATACAAAAAAAAAAAAAATAAAGAAAAAAATGTTTACATTGAAACTTCCATATAAAATACATCAATGATTTACATATAAAAAAAATTCAACACTTCCTTCATCAATGGACTAAAACGGCACTTCCACACAGGAAGTTAACAGACAGAAATCGAATAAAAGGTTACATGAGGAAAAAAAAAAAATCTAAAGAATGTTTTCGAATTTAACATCATTGGTCATCTATTGTCCTTTCATTAGTACTTCAGACCGGCTATCGCCTGGGGGAAGAAGGCACGAGGAGCTATGAGGAGGGGGATCAACGCCCCTGGACCTTGATCCACCTCATTCGAAGTAGGCAAGTTCATTCAGAACAAAAGAACACCGACTGGCAGTCACGAAAGGTGAGTAGATATTTTTTGGCGATTAAGCGCCAAATGTGTGAAAAAAATTAATGGAAAGAAAACATTTAAAAAAAAAATGATCAGACGATATTAATAATTATTGTTCATGGATGATGCACTAGCTTTTTTTTTATTTGTTGTTAGTTTTACAGATGGTATTAAAGCATTTTTCGTTTGGGTTTCTGTTACATTTTAATAAAAGCATTATTTATTTATAGGAAATATTTAAATATTTTCTTTAATAACTAGTACTTCCGTCAAGAATTTCTTTACATAATTTAGTTTCCATTACATTGTTATTTAATAGACCATAGAAACGGATAATTTGAATTTTCAAGATCTTTATATATATATATATAAATGTATAAAGACATTTGACTTCTGTATCTGAATGTTGTTTTTTTGTGAGTAATTTTATTTCACATAGAAAAATTTGACTGTTGTAAATTATTCTTTTAAATCTTATCAAAAATGTTTAAAGCTGATATGATGTTATACGATTTAAATGAACTTATATTAAATTCTGAAACATCATTGCTTATTCTTAAGTATGATTTTGTCTATACAATTAATTAATTCAAATTTTTCTTCAACTAATTTTCTTTTATGTACTCTTTTAAATAAATACATTATAAATGCTATGAAAAAGTTGTTTTTTTTTATTAATTAAATGAAACTTACTAGGGCTTTTTTTCATTCTTTTTTTTATAATTTCTTTATTAAAAAAATAACTAATCACTGCAAATACATTATTTAAACAGTTAAAACTTACACTTTGCACATCTTTGATTTAACAGCGAAAGGCAGTAATTAATTACATTTATTATAATAATTAATGCACATCGTCGTTCACAATAACCGCAATAAAAAAAAAAAAAAAGTTTGTGAAAGAAATTTAAAAATAATAATCATCCGCTGAATCTATATACAGGTTACCCATAAAATTTAGAATTGAATGTAAGAACAAAACATATAAGGAGTAATCTGAAAAAATAGAAAACTATAGATTTCTAATTTATTTTCTTTTCTTGAAAAATTTCATTTTTATTTTAAAATAACATCTTTGATTTCACTAGACGACCTTTTATAACCATTTCACATTTAATTATATAATTATTAATTTAAATAAATATTACATATAAAAGCTCTTGAGAAATTTAATATAAAAAAGCTTGTGAAAGAAATTTAAAATATGTATAAAAAAATTCGTGAAAGAAATTTAAATAAACAAATAAGAATAGCTCGTGAAAAAAATTTTAAAAAAAATTAATAATAAATGTTGAAAGTGATTAAGGACAAAAAATTGATCAAGGTAACGAAAAACTCCGCAAACGAAAACTATACCCCTAATTTTATGGGTAATAAATAAATAAATGATAATAAAAAAATTAAACAAACCTCAAGTTTTTAAATCAGATTGCTTACCATCACAGACAGCATTATTATCCTCAACAAAATATAATGCACCTTTTGGAATTCTATCAATCTCCTTTTTACGTTTTTCATTCTAAGAATTAAAATATTTGTTCTTATCAGTTTTTATAAGCTTGAAAATATATTATAAATCTTCCAAAAATAAACTGACATATCATTATTATAACAATGAAATTACCTTTAATTTTTGTTGAAGACCAAAAGAAGAAAATAAAAAGGAAGAAAACGATAATTTCCTAAAATTAAATGCGTTGCCATTTGAAAAGTATTTCTCGAAAAACAAAGAATAAAATGACAGATATTACAGTATAAAGAAGAAATTATATTAATTACAATCTGAATAAACCCTTTCATATATTTCTATTTTTTTCTATTATGATTGTTAATTAATTATTAATATTATTATCAAAATGAATTTTTATCAAAGGAATAAAGAAGAAAAGAAAATGAAGCAAACGATAATTTCCTAAAATTAAATGCGTTGCCATTTGAAAAGTATTTCTCGAAAAACAAAGATTAAAATGACAGATATACAGTATAATGAAGCAAATTATATTAATTATAATCTGAATAACTTTTTCATATATTGTTTTTTCTATTATCTCATGATTATTTTTAACACGGCAACGCCAAAAATTATCTCAAATAAAATATGAACGAGAAAAAAGAAAAGAAGAAAACATTAATTGAAAAAAAGGAATAAAAAATTTTTTTCTTTCTCACATATTTTGTTTTAACTGCAACCGAGTGTCAAGAAATGCATAAAAAACAACGATGCGTGAAAAAAATGCCTAAAATCAGACTCAAATGCGAATCTTAACAAATTATCACTTATCGTGATGATAATTTAGTCCGAATGGAAAGCAATGTTCATCACATCCGGTAGTTTCCACAAACGTGATGAAATTTCATGATTCGAAAGGCTTTTTTATTTGCTCAGGAAGGGGTAAATAAAGAACGTGTCTATCTTTTGAGCAGTAACATCTCTTTTTTGCCATGTGACAACAGATGGGCCGGAAACAGAGTGTTGATAAAGGAAGCTTTCCATTTGTCTATACAAAAAATAACCAAATATCTTAGATTTCACTTTCCTCAACGTCTTTTGCTTTAATTTTATTCTTTTTACAAAATGAACGTATTGAAACACTTTTCGTTAGAAATTTTTGCGAAAAATTGAGATTTTTGAGTCACAGTGATTTTGTTTTATGATATTTCTTCCCGCAAACATAGCAAAAGACCTCGTACTGTTCTAAATATTTTAAATTAATTCCTCACAACTGCCTAGATGAAAAAAGTTCGCTTCTGTTATTATTTTTTTTTTTTTTACATGCAACTGATTTCATCAACATCTACACTTTTGAAATTTTTGTTATTTTTCATTTTTTAATTTTATTAAATAAATAAATCTTTTTTTTTAAAAAAAAGGGCATTTAATTATCTATTTTTCTTATTAACTCAAAGGGCATGAGACCACCGCTATGTTTCAACATTTTACATTGAAGGAGCTAGTGGCCGCTACGCGGTCAAGGATCTCCGTGTTAATCTACAATAAGAGAGTGATTTTGTTTGCGACTGAAAAATCATAGTGCTAAATCACAATTGTGATTTAGATTCATAAAAAACTTTCATAAACATAATGTAAAATCCGATAAAAATATATGCAATTAAAGCTAGTTTTATGCTGTCTGTGAATCCATCAAAAAGTATAATATGCATAAGAAGTAAGAAAATGTAAGAAAGAATTTTAAAAATTGTAATCGTATGGACCATTATCTATCTAATTTAGAAGTTAATGTAAGAACAAAAAGCATAATAACAATCTTAAAAAATAAAAAAACTATAAAATAATCAATCCTCTTTGCTTTCACCGACCTTTTAAAACAGTTTCACATTAATTTTTTTCTAAATTAATTTTTTTTACCAAATTATTTAGTAGTTATTCAATTATTTATTTGTGACAGAAAAATCACAGCGCTAAATATGATTTAGATTCATTAAAAAAAATGTACGAGTAAAAAAATGAAAAATACATGCAATTTAAGCTATTTTTATACGGTGTGACAAAAATTATCCATCAAAAAATATAATATGGAATAAGCAGTAAGAAAATGTAAGAAAGAATTTTAAAAATTGTAATCGTATGGACCATTGCCCATATAATTTAGAATGTAATGTAAGAACAAAACGCATAACAGTAATCGTAACAAGTAAAAAAACTATAAAAAAATTGTCTTTCAACAATCTAATTAAAACCATTCCACATTAATTTTTCTTCTGAATATATTTTTTTACTAAATTATTTAATAATTACTCAATTATTTTGTAAATAAATATTATGTATAAAAAAAAAAGTCGTGAAATAAATTTTTTAAAAAATTACAGATTTCAATGAAAATGTTCAAAATTAGAAGTGGTCAAAGACACGAAAAAAACCCGCTCCCCAAAATAATACCCATACATTTTATGGGTAAAAGTTGATTCTGATCTGATTCTGTGTGAACCCTATCGGCCTCACAAAAACAGGTTTGTCTATATTTAAATAAATTTAATTCCAATCTAATTAATTAGGAAATTAAAAAGGAAAAATATACTTTTGAAAAGTTATACACATTAATTATCGCATGCTTTGAATATCCTAAATAAAGATGTTTTATTTTATTTATTATTATTATTATTTTGCATTCAAATTTACTCTCTCATCCACCCTTCCATCCAATGAGAAAAATCAAAGTGATATTTTGTTAGTGCCGCAGACTTGGCATGGTAACTTTATTATCACTGTGACAAAACAAAGAAAGCAAAGAAAATTTGGAGCAGTGGACTTTTTATTTGGAAATTAAAAAATATTTAAATGGTGTGATGTGCAGGTTGGGCTACCAGATTGTAATTGGGTGTGGTTGGTTGAAATACTTGAGGCACAGGTTTGATAATACACAATTTTATTTGAACACGCACAAACACCACACACATACAGTTAGAGACGTAAACTATTTAACTTATTTAAAGATATATAATTACAGATTCGTGGAAGCACTCCCCTTCTAAGCCGAAAACCCGAAATTCGAATATGCGCAGGTTGCGATAAATATACTTCCTCTCAAGGTGAGAGTCTGCAGACCAACTGACCTCCGAATGCCACAGGGGGTACTATTGGCAGTGGCTAGGAATAAGTATGGTTACAATGGGAGAATTTAACTAAAATCCCTACGTGGACAGAAATTTAAAGTGAATTTTTGATTGAAAAATTTATAAATTGTAGCCAAGACGCAGTATTACACGAGTACTCATTTATTTCTACATGCATTACACTATAAAAACGGAATGGTAGGCAGCAGAATGTTTCAACCGAAAGTCTTTGGGAGGAATTGTTCACACACTTTCACGCTAATAATTTGACTCATGTGAACTTTTGCGTAATTATTGAATATATTTTATATTTGCCCATAGAAAATGGATCCTTCACTTATGAATGAATTGTAAACGATGGAAGAAAACACCACACCAGAAGATTGCATTTCATAAAACAAAGTTCAAAATCGTACCATGAATATTTTTTTTTTTTTTCAAACAATTCTAATCAAAAAAATTTCAGGTTTTTTAATATCCTAAAAAATTATTAATATTTTTAAGACGAGAGAATAATCCAGATATAATTCAAAATAATAGAGAGTTTTTGCATACCGTATTTTTATCGTTCGATATTTTTTCTCCCTAGCGCATGCTCATAGGAAATTGCGCATGCGTATCTGTAATAATGTTTCTATGAGCATGCGCGCTAGGGAGAAAAAAATATTGGACGATAAAAATACGGTATGCAAAAACTCTCTAATATACTTATTCTATTTAAATTGATAATTATGCCTAATTTATCACCCTATTTTCTCATTAAAAAGGGAATAATGTAATAATTGTATTGCTTATAGTTCTCATTAGAATGGCCATTTTTGAAAAAGTATAATATTTAAAATGATATTACTGTACAAAAAATGTTAGCATATATTTCACTGAAGCTTTTTATACATTGATTGAACAGATTAATAGATTTTTAAGTAAAGAATTAGTCAATCTAAATAAATATTTTTTTTTTTTTTTGCTGTCTGTATTTTCGCTGTTCTTTATTCTCTTCATTCAGTAGTTTAAAAAAACACAGACAAATAACTTTTTTATTTGTTCTTGTTGGCATCATGATCAATAGCCGTGAACTGGAATAGTAATTATAGTCAATTTCGAAGTACAATAAAAAAAAAATAAACTTCCTCTTTCCTATGGTATTTAAATGCAGTTATTTTTGTACATGCACTTTTTTAAATGACTAAATAATTGACCTCAAGCCATTTTGACTCAATGTTTAAAATGCCATCTTTAACAAGCCAAGGTTAAAAAAAAAAAAAGAGGAAAAGAATGTTATTTTTAATTTCTTTTGTGAGTTTCAAGGCTTATATTATTATTATGGGATTAAGTTTATTTGTAATAATATTTTATTAGCGATTTCTGTATTCAGCATATGTTTTGTAAAGGAAAAAAAAAAAAAAAAAAAAAAATTGAATTCGAAAATTCTAAACGATGTTATCAACTTATGCAAAGACGTACTCTGCGCATTTTTGAAAAATGTAAAGAGCAGATATTCTTGACCATAGAAATTTTTTTTATTGATAATTTATTATTTAACATGGAATTTCCATCGGATACTAAAATTTCATGTCGTAGACTTCAGCCAATCGAAAGTCTTATCTCCTATCAATTCAGGTTTTCGATTGGTTGGCGTTCTACAGTGTGAGTTCTTAAAACCCCCATTTATCATCATATCTATTGTTGTTGTTGTTGTTTTTTTTTAATTTTTTTTTCTGCCTAAATGTTTCTGAGTTACGAAGAGGGCTTAATAAGGAGAGTTTGAATTTTCCAATGCCTTTCTTTGTTGTTGCCTTTCTTCTTTCTTCATTCAAAATTGCTGTGACAAGACGTGTGTACAAAGTAGTAAGTCCTTATGATGTGGGTATCCTACGTAAAGCTGAATCTGCTACAAATATGCCATTCTAATAGCGAATTATCTCAGATCAAAGTTCCCAGTATTCAAAAACAAGCGCATGTTTAACATTAAAAAATATTGTGCTATTGGAACAAAAATGAAGAAAATAATAATAATAATAAAAATAAATGGCCCGATTAGTGGCAACCCAGATTTCCGTAGCTGGTTCAAGCCGCTCGCTGCTTTGTTGCAGACACTGTCAGGCTCAAAATGTAGCACCATCGAGTTCTCCTCTTTTTTTTGTTTCGAAAAAGGAGGAGAACTCGATGGTGCTTGTGTTGCTCAACATCTTGCCTTGTTCATCGGACTACCTGGTGGGAGTTTGCCGTGTGCTCTCCCAAACGAAACGCAAATGCTGGGTAGCTCCCCCTAAAATTCCTCCCAGTAGGTTCTGCCCTCTTTCAGCGGCATGGAGACAAGTCAGACTTCTACCCACGGGTGCTCCGTCACAACAGAAGCTGCCCATTTCCCTCATCCATGAATATATCATATACTTCTAGGATGTCCGTCCCGCACTACAGGACGCTGAGGATTAGACACAACAACAAATAATAATAAATATTTAACCTATTTTTTTTTAAACAATATATATTTGATGAATAAAATAATTACGGAGCAGTGTGACATTTATGTATATAAAACAGCTTCTGAGTAGGTCCACTTGTGTAACTTGGGGCCCCAATTGAAATTAATGGCTCAATGATTAACTTTCATTGGCACTGATTAGACTTCCCATGCGAAAAAAAGCTATCCGAAGAGTCAACGCATAATTCATTGCAGTGAAATTAGCACATCATATAATACATGAATAATAAATTTCTTGCATGAATATCTCAGCCTTATTATTTTTGTCCCATAAAGCATTCAAAATAGTAGATAACTGGAGAAACTGCCGTAAATCTGGAGGTAACTAAATCTTCTGGGTTCTATCAATGCCAGGAATGACATGCAACCTCGTATATCTGTCCATGCGGAATTCATATTTATAAACAAGATTGGTAGTAGCTGCGCGATTTAGACAGTTATGGTATTTTGGTGTACGGAGATACGCTGGTAATATAAATACATGCTTTCACTAAATGAAAAGGTCAGTTGTTAGTCTTCATTTTCGAGTGAAAGACCTTCCAGGAATCAAAACCATTTATTAAGGCATATTTAAGCCTTCGCTGTATAAACGATGTATGAAAAAGCGAATTCATGGATACCGTCCAAAGACAAGATAAGTTGTGTTATGTAAATATGGAAATGGTTCGAAAAAAAATTAAGAATCATATTTCAATCAATAGTTATCTAGCATATTTTATGAATAAGACATAAAAAAAAATCCTTTTATTATTATTTTTTATCCATCAAAAAAAGAAAAATCCTTTTATTTATTTACTTGTAATTTTTTTAATGCCTGCTTAATGTTTCTTTCTTTAAAAGTCTACCAGGCATTTATATATTATTTTATATAAATTCGTCCTAAATATGATCATTATTAATCAATAATATACTATTATTTATTTTAATAATTGAATAATTATAAAATATGATTATCATTTTGTCATATTTGTCCTTGATAGTTTGATCTATGGTAATTGTTTCACACTTTGTGCTAATTTACAGGGCCTGAATTTTCGAGTGTCTAGCGCTGTTGAGCTCGATGTGACAGGTTTCGGGTTCGAGTCCCGGCGATACCATGGATGTTTATAGTGGTTCGGAATAAACGTTAATCCGTAGGTTCCAGTCTCATATGATTGCAGAGCTTCACGGAGCCAACCATGTCCTGAGCATTAGATCATACGAAGGATCTTGCCTCGTTCGTTGTACTACCTGATTCCGGTTTTTCTCCCCTACGATACGCAAAGACGGGGTAGTTCACCCTAAAAGACCTCCTGGAAGGCACTGCTCTTCTTCTTTAGCGAAAAAGAGCCAAGTTAGACTTCGACCTACTGGTGCTCCATCAAGAACAGAAGCTGCCCTTTTTCTTTTCAATCAAAAGTCTGTACGGGTTCGTGGGCTTTGTCTAGATGTCTACCAAGTGGGATAAGAAACGACAAAACATGCCGACCAGGATCTACTGTTTAATGGGGATTCCAAACCACTAACAAACATCCTTGTCACCGTCAGCATTCGAACCTGAAGTGCCAAAGGCCAGAGCGCTAAACAATTGGCCACCAGGCCGCTTGTCATTGATGTCAATATTATTCACTTCTTAGACTTGTGTTTACTACCATAGGAGTTATTTAATTATTTTCAATGTAAAAAATTCATTCCACCTATTATTTCTATCTTTAAAAGTATCCCAGACATTTAGATATCATTTCATCTGACAAAAATTTCTTCTAAATATGATCAATATTAATCATAGGTTATACATACTATGATCTATTATATCATATATGATCTATTATATTATAATCATCTATTATTTATACATACTTTTAATTTTTTTGTCATGGTTATTTAATTAAACTATGCAAGTGAACTAGTTATAAATTGTGATTATTATTTGATGATGATAAATGTCATGTTAATGTTTTAATAGTCTATTAAAAAATTCAACATTAATTCAAAATTTCAGTATTATACCATCTATTCAAGAAATTCATCTTAAATTCAAGAAAACATACAAAAAAATAATTTAAAAAATTGCTGTAAAATATTTTTTTGTTTAAAATAAGTTTTCTCTAAGGAAATATACTTAGAAATGAAGGCATAACCAATTAGTTATAAACTTCATTTAAATGTTTGTGTTATTTACAACTCATCAGTCCAGAACATTTAAATAAAGTAAAGTTTTTAACTTCTAAAGTAGTTGTTAATTATAGCGAAGTACTCATTAGGCACTGAAAAAATAACTAGTATTTTAAATATAACTATTATGTAATGAGTTTATTATTTATTATGCAAATTTCCGCTAAGTAAATGTACTTAAAAATGGAGCATAACTAATTCGTTATAAGCATCATTGAATTTTTTGCGTTGTTTACAATTCATCAGTCTAGAACAGTTGAATTAAGTTTTTAAATTCTAAAGTAACAATTAATTATAACGAAGTACTCATTAGGCGCTGTAAAAATAACTCGTATTTTAAATATAGCTATCATGCAATGAGTTTATATATTTATTATTTATTACGTTAATTTTCTCTAATCAAATGTACTTAGAAATGAAGGCCTAACCAATTTGTTATAAGCGTTATTGAATTTTTTGCGTTGTTTACACCTATCAGTCCGGATACATTTGAATAAAGTTTTTAAATTGTAAAGTAACTATTAATTATAACGAAGTACTCATTAGGTACTGTAAAAATAACTAGTATTTTAAATATAGCTAATTTAATTGCTTATTTTTATAATTCTTCTGTTAAGTTATCAATTATATTTAATTATATGGAAAAACAATAACAAACAATATATGATACTAAATTAGATATATACTTACATATGTACTTTTTTATTGAGAATAAATACAAATTTTAACAAGTATTAGATATAAATAATAAAATAAAATTTAAAAAGTAAATATATATATATTTTTTCCCACTCCATTGTTTGAATGCAAATACCAATTGTTTCGAATAATAAATCCAATTACCAAAAGAAAACAAAAAAAATGTTTAACCACAACACTTAAATCACCACTCACCTTTTGCTATCACGGGTGATATCCAAAGCACCACTATCATCACCACCACTTTACGGATGGGGTGCTTCGAATAACCCCATTTCTTCTCTGCTCACCACAACACACTGAAACAGAAAACCCCAAGAAACCGAAAAAAAATCAAAACAACTTTGAACGTAAATCCTCTTTCGAAGCGTAAACACGGATACAAAAAGCCCTCTATCCGTCCAGAACCAGAGCAGACAGGAGGACTCTACGAAAATCGTCTTTGCTGGAAGACCCCCCTAGACACTGCGCCGCACATTGGTGGGTTGTTGGAATTAAAGGGTCGGCGATTCAGGGGGGAGAAGTAAGAAGGGGGTTGACAAGTAAACTCCCATTTTCCGTCACTTTTATTTTTTGTTTTACTTTTTTTTTAAATAAAAAAGCGGTAATTTTTGTTTTGGCTTAGTGCTTTCAGGCAAGAAGTTAGGCCAATAGACATTTTTTTATTGTTTTGTTTTGTTGTTCTTTATCACACATTTGATGGTTTTTTTTAAAAATAAAATAACAGGATGTTATAGAGTTTGAATTGGTATTATTAGTTTTTTTTTAGCCATAATCGATTAAATGCTTAACATGGTTTAAAAAAAATTTGTCCCAGAGATGTTCAATTCGGTTAAGATCTCTGCGCCGGCCAAAATTATTCTTTAAAATTATTTTTCTACATGTTGTCGAAAAGAAATAAACATAATAAAGAATAATGTCTTCTTAGAACATGAAAACAATAAGGGAAATATAAATAAAATCATTCAACGAACCAGATTTTTTTTATTTAATTTTAATTTACTCTTTTTAGATATTGAACCTACGAGTGATGTGAATAATAGAAGGAAAAAATGTTTGATAATTAAGATCATCATTCGAGTATATCATATATCGATTTAATGTTTGAATATCATATTAATACATAAATCACCTATTATGTTTGATATATATATATACAAACGAATATAGAAACGATATATTATATATCGATATAATGTTTGAATATATCATCGATTTAATGTTTGAAGCCTCCTTATTGGAATTTTGTTATGTATAATATAAGGATACGTACATATCTTATGAGAAAATTTCTGATTTTAGAACAGAATCTACTAAGAAAACGGTTGCATTTCAAAGAAAGCAATTGTTAGGATTTAGCAACTATTGGTATTAGGATAATCGTAGGCATTTCATGGCAACAAATTCATAACTCTTAACACCTGTGGTATTCGAAAACAATGCTATACATTTCCATATTTCTTTTCCCTGCATTCTTCTCCGTTGATCTTGCATGTTTTCCCATAAACTCATGTGCCTCATTTTGCCATGAAAAATTTTTTGATTCCCTTATATATAATATAAAAATACAAATTAGGAAATCGAGTTTAAAATAGCTTTCGATTCGAAATAGTATAATAAATTGAGTACTTACGAAACACTTACAATGCAAATGTTTCTGAATAGAGATAATAGATGTATGTAAATTGAAATACTACATGCGCTATTAATGCAAATAGGTTGAACACTCTAATTTCCTCCGTCTATTGTTTACGTCAAATTTATTGCCAGCAGAAAATTTTCGTGACGAAATTCGTGTAATTAATGTCAAAAATAACCAATGAATTTAATTTTGATTCTAGTTTACCGACGCAATTTTATGCCATAAAAATGCTTTATTAACATTTATTATGTTAAATACAATTCCTTTCTAAGAAGGAGTTAATTCAGAATGCCAATTTTTTAACAGATTGGTTCTGCCTTTTACCTAAAGTTCTTTGGCAATGACTTCAATACATTTACAATGGCGTAGAAATCCAGAGTCACTACTATATGAGTTTGTTGTATCCAGTTATGTGCACTAAACTCATTAATTATTTATTAAACGACAGTTTATTAAGCAGATGTTACAAAAAACGTCTGGATATTGTTTGTTCAAAAACATCTGCTTTTTTCAGAGTTCTCAGATTTCAGCTTTTATTGATCACCATGGCTGCTTCCGTGCATCATTCAAGTATACTTATAAAAAGTAAATTCATTACGGCCCCAATATAATGCGGACATCCGGAAATAAATACTGCACCCGCGTTATAAACTAAAGGCATTATAAGGAAGATAAAAAGACGATTCCTTTCTTTTAAAATTGTGTTGTGGCCCAATATAGGGTCAGCCGTTTTTTACAGATCCTCATGGATTCATGAATTTCGAGTTTTATAGAAATTCGTTTATAAATGTTCAATTTTTTTTCCCCTCGAATTCTAACAGCATTTGGATAAATTGAGATAAAGCAGCATCAGCGAGCATAAAACTCGAAGTTATATGTCAATTCAAATAAAATCAAACGAAATTAAAGTGGCAAACGTCAAAAAGAAAAAAAATGCTTATTGAGAAAATAATAATAATTTAAAATAATTAAATTTAAAACACCAATTGTTACCATTAAAGATGAGGATGTTAAAGGATGAAATAAAGTGAAGAAAAAAAAAAAAAATGCACTTGACTATGTCTTGTAGTATAACATTTTAACATTAAGTCAATATAAATTTTTAGTATGGTTATCAAATGATTTTGTCATACTATTTATACAGTTTTCACTACGTGTAATTCCACAGAGCTAAATATATGTGAGAATCCCCTTTAAACCGTAGGTCCCGGTCTAATATGACTACTATTACTACTACTACACCACACCTTATCACTGTGCCTAGAGCTGAGTTGCCCCTTTACAGTTTGGAAATGATGTAGGTGAGAAATTTGATAGGGCTCTGTGACTCTCTACGGTTATATGAGACCGGGACCTATGATTTAAAGGGGATTCCGAACTGCTACAAACATCCATGGCTCCGCCAGGATTCCAATCCGAAACCCGTGGTACCGAGAGCCAGAGCACTAGCCACTCGACCATCAGGCCCCAGATCTAATATGACTGTAGAGCGTTGGGCTGAAAACCCCTTAGAAAAGAAATCTCCTGTTCCGAAATCTGCCAGTAGGCAAACTGCCATGGCCCACCATGGGGCTGTTAGGCCACTGAAGAAGAAATATATATATGGGCAATTATTTACTCTATTTAATTTATTTTTAAATACGTATAAATAGTTAAAATACGTTTATGCATATCTACCAAAAAGTTTAAATAAATTACTCTAAACCCTTATATACAGGGTCTTATTACATACATATATATATATATATATATATATCTGTGGGGAGTGGGTGCGTGCCTCACGTGGCGTTAACAGATTCATGATTGGCTGTCCAAGGACTTTTGATGTCCTAAACTTTACGAATATCATTATAACAAATATAATATATACAGATTTGATTATATATTATCGGAAAGCATCGTTTGAACACATTTTACTTACATTAAGTCCTCTTTAGTATCCTGAGGAAAAATCGAAAGCGTATGTCAGTAGATGCACTGTGGGCGGTGCATGTAGAGAAACAGGCTTTAGGAGTTCCCGTGACAATTTCTAAAATTTGTTCACTTACACACCTCGATTCTACCCCAAAATGAGTAACCATCAACGTGTGGATGAAAAAAGTCTTCATCAATATCTCAAATCAAAAGAATCCAGTTATTCCATCCGAAACTTTTTTTACACAACCAAATGGGAAATATCACCACCCATGCGTAACTGTTAGGTAGAATCACAATTTGCGTTCTCTTTAACTAAAGATATCAAGCAAAGAAAAGAAATAATACACTGATCCCAGAACATCCGACATAAAGCTTTTCAAGAAACAAGTATTGCATCATCCAATTAATATTCTGCCGCTTCTTAGATAACATTAAAACTCAAGCTCAAACAGAAACGAATCCCCTTCCCCCTAGCAATAGAAGAAACAACCCCCTCAAGCTCATGGAATTCTGACTTTCTTATTATCACTCTAGTTTCACAATGTTCAGTATTTACCCTTGTTGATGTGAATCCTTGTTTTATGTGAACATTTGTATCTCGCACTATTTTTCTTCATATTTTATTCTCTCTCTTTTATCCACCTTTTATTTTAATTGTTTACTTTCATTATTAGTCCTAAACTTATCTATTTTTTTTCTCCATAATTTTGATTCACAGCAGATATAAGCTTCGTCTACAGTTTTTCTACTCTCTCTTATCAAACTCATACGGAATAAGATGGAAATCATGAAATATAGAAAGCAGGACATACTGTATCGTATTATATCCGTAGAGAAAAACCTGAGCAAACTCATTAACCAAGATAATCAATTTAGATCGATATTTGATCATTACAATGAGGCGTAACAAAGCAATGGTTTTTGAACTCTTTCATGTCCTTCATATAGTCACAGGAACCTGAGTTTCAAAGTTTATATTCATAAATATCATAATATATTTTCCAGAAAGCCACTTTAGATATCTGTTTCTAAGATCTACTGTTTGAGTCCTGTTTGCTTCTATGTACACAAGATAGTTTGTCTAGTGTGGTGCCGAAAACCTCAACTTTGAATCAGAGATCAATGAGGGACCATTCTTTATACTGACAAGTTCCAAATCAGCCCACCCTTAATTTTCCATGTACGTTCATCTGAAGAATACCCATTACCCGTCCTTCAATGTCCGAAGAAGAAATCATAATGTCAACGGATGTTTGACAGACTGAGTAGCCATCATCATTTTAGGTGTATACAGAAACCTCCATGTCTTTGTCAGAGACTTTATGACTGTTAAGAAATATTGAAACGAAGTCCTTTTATTTGTGTTTAGGGGTACAGTTGCTCTGATTTCGCTTTATTGACCAACGACATATCATAAATGTAAAGCCCATATCAGCGACAACTTTATGAAAAGTAAGAATATATGAGAGCCTAATCTCTAAAGAACATGTCTGGTATGCTCATGGGAGCTCAAATGTAATTCTGACTGCCATAGATAGCACAGGTAATGGGTATTCTTCAACGCCATAGATTCTGTTGCCACAAAGATTTATAAACTGCCCGATTTCAGTACGAATTCACGTTTAATGATCTATACTAATTGTATGAAGGCACTTAATATCATTAAAATCTACCAAGTAATTTTGTAGATAATGGACCAAAAGTGAAACTCTTAATTTTGTAACAAGCGTAGAGTAGAATAAATTCATTGTCAACTTACTATCTCCCAAAATTTAGTTAACTATCAATGAAAACAAATAATTGCGTTCAAAAATATGAGTTTGAGATTCTGTTTTGGCTGTTATTTTATTATTTTTTTTTCCATCTAAACAGATTCTTGCGGGAATATATGTATGGACAACTGTTATGTATTTGTGTGTTAGATTGATAAAAAAATTTGAAAATTTCACCCAATCTTTGAGGTAAGGCTTTTTGCCGTAATTTACGCAGAATTTACTCGCTTTTCAAAGCAAAGACTTCCACCAGCGGAATACTCTTTTTAAATTTATTTCATGTATTTACACCACAAAAAATTATATAAAATTGCAATTTCTAATAGCTTTATAGTAATTTCTAATGGCTAAATAGCTTTTTTTTTACCAATGAAATATTAAAAAGAGAGGGAGAGAGAGAGAGAAAACGTTTTCTGATGCAAAAAACATAATTTTTGTATTTTTGTTTCTATTAGAAGAATTTCGTTCGTTTCAAATTTTTTAATCATTTAAGATAATCTTTTTAAAAAATGAAAAGGTTTAAGATGGATGTTTAACAAAAAATGAAATATACTGTTTTTAATTTTTATTTATTTCTATTTTACGAAAAAAAAAAAAAACTGTAAACTTTTTATTAAAGAAAACATATTTTGTTTATATAATACCCATTTTTAGACCAATATAAAGATTTGGTATTCAGAAAAGAAGCTTATCGAGGTTTTTTTTAAACCGTGTTTGTTTATTTTATTGTCAGCACCACCAGACCGCGCAAAGTATTTTTTTATTGATATAAAAAAATTACAAATGGAAAATAACAATACAGTTAATTTTACATTCTTATTCATTCTGTAATTCATGTGTTTTCTAGGCTGATTCATCGCACATCGCGCCATTTTGATACTTCGTGTTGATGGCGTTACTTTTGTTTGTAGATTTTTTAAAATTTCTTCCAGCATATAAAAATAATGTTAAAATAACTTTGTTATTCATCTTTGAATTAAAATAAATTCAGGGAATAATTTTTTAATGTCAAAATATATCATATTGTTTTGTTTTCAAATCTTCAATAAAAGATTTTAACATTCGTTATTAATTTCTTTTTTGAGTTATAATCTCCCGTTCTATTAATTTTTATTTCAGTTTATTTTTTTATAATTTTCTAGTTAAATATTTTCTTAAATTGTATGGAATGTTATTTTTTACTTGGTGCTTTAATTAATAATTCTTTTATCTGGAATGAAAATGTACAAAAGCAATGAAATTATTTTATGTTTTTATTTCTCTTTTTATGCAAATCAATTAATAGTGAGTATGACATCGCATGAGACATCAAACTGATCTTTTCTATTACACCTTTCAATCAAAGTTTCTGTACTTTTAATTAATTTTTTAGTGAAATACAAAATTATAAATTTTGTAATTTGGTTCAATCGCAAAATTTATTATGTTAAATTCCATCTTGGCTCAATTTCCTTTACATAAGAAATATCCGTTACATATAGCATTAAAGGGAGTATGATTTTTCAAAATAACAATAATGATTATTTAACATCTGCTGAAATGTATTTATGTATAATTTTATCGAGATATACAAATTATCAGATTATTATAAAAAAACTCAGTAGATGTCGCCACATGTATAGAAATTGCTACAGATTGGGTAAGACATTTTTTTTTTTTTTTAACATACGTTACTAAGTGCAGTTAATTCATTTAAGATTTTATGTATTTTTAAAATTACTTTTTATCTTATTATTTGAATAATAGTCAACTTTTTTTAAAAAGACACATGCTAAGAAAATAAAGGGAAGAAAAACATTTTCTTAGAGGGCTTACTGAGGAAAATTATTAAAAAAAAGAAAACTTTTCTGAATCAACTAAACTGATATGAAGAAATCATAAAATTGCACTTTATTTTTATGCTTATACGAAAATTTTAAAGGGTAATACTTAGTCAATAGACTTAAAAATTAGTTTAATTAAGTATTAATTAAATCCTTAATGACACGTTATTGATTTAAAGGAAGATTGCAAATTATTTTTAAAAAAAATTTAGTTTTATTTCAAGAATATCAATTCTAGTATTTAATTTTTTTTTTAATTTTATAGCCTAGAATCATAATAATTTATATTTTAAGAACTTTTAATCTGAGTTTTCTACTTCTATGTAAATTACAGGTTAACGAACTCATTTGACTCATATGTAAATAATAGTATTGTTCTAGAAATCAGCACACGTACAACTAAACATTTTTGTACTCTTGATTAATTTTTTGGGCGACAGAGCTGGTTTGCGTTTTTTGTTTCGTCCTATATATTCATAAAATTTAAATTTTTTAAACTTTAGTTTATAAATTTTGTTGAAAACTTATTAAAGGTATAAGAATGGGAGTTGAAATTGAAACAATTAAACCTGGTGATGGTAAGTTTCAATTTTAACAACTCTGTTAAATTTAAAATAGTTGCACCGTATTTTATTTCATTTATTATTTCAATAAACAAATGAAAAATCTACATTGAAATATATTTGTTTAAAGTTTTTTCAGTATTATTATGCGAAGAATTTCGAAATTATTTCTTCTGTATGGGGTAAAATATTTAAATATAAAGCAAGATCCACACCCATTAATGTAAATGTGCAAACTGTAAATTATAATTTTAACGGTCTCAACAGTTTGCCGCATATTATTTCGATGAAACTGAATGATTTTTCAATAACAATTTAAATTCCCCTTCATAAATAACTAAACATAAATGTTGTAAAAGGGTAATTTTAAACAGAATAATTCACTTCTATTTTAGCAAACAAATATTCATTTTTTTTTATTTACTTATTTTTAACAAATTAAGGAGTGAAAATTGAGACATGAAAACCAGATATGTTAAATTAATAAATAACTTGGTTAGCCACGAATTTGTCGATTATAAGTAACCTGATTTGAAAGATGTATCAAGAAAACAAATTCCACTCAACATCATTCACCAAAGAATATTATAAATTTTCTTTAATATACAACATTTTCTCATGCTAACGTTGAAAAACATAATTCCAGGGGGTATTTGAATATATATACATTCTAATATATTAAAGAATAAATGAATTGTTAATAAAAATGGGACTTGTCTGTATATTGTATTAAATAAAAAATTAATTAATTATTTTAATTAATAATTAAAATAATTATTAATTATTATAATAATTTCATTAATATTTTTCGAGTTCAGTGATAAAGTTTATTTTCTATTAAAAAAAAATTGTTAAAGACATTTCTAAAACATTTATGATGAATTGTTTTAGATAATTCACTTGTTTCTATAAAACTGTTATTCATTTTAATTTATGTAATTATAGTTATTAGAATTTTATAACTTTTTATAATATAATTCTTGATATGAATTTTAATTTAACTTAATACTTTGTTTATTTTTTTTTTTAGGTCAAACATTCCCTAAAACAGGCCAAACTGTTGTTGTTCATTATACTGGTATGCCATATTTGATTGTAAAATTGGAGATATATTTCCTATTTTATCTTTTACTGCTTGCATTTTATTAAAAACATTTTTAATTTTTTGCTTAGAAAAACTGGATTTTATGCTGTATAACACATTAATTTTGCTTACCTCAATCTAGTTTTAGAGTAATAAACAAATTTATCTGAAAATTGATGAATTTAGACCAGAGATGTACATATTTATCAAATAGGAGGTTTACAACTTTTGGTTCTGCTTGATTTTTTAATGATTTCCTCCTTTACCCACCCTCTTTTGCAGTTTTCACCAAGCCCCATTTCAGCAATTTTCGTTGTTCAGTTATCTTTTCCTGGGAAATAAAATGAGGGCAAGCTAACAGATAATGAATTAAAGTAGGTCAGATCCTGTACCCTTTATGCCAAAATTGATCACAAAGTAAATAAACAAAATGCCTCTGCTGGTATAATTTATATTTAACTGCTACAAGCATTTTTTGTTGTTTCCAATGGCAAAATTTAAAAAGAAATATGAATATTTATAATTTTTTAAACAATTAGTGCTTTTTCCCAATAAACAGATTGATCGCTCCTTAATTTTTTTCTTATTGATTTGCCAATAAGCAAATTGTATAATCGGTATCATCTTGGTTTGTGTGAAATTGTTCCGTCATTCGATGTGTCCTAGACTTTACAATATAGGCCATCTGGCTCTCTGCTTCGCTTATGATAAAACAACTAATTTTGCTTTAATCTTTAACTAACATCACAAATATAAATTGCAGATGCACACATTAAATAATTGGAAAATAGTGATTAACTAAAAAAATAATCCATTTTCCATACAATAAAGTAAGCAATGCATTCACACCCAATTCATAAAATAAACAGAATTCAAATGACCTTTTATCCACTCTGCTGCTGATAGTAATGCATATCATCCCACTCTCCTGTAATCCATACATGTCCTTGCTTGGTTATATAAAATGAATAAAGAAAACTTCATATATGCCATCAAATGATTGTGACTCATAACAATCCATCAGACAGCCCAAAGTAACAGTTTTTCACTCAAATTCAAATAATAACTGTTTCAACAAGACCTTATTTGTATCAGCAGTATTAAATAAGAAATTTCTTTTTTTGAAAAAAAAAAAAAATTTAAATATTTCTTTAAAAAGATGTAATTTTGTCTTTGTATTATATATAAATATTTTTCATGGTGTTTAAAAATTTAATGAACTAATATAAAGTTTTTTTTTTAATGAATGGTAATATCAAATAAATGTTATATTTGGTATCAATGGTTGACATGTCCTTTTATAAGAGTTCTTTTCTTAAATAATTATTAAGAATCGACAGATATATTTGTTTTCATAATCAAAAATATTTAAAAATAGCGTTAAAATTGTCATTATAAAGGTTACCAGAAAAATGAGTAACGATCCCAGTTGAAATGATTGTCGCCATTTTGTGGGGAAAAAAATCAAACAAAAACTGTAGTATTCAATATGAAAATACATTACACTACAATATATGTTATATATATACATATTGTAGGCTGTAAAATTTATGTATTTCATATATAAACTATTAATAATTCAAAATTACATGATTTATTAACATTGATTTAATAAGCGTTTTAATATTTTGTTCACTTTTTGTAGTAACCATTTGTAATAGTATTGTCAAAAGGTTTCTGTTTAATAATTTTTTACTTTTCATGTTTGAAAATGTGTCATATTTTGATCAAAAAGGTTATAACAACCATATATATTTGAATGTTTGTAAAATACCCTATTATCAATCTCCTGAAATAAAATTTTTAATGAATAGCTTTTAAAGTTGACTCATGTATTCACATAAGAATGAATACAAAAAATGTATAACCTAGATTCAGTATTTTAATATATTATTAACAAAAGTTTTTAAATTTTATTTTGTATTAAATTGGAAAACATTAAAGTTTTAATGCTTCTTTCTTATTAAATTAGTCAAAATCAGTTTTTATATTTTAAACCACACTTTAAATCCAAATTTTGTAATAAATATTACTTATAAAAAAAGTCAATAAAATTTCAAACATATTGATAGTTTGAAGCAGGTTGTTAGAAAAAAAAAAAAAAAGCCAGGGCAGGCTTCATGCAGACCTAGTTCATCCTAAATGAATGAAAATCATTCTTATTTTTAATTGTTTAGTCTTTGAATTTACTGGAATTTCATTGATTCATTAGTTAGTGTTTTGTTTTTTAAATTGTATGATATAAACAAACAGTATGGATGATTAGGATTTTATTTCTTTTTAAGAGCATGAGAAATTCCGAAACCTTATTTATTTAAACCATTGTTCATCAACAATTATGAACAATGGTTTAAATAAATAAGGTTTCAGAATTTCTCAAACTCTTATTTTTGTTGGATTAGACAAGATAAACTTTTTATCAAGTTAACTTCTTTGAAACCTTTCTATGATTGTGGCAAAAAATCAAGGTTAGTCTTGGTTTCCTGGTGTTTTAAAAGTATTCACTTTATCTGTTTCAGTTCATAAAAGGATTCACTATGTTTCACTTTGTAAAGGATTCATTATATCTGCATAAATTTGTTTTTCACTTACTGATTTTTTAAATGTTTTTATATAAAAAAATTTTATTTTGGTTTTAAAAACAAGTTAAAATTCTATTAAGAGAAATAAACTAATTGAATGATTTATTTTGCTACTAGTTATCCCATTGTATATCAGCAATTAATATTTAGTTTCTTCATCTACTACCTGTCTTAAAATTGTTGGACATCTTCAATTTTGTTCAGTTATGTTAGTTTTTTGTCAATTTTGGGAGATGAAATAGAATATTTAAAGCAATGGATTTTAAGCATTAAAGATTAGGATTTTCAGTTGTAAAAAATGTTGGATAGGTAAAATTAATGCCTATTTCAAAATGTCTAAAGTTTTGGTGAAAAAGTTCTGTGAATTTTTATATAAACCAAAATGCTGAGTACTTGAAGAAAACGTAAATGTAATAAGAAAAAATATTTATAAAAACATGGTTTGAAATAGTAAAAACAGCTTGTTCATGTGCTAGATGTTTCACACAAATGAAATGTGATTACCTGATTAGCTGCCTAAGAACTAAATATTTCATGTGCCTTATATTTCTTATATTAAAAATGTTGCAACATTTACGTAAAATTCTGCTTCCTGTGATGGTTTTAAGTACTGTAAACTTCTTAAACATATTATAAAATATGTTACTTAAAATAATATAATTTTTATTTCTGATTCCAAATGGATGATAAATAAATCTTTCTACCAATATATTATAAGTATTTGTATGCTTATTAACTTTACAAATAATGTAATGCCATTATATTATCTTTTAAAAAATTATTTTGCTGTTAGTTGTATGAATTAAAAATTAAAAATAAATTTTGTTTTCAGGCACCTTAGCTGATGGTTCAAAATTTGATTCTTCTCGTGATAGGGGCAAGCCATTCAAGTTCAGAATAGGAAAAGGAGAAGTTATCAAAGGATGGGATAGTGGTGTTGCTCAAGTAATATATTTGATGATTAAATATTTATGCAACTTTAAACAATGAAAATTTTCACATCTAGTAGAATTTTTAGGTTGTATCTATATTTATCTCTAGTAATCGAGATTGTCTTAAATCTACAAACTGTATCACAATTATTGGAATTCTTGAATCAAATCGCAACAGACAAATGCAATTGTTTCTTCCCCATGTTGGATTTTTTTTTTTTTTTTTTTTTTTTTTTTTTTGCAAAGGAAAAATTATTTTGAGAGGGATAAAAAAATGGTTAAAGAATGGTATTTTAATAAAATAAAAACTTTTTTTTTTAATCAAGGACTTGAAATTTTTTTTTTTAATAGTTACATAATATAAAAGTAAAAACATGTAGATTTATTCTGTGACATGAATTTAAAAAACGAATATTCAAATGCATATAAATAGACTAGTGTATAAAAATTATTTTACTGATATACGTAAACTATACATATTCAAAAAATATGTATTGATTTAAACATAAAATGCTATGTATCCCAATCTTTTCTTCTTATGCTTTTAATTGAAATAATGTCACTTAAATCTTCAAAATCCTAACAGAGCATTATTTCATCATAAGACCTATTCTAACTTATATTAATTTGTATCTTTTAAAAACAAAATCTATAAGATTATTTTACTTTTTAAGCTGTAAAATAGTTCTAAACAGCTCCATATAGTTTATAATTTTATTTAGTTCAATTGCCACCTTTGTTTAAAGTTGTTATAAAATATATGCACTTTAAAATTTTTTTTAATTTTAATCTATTTTTTATTTTTAGATGAGTGTAGGACAACGTGCAAGACTGATCTGTTCTCCAGACTATGCATATGGTCCTCTAGGGCACCCAGGAGTATATCCTTTCAGATTTTATTAAATTATATTTCTACTACATTGAAACATTAAATCTTGTCTTTTATGTGAGGTTATCTAAATGAAACATTAGTAAATCTTATTCTGATTATGTTTAAATATAATTTATTTACTTAGATTATTTAATCTTTTATTTTAAATCTTTTCTTTTAATCTACTTAGCAGTTAAACATTTTTTTAAAATTATATTGATTAGTCTTAGAAATTGATGTTTTAAGGTTTTGTTTTCTGTTCTTCAATTAACAATTGTCTTAAATTATAACATTTGTTAAAATGTAAATAAGTATTGAAGTGTAAGAATAAGTTAAATATGAACATATTTAAGAATGCTGTAAATCATAATTTTTTTATATTATTATTCAACTTTTTTGAGGTATTTAACTGTACATTTTTCATTGAAATTCGATTGCATTTTAATGCTATTTTTATTTCATAATGCTGCCTTTTTTTTAATATACTGGCAAATGTGATTTCATTTGTCCTGTTTTAATGAATAATGTAATATATATTTAATAAGTTTTAGTTATAAAATACTTTTAATCTTTATATTTTTCTATGTATAATATCTACAAAAATCATTAAAAAAAAGGGGAGCATTGAATTTAATGTATGAATTTTAATATAAACATAATTGCTTTATACCTAATTCATCATTATTTTATAAATAATTAGTTTTCATTTAGAATGATTAATTACGATTTTTTCTGTAACTAGGTATAGGTAATGGGAATTATAGGGAAAATTAGATTCTCAGTAATTTAATCTATACATATAATATAGTATGTAAATTTAAATTAAATTTATTGAAGTTATGTTTAAGCTATATTTTATATATTTTCCTTAACTGCTTCATACTATTCCTCCAGATGCCACTTTAACATTTGATGTAGAGCTTTTAAAACTGGAGTAAGGGTGTGTTTGTCCAAGTTGTTCATCTGTGCATGTGTGTAGAAATGCACTCCCATTACCAGGATGCTTTACAATAATTTCTCCCCCTTTCATTTATTAATGTAATTACCAATTGTTTTATTAGATGATAGCTTTTTCTCAAGGAAAATCATCAACCATTTAATTCTTTAAATATTTATGAAGGCATTTTATGTCGTTTTTCTTGTTTCTATATGTTAATATACTATATTGTTTTTATGCTTTTTGTTTGTTTTTAAAGATGTATAATTCTATTAGCCAAAAATATGAAACCTGCTACATTTAGTATTCTGCGGTTGCAAGTAATTACCCGAACCACAATGATTCAAATCTATCAATGTTTCTTGTTCTGCTTTATATTAGACTTATATTTATAGAGTTATATCCCTTTTAGTTTATTTTTTTTAGTAATTCTTTTGTAAATTTTATTTAAATACTATTATAAATGAGCTATATGAACTATTCCAATGTGTGATCTCTAAATTTTTTTTTTCCTGTTTCTTTTTGCTAACTTCTTGGTGTTTGTAACAGCTAGTGTGTGCTTTCTGAAGACTTTTTAATATCAATTTTGCATTTGTGTTTCAATGTAAGCCATCTGTAGTGTGTTTTGGGAAAACAAAGAAAATGATTAGAATAACTCTTTAGGTGTTATTGTAGGCAATTCTGTCGTAACACACTGGACATTTATACAACATCTGTTTTTTTTTCAGACATCTGTTTGATTTGTTTTTTAATTGAGGGAGAAAATATTTCATTGCATTTTCTGATATGAAATAGATAAAATCTCCTGGATTTATTTTAAAATTATTTTCAAAATTTATATACGTATTTTATTGATTCTGTGAGTTTGGTTTAGATTTTTACAGTATTGGTATATTCAATGATATACAAAACTGCACATGAATGTGATATGAATATTTATAGTTTTGTCCAGTGTGTCATCTGCCATTACATGTACTAAGAAAAGATTTCAAGGGCCTTTGGATTTTGTAGTCTGCACTTATATAGTATTTTTGTAGTAATCATTTTTGTTTTTCGGTCTGTGTTGCATATTGGTGTTTTATCAATCTATGTGCTAACCTAATTGCTGAATGCTTCGTATTATCCTTTTAGTATCTTAATGTGTTTCTTTAAATTTTTATTCCTTTATATAAAACTATTCTGAAATGTTGCACATGCATGTTAAATATTTATTTTTATAAACTTAACTTCCAACTTAATATTTAACTTTAAGCTTCATAATTAAGCTCATTTTTCTGTTTGTACTTGGTATATATACACACACATATATATTATCACACACCCTGGTATGCAAGTTTATACTTCATTAAAAGAAATCAAATACAGTTGTGTTCAAATATTGCATACCACTTTTAGTATAAGCTGTGAAACACATATGGCCTGTATTTCCATAGACATGCTTAGATTAATAAATTCGATTCAATACCATTGTGGAAATAAACTGTCTGGAGTATGTTCTATTTCTTTCTGTGTTTGGATTTTTACAGGTGTAGAATTGATATATATGTATACAAACATATAAACTGTTTAATATCTGTGTATGCATTTTTGTCCAAAGCTATGTATCCGTTTTTATGAACATTAATAAAAAGTCCCTCTGCACATTTAGTTTCCTTTTATTTTTACATAGTGATAAAATGATGTTTGTAAATCTTTTAAAATGGTGTTGATTTCACTGATCATTTATAATTAAAGATTTATGCAAACTCATGTAACTTTGTCTCAGTAATAGATAATTTTTTTTTTTTTTTATAATTAACATAAATCGGCTATAAAAAAAATTGGCTCATTGTTATGTTGGGAATGATAGTTACGATGATACATATGATTTTGGTCATTTAAGTATTTTGGCAACACAATCATAAGGTTACAGTTAAAAGTAAAAAGTTGAACAAAGAATGTAGATTTATCTTTGTAATTGCAAGTCATTTAAGACACATTTGGTATGGGCAGTTGGAATTTGCAATTACTTTTAGAGAAAAAAGTATTTTAGAAAACTTGCATAATTTTAATAAGTGAGATGAATAATCAGGATATATAGTTGATTTTATTTTATTACAAGATTTTTAATTCATCACAAATATACAATTTAAATTTAATAAGCATTGATTGCATGTTACTTTTTAACTTCATTTCTATAGTAAAAATAAAATAATGTAGCTTTAAGAAATACTTAAAAAATTAATCAAAGTCTGCATTATTTTCAATTTTTATTAAGTAATATTGATATTGCATATTCATAGAAAAAAATATATGCAAGTAATTGACATTGAGATTGGTTACTAAGTGTTACTCTAAATTAAAAAGGGACATTGATTCATTATAAACAAAGTGTATTCTAGAATTTTGCATCTATTATCAATTGGAAATCAATGATATTTGTTTTTCAACTGAAATGATTGCAATATCCATGTTTTAGTACTAAACAATATAAAACCAATTTCAGCATTAAATCTTAATTCAGATTAAGTTACTTGTGATACACAGAAGTAATGAATCTCTCAGTAGCTACAATAGTAGTTATTGAAGTAAGTACACACCGAGTGATAAAAATTTTACCATTAAGTTTGTAAAAAATAAATCCTATGATGTTTCAATTTCCTTTTTCCTCTCTTCAGCCAAGTTTTCCCAGATGCTCAAGTTCTTTCTATAAATGAATGCATTATATTAAAATATTTATTACATTACATATGTATTCTTAATTTAATATACACTCAAGAGCCAAAACATTATGACCACCCCTACATTTTGCAATGAACTCGCCTGGATGACGTGGAAGGCATGTGATCAGGTGGAAGTGGTATTTAACTGGTATTAAGTGGTGGTATTAATCCATGCCAAGGCGGGTTGAAGCTGTGTTGCGCGCCAAAGGTGGGCCAACTCGTTATTGACAGGTGGTCATAATGTTTTGGCACTTGAGTGTATATTGCAGACCAGTTTCATTGTGTTCTTAATATCAATAATTTAAAGCAATTCTCAAAGTACAGGGCTTGGCACCAAAAGAGGGCATCAATAGATTTAAAGACAGATAAGAGGTATTACTTACAGGAAAAATTAGAGTATCCTACATCAATTTGAAGATTAATAGTTAATATGTGGAAAAACATTTCTATGTTGGTACATCATTTGTTTGGTACAATGTAACAATTATTTTAAAATATGAATTACCTGCATCCATCCAACATTGGTTTAGTTTCAGGTATCAATGTATACAGCAGTTCATAGCAAGGTATACAAATTCCTTCCAAAAAATTAACCTGAAAAAAAAGTATTTCTTTTTATATGATAGTATTAGATATGACAAACCAAACCCAGTAGAACAATTTTAAATAAGAGAAGGACAAAAACAAGTAACTTTATAATAAAATGCATGATTTATTTGAGAAAAATAATTTAGGTTAATTTATAAGATAGATCATCAAAAGGGTGTTTTAGAGGTCTGCAATATGTATGCTGCAAAAAAGGCAAATAAAAGATATATGCATGAAAGTATTGTGATAAGAAAAAAGATTTTATATATTCCATTGAAATACTTCCCCTGCAGTTAAGTTTTTGTTTTTTTGCCCAATGGCAAGTTTGCAGGATAACAGATATTATAAAAAAATAAATACAAAGAACAACTAATGACAGTTAATCCATCAACGGATTCAATAACGGTCTGGCAATTCAATAATGCTTCCATAAAGAAACAGGAGACAGATTCAGGAATCAGTTCAATTCTGTGAAGGGACTTGCTGAGATAATCATGACCACAGACAATTCATTAAATATGCCATCGAAAAGATTTCTACTCTGGATACAAAATGAAACTATATATATATATAACTATTTGTCCCTAAAGGCAATTGTACAAATGCAATTCTTTCGCTGATTATTCCCGATAGCTCCTTTTTACTACCGAAAATTATAACTATGGGTTATATAATGGAAATTACGGTAATTGAAACTTACTTGTGAATCGGGCTGTTCATCCATTCTACTCCTGTCCATAACTGGTAAAGGTTGTCTTCCTTGCGATTTTTCTACATCTCCCTTAAATCGAAGGAACATAGAAAATATAGAATACTTTTGATTCACAGAAATGAATTTTCTCTAAATATTACCTGTATTTCCATGTACCTGATCGTAGAATTCTTCAAAGATTACTTTGACGATTTCTTTTTGCTGATCCCAGCTTTTAGTGCTTCCACAAAGGTCACATGCTGTCATTGTAACGGCTTGAAGGAGTAACCTGCAATGTATTTTTTTGTTTAAAAATTCTTCTTTAATTAATAAATTTAAAATTATTTCATCTTTTCTGAAGATAGAAATCTGTAGTATTTCTTTTTAAGTGTATGATCATTAGTACATTCATTTAAAGATCGACCACTAGCAGTTAGAGGTCGAGTATTTTTGTAGAAGTCGATATAAAAATCCGACACTTCTATAAATTTTTTTTTTTTTTTTTCAAAATTCTCAGAATTATTGTTAAAGAGACTAATTATACGCTTCAATAATGCAACCACTAGCAAAGACAGTTACTACTTTTAGTAGTAAACCTTGTTACTGTTGAGAGACTTTTCTCAATATTGAGACTTATAAAATATTTTTCATCAACAATGAAAGATCTTAAGAAGCTATTTTATTTTTAAGAACAAATATGACATTTTACTTATGTAGTTTTTTATCCCACTTGGTAAACAGCAATACCTAGATCCAGTCCAAGAACCCATGTAGTCTCATGGAAGGAGGGGATCAGTTTCTGTTGTGATAGAGCACCCGTAGGTAGAAGTTTTAATTGGCTCTGTGACCCTGCAGCTCTTTTTATGGCATAGTGTTGTCAGCCTTACACCCATACTCATATTATACGGAACCTATGGTTTAAAGTGGATTCTGAAGCCTATGGCACCGAGCGCTAGTCACTCGGCCATTAGGCCCCACATTAAAACAAAGATCTTTAACTTAAATAACAAATGTTCTGCAATCAGCGAAGCTAAACTTAAGCAGTGAATTTTCATTTGACCATAGATCCGTAAGCTCGATAGCGGGCTTTAACAAAATAAGAAGCTTTTAATTTTTGTTCGCTTTCTGTCAACAAATTTCTTAGGAAATATGAAGTCAAAGAACTGTAAGAAATTGATCGGCATATTGCCTGTAGACAAGAAACCTGGTTGCATTATGGCTCTAAAAAGGCATTTCTTGTAATGTCATTTGTGGCCATGTTAGCGACGAGCACAGTGTGTTCGCCAGGACATTGCGAAAATAGAGAAAAGATACCAGAAAAAATGGTCTGCAATGATGGCAGACTAATGATGATTCTGAGAAAATGCCACTAACATAGAGTAAACAAGTAAAGGCGTTTGTTTACACATTGTTTCATATTGAAAACATTAAGTTACACATATATTAGGAACTAGCAGACCCTACCACACGTTGCTGTGGCTTTCTTGTATTTCGTTCAATTATTAGATATTATAATTGGTATTGTTAAGGAAGTGATTGGTAAAGAAAGATGAAAAGTTCAAATTAAGCTTCAACGAATAGAAAATGTTTAATTTTTATTAATTTAATGAATGAGGGAGATAATGTTGATTTTTAACCCTGTTTTATAATTATTTTACCAAATTTAATTTTTAATAATAATTACTTTCATTTATCTAAGAATTAAGCGATGAACAATATTTCTTGTTACTCAGTATTTCGTCAAAATAAATAAATTCGTTAAATAATTTAATAAGTTGGGTATGATTTGCTAAAATATTTTCCCACAATTCTATAATAGCTCTTTGTACTGCTTCTTCGATAAAATTATACTGACATCGAGTTGTCACACGTTCTCCAGAACTGCCCATAAAAAAAAATTGAAGAAATTTTGGCTCTACATTAGGTATTGGCATCAACGATCCGATCAAATGACGTCAATAGCGCCAAATGGCTAAATATGAAAATCGTCGATTTTGCATTTAAATAAAAAAACAATTTGAATAAAAACTATCCTATCTCTCAAGTTGGAACAAAACACACATTTAAGAAAAAAAAAAAGTTAAAATCGGATTGTTAGTTTCGGAGATCATCCCGAACAAACATAGTGACACGGGAATTATATATAATAGAAGATGGGAGACAATTTAAAATTTCTATTGTCATATTTGTGTTCAGCAATCCAAAATTAATAATAAATAGCTATTTTAATCTCAGAGAAAAAAAATTTCATCGAAAATTAAATCATTAAAATCATTCCACATTCATAGCATACTTAAGTATAACACGAGGCTCACCGATGCTGAAAAAGATGGTTAATATAAATGTACATATAATTATTTATAGTTCATAAAACTATGATATAATGAGTGTTTTAAATTTGGTTTTTAAAGCAAGAAATCAGAAAAGGAATTTTTTTCCTTTGAACCTATTGTAAAATAATTATAATTATACAATATAGTTTAATTGTGGTTAAGTTACAATTTGTAAGATAATTTATTTAAGAAAATTTTAATTAAATCCTTTTAATATCAAAATTACCTATGTTCTGTGTTATCAAAATCAAACTTTCCTTCCTCCACAATCGCAGCCAAATTTGCTTTATTTGGGAAGAATAGCGCCAAATCAGTAGCCAGAATGCAGTGCTTTATATTGTTCAGCATCTACGAATATATAGAAAAAAATAATAACAAATCTTGTAAAATAACTCTGTGACTAAATTTCTTAACCCTGTGATAAATTTAAACATCTATTTTAAAAATTTCATATATAAAATTTATATTATTATAAGTAAAATGTTTTTTTAATTACTAACTATACAATGAAAAATAATTTACATACTTTTTTATAATCAGATGAAGATAAATTGCTGAATATATTGTGCCCTTCTTGCTAGTTAAAAAGAAGAAAGTATTAAGATAAGTATATAAGTATTCAAGAATAAAATATTGTAAATATTAAGAATAAAGTATTGTGCATATTAATTGTTTAAATTAACATAAAGAAATAAGAATATATCTCTAAATAAAAATAAAGATATATATAAGAAATAATAAAATATATCTCTAATTTAGCTTTAACAAATCATGAATAGTTTTTCATAATTTGTGAAGAGAAAAAGGAATAAAAAATTTCATTCTCACACCAGACAATTTTTATTTACTTTTCATATGGATTGTTATTAATATTTACAAAGCAATGCGAGCAATTCATATTTCTAGGATATTGGATATTTTTTAGTGGCCTGATGACCGAATGACTAGTGCTCTGCAGCTCGGTGCCACAGATTTCGGATACGGGTCCCAGGGGTGCCATGGATGCTTGTAGTGACTCGGAATCCACTTTAAAACATAAGTACCGGTCTAAAAATGACTGCTACTACTACTACACCACACCACATCACATCGCCGTGCCTAGAGCTGAGTTGCCCCTTTACAGTTTAGGAATGATGTGGGTGAGAAGAAGAAGCCTGATTGGGCTCTGTGATGCTCTACTATCATATGAGACGGGGACCTACGGCTTAAAGTGAATTCTGAAACACTACAGGCATCACCATGGCACCACCGCGATTCGAACCCGAAACCTGTGGTATTGAGCGCTATCCACTAGCCCATCAGGCCCCTGGTCTAATATGACTGCAGAGCGTTGTTTCGTAGGATTAACAACTCTACCCCGTAAAAAAGAAAGCATCTACTGTCTCAAAATATGCCAGTAGGCTGACGGCCTTGGTCCATCATGAGGTTGCTGCGCCAATGAAGAAGAAGGGCATTTTTTAATAGAACATTATGGCTGAGTGGCTAGCGTTCGGTACCACAGGTTTCGGGTTCGAGTCCCGGCGGTGATATGGATGTTTGTGATGGTTCAGAATCCACTGTAGAGCGTTGCGAAAGTAGTGTAACTCCGTGTCCTTAGCATATCGTCAAGATACACTTGCCCCCTGGGTAGTGTTAAATGAGTAATGTCGGTGCAGCCCTTGCATATGGCATAAAGATAGCCGTCCCTGTTTTGCCAACTACATTATAGAAAAAAAAATCACCTTGCTCATTAAAAGAATTATAAACAAGACATATTTCTGTTCAAGGGTTTCTTCTCGTTTACTTTTCTTCGAAAAAAGGGAAAAAATATATTTTTTCCATCTCTGACGAATGCTTTCTTTTTGGAAAGTTTTCGGATGCGGTTATTTCCTTAGAGGTTGATTTTAGATCCTTCCCTTTACGTAAAGGTACTTCTTAATTGCAGTGTAAATTAAATAAACGAATACTAGATTTCAATAGTGGATTATCCAGAAATGAAGTGAAGTGAAAACACCATTAAAGTTTTTCTGAAGAATATTTTGAAAAATTAACAATTGCATATTTCTTTTTTTTTAAAGGAAGTTTGTGATATTTTAAACAAATAATCGAACATGCATACCTGTAGAATCGAAACTGTCATGTTAAAATGGTGATGTTCCAGTACGGATGTGGAATAAATTGCAGCCAAAGGCGATGCTGCGTTTTTTAAAAACTGGTTAGTTTTGCCGCGGTGATCGATGTCATGGCAAAGACATGCAACGTATAAGGCCAGCTCCTAGAAAGAAGAATTTATGATCAAAATTGAAACGAGCAACAGAATTTGAATTGAAACGAAAATGAATCTTTCCAAAATTCGTGAAAATAAGTTTTTAAAAAGAATATGAAAAATTAATTTCACATTCGAATATTTTTAAAAATACCAGTGTAACCTAAACCTCGGAATTTAATCAATTATATTTTAAGATTTATCACAACTATTCACAGAATTATGATTTTTAATAAAAAAAAAAAAAAAACTTTTTTTTTATTGCTTAAAATCAATGGGACTCATAAATCACTTATGCATACCACGGAAAGCTATCAGAAGGATGATTGGGGGTGGACAATGCCTTCTTGGAGGATTTTTAGAGCTAACTAGCACGTATTTGCTTTTGTATGGATGAAAACCCGGGAAACACCCACCAGGCAGTTAGACTTTCGATGCGAGATGCTTTACACACCACAATCACCATTGAATCTCCTGTTTTCTGAAAGCAGTGACTACAAATGACCGCTGCTGACTACAAGTGACTGTTGCTGGCTACAAATGACAGCTGATGGTTGCAAATGAATATGTGACTACAAATGACTGCTGCTAATTACTACAAAGGACTGGTGATAACTACAAATGACTGGTGATGGCTGCAAATGACTGCTGCTGGCTATAAATGACTACAAGCGACTGCTGCTGGCACAAGTGACCAGAAATGGTTACTGATGGCTACAAGTGACTACAAATGACTGTTGCTGGCTACAAATGACTACAAGGGATTGTTGTTGGCTACAAATGACTACAAGTGACTGCTGATGACTACGAGTGAGTACAAATGACTGCTACTGACTACAAATGACTACAGGTGACTACAAATGACTGCTAGTGGCTGCAAAGGACTACAAATGACTTTAATTGCTGAAACAGAAAGAATGAACTCATATTTACTTCAAGAGGTTTGAAGATCTGACTGTTCCGAAGAACGACATAAGCCGAATTCGCAACGCAAAATCCATGCATCCAGTTATGGTACGGAACCCTTCGATAATTTTTGCGTACTGTTAATGTGAAACGAACCAAGGTATCGTAGTCAATTTGCATAAAGCTAAAATTAAAATTGGAAAAAAAAGGGGAATGTATAATTAATTTCGATGTTAAGCAAAATACAAGGCATGAAATGTTATTTAACGTTATAAAAAATAATTAGTGCATATTTAACGTTACTCAAAATTGTTAAATGCATAATTAATATCATCGTAACAGAAAATAAAATGTATAAAAGTTTTCATTGCATTAATTACAATTAAATGGTTTTATTAAGTAAAAGTATAAATATCTTCAATCATACTGAAGAGTTAGTGATTTAAGGTTAGCAACTTTTTTAAAAATCCAAAATAAAATTTCGGAAAAGTTACCTTTGAATTTGCGGTAGATCCATGAGCATAAAAATGGAAGCAATGACTTTTTCATCTGTACTCAAATTTTCTGGTGAAAAACTGTAACTGAAAAAAAAAAGTATTAATTCATTCATCAAATAAAGCATTTAAAAATGAAGAAACATTCGGCAAATTAATAAAAAATTCAATCAATTAAAAAAAAATTTCTTATCGATTTTTCGGGTACCTTTGTTCCCTAATTATAATAATAATAGATCTAAATCCTTTTAATTTTGTTTACGTTGTATTTTTAATAAAAATATATTTGTGCAGAAATATGGAAGTGTAGGTGTATGCATATCTTTCAAACTTATGCAATCAATCCTATTTCAACTTAATTAATTAATTTATTATTATACTTTACTATTACTTGATTAAGCAATATTTAATTTTGTTTATACTTAGGATAAATAGTACTTTAGTAATAAAAATATATTGAAAATTTACAATAAATTTGAGAAATCATGAAATTTTTTTGAATTAAAAGGAAGTATTTTTAAATGAAATAATTATACATAGTACTTCATAAAAATAATTTAATTAATGATATTTATTGAATAACCATGTTGACTGCTCTTTTTTATTTATAATAGACAAATCTAAACGCATAATATTTGGAATTTATGTGTGAAAACTATTTTTTAAAAATATTTCTGATTACAGATAATAAATAACCATGTTAACTAATTATTTTTTCTATTATAAATGAAGATATTTCTTAAGCATATATAATTTAAAATTTTAAGTGAAAAAACTGTTTTTTAAATATTTTGATCATAATTAATAAATAACCATGTTGATTATAACTAATAACCATATTCCTTTTGACACCAATTACGAATGGAAAATATATCTTAAACGCACATCATTTGGCAATGTACGTACACAAATTATTTTTAAAATACGTCCAAATAATTAATTATATGTTTCTTTCTCTCTCTTTTTTTTTTGTAGATTTGTAGGGTTCGTGTATCATTTATGCATACCTCAAATGGTGTAGAATTGTGAGGGGGACATAACTTTATGGAAGGCTTTTCAGAGGTAACTACCCCATGTATGCGAAAATTTGAAATAAAACTGAAAACTCCCACAAGGAAGCCTAATTTGCCGATGCGAGATGCTCACAGTGTTTTTAACATTTCCATTGAGTCTCCTGCTCTCAGAAAACAGTGACTACAAGGATCTCCTCCAGCGGATTCAGGATGAGAGATGCTTTTACACACATTGGCACAATCCCCATCGTGTCTTCTCGTTTCTAAAAGCAGTGATTACAACAATACCACCAGAGAATTCGAACATCGGCCCTTCTGCATGACAGTTCAGCAAGTTACCATTGAGCCACGTATCGGAATAACTTTAATAATTTTTTTTAACATCGATGGGCCTCCTGTTCCACTTATGTATTCTACGAACAGCCCACCGTTGAGTGATGAAGAGAAAGCATTGTCTTCAGGGAGAATTTGTAGGAATAACTGCCACAGAAAACTCTCGCCAGGCAATCTGACCATCAATGCAATACGCTTTACACATGTTGTCACAATCCCAACGAGTCTTCTCATTTCTGAAAGCAGGGACTGCAATGTACCCCACCAGCGGATTTAACTATAAGTTACGAGTCGAACATCGTAGCAATTAATGGTTGGAATTTTTAGCTTACTAAGAGAACTTTTAAATAAAAGTAAATTTAACCCTATTTTCTACTTACTGCTGCAATTGTTCAGAATCCAAAGGAGTTGTGATAGCTTTAATTGAATCAATTTCTTGTTCCGAACAAGTATTGTGGTAAGACAATATCTCCAGAGCTAGTTTATGTTTCTGTTCAGATCTGCGAATTTTGTCGTAGAGCTACAGGGAAAAAATTCATTGCAGTCCAGAATTATTAAATAGCATAAAACACACAACGAATATAAACGTCAAAAGAAATATTAATTTTAGTTTTCATGGGGAAATAATGATTTATTTAATTTTTTAATATTTATTATTTTTTAATTTGAATTGATTGAATTTTTTATTTGATTATTTTTTTCAATTTAATGATTATTTTTATTTGATTTAAATTTAATTTTTTAAATTTTTTGATTGTAAATTATTACAAGTTTTTAGCTCAATTTTTTAGAATTTTAGTTATAATGTTTTTTTTATCTTATATATGTAATTTGAAAAAAAAAAAATTAATGTAATGAAAAACTGAAAAAAAAAAAAAAAAAAAAAAAAGAATTGAAAACTTGAGGGCAATAGACAAATTTCGTAACATAAAAATAAATAAATTTTCTGCTTGTATTCTTCTTCATTGGTGCAACAGCTCCATAGTGGGCAAAGGCCGTCTGCTTACTGGCAGATTTACGTTTTCTTTTTACGGAGTAGAGTTATCAGATCTATGCCCAATGCTCTATAGTCATATTAGACCGGGTCCTATAGTTTAAAGAGGATTCCGAAACCACTATACAAGCATCTATGGCACCGCTCGACTGGACTATGACTCGAACCCGTGGCACCGATCGCCAGCCCGCTAATCCCTCGGCCATTATGTCCCGCCTGTATTAATAATAGCATATCCTATTTATGAAAGCATTACATTTTTGTAACTTTTAATTTATATTCATATATATATTTAATATTTATTTAAGAAAATCGCTAAAATTGTATAAAAATTTACCACCTAAATGTAAAATTTTTCTTGATAACATTTCAGGTTTTTTAAGAAATAGACAAAGAAAATGTATGATATAAAAATATGAAGTTATTCTATTTACAGGAGTTTGACCTTTGCGTGATGAAGAGCTAATCCAAAATAAATGGCAACTCTCTCAAAATGATCCTCGTCTTTTTTTGTCAAAGATTCATTATATGTACGACTCTAATTTCTAACAAAAATTTATTTTATTTTTTAAAGTGCATGAGTTTATTTATTTTTAACAAATAAGAAGTTAGAGTTTTATAAAAATTTGTCACATAAATGTAAATAATAAGATTTATTTTAATTATTTATTTATTTCGAACTATCAAAAATGCATGATATTCTATAATATTAATAGAATTGCATACCTTTGCGTGATGAAGAGCTAATCCACAATAAATGGCAAACGTCGCAAAATCTTCCTCGTCTTTCTTTGTGAAAGATCCGCTGGTTTTATTGACCATCTGTACGACTCCAATTACGCTATTAAGAGGAATGATATTTAAACAAAAACGCTATACTGCAGTGTGTCATAAAAAATGAGATGTTCTTATTTCTGATAGGTAAGACTATGATTGAAAAAAATACAAGTTAAATAGCCTTTTTGTTTCTTATATACAGTTATGTTAAAATGTCAACGATATTGGCATATTATTTCCTGTACAATTTCTCGCTGAAATTATATTAGGTAAAATGTGCGATGTACTTTTATTACAGGTTGCATTTCAGTGCAACTTTCATCAATAAATGAGCATGCTAAGTAACATCTCAAAAGGCACTTGAAGCCTATCTGAATCTACCTCCATCACAACAAATGAATGGAATCACTATCTTTACTGATACAACGTCTACCTTACAGGCTGTTAATAAAGATTTCTCAGGTATTATCTTGAACATGATATATCTTTTAGAACAAATCCACTGCTTACACAGAATCTGTATCCTACAAAGGATTCCTGCTCCTGCAATTACAGATTCTTTGGCGAAGAATGCCAGAAGTCTGGAACAGATTGTCATTCCTACTTCTCTTGCAGATGCAAATGCCTTGGCAAAATCTAAATTTATAATTATTTCTAGATCAAAACTAAATATCAAATTACAGAACTAAATGTCGACAGAAAAACAGCTATTGCTCTAGCAAGATTAAGGATGAAGCATCCCAAAAATATGACAATTTCTGCTGGTGGCATTAAAAAATACCAAAATTTGCTCAACTGTCCTGATGTGGATATTACTTCTCATCATGCCTTTGATTGCTCAGCTGTTGCAGACGCCATACATTGTCTGGCTAGTCCTAGGGAGAGGTTTTATATTCCGAGCTGGCAATCAACATAGCCAATACTACTCCAAAGCATTATGATATTTGATTTTCTTGTACTCTTCAGGACATACGACAACAAACAAGTAATATTATAAGTTATAAAATTTTCTATAATTTACCTAAATAAATAATTCATAAGATGATACACTTATTTTTTTTTACTCAAAAGTCATAGATAGAATCAAGATATAAATATTTAATAAGAAGAATATTATCAGATAAAAATAGATTCCTTCCAAATATCAGTACTGTCATTGTTCATTTAGGTAGTTAAAATTAAAATTATGGATTTTATTGATCTTATTCATTGAGAGATTGAAAAAATTCTTTTTTACTTTGTGATTTAGCATATACAACACATCTTTTCAAGTATTTGCAAAAAGGAAATGAAATTAACTGTTACCTTCCTCGAATGAATATGGGCATGCACAAAAGATTCCTAGTGTTGTAACCTGTTCTTTGATCGACAGTTCTGTAAATAAAGAAATTATATAAAATGTAACGAATTTATTATACAATTCAATACGCATGTGGCACAAAAATCACTATTTTTACTTTATTGCTTCTGGTGATATATCTGGCATATTGCCAAAGAAATATATGATCAAGTGAAACAAATACGTCGAATCAATAAGTGAACGAATCGCAATGAACGAGTAAACGATACTCATAGGAGTGGTGTTGGCATGGAACTTCAAAACTGTAAAGTAAATAGAAATAACATTGAATATAACTATTTTTTAAATTTATTTTGTCAAAAATTCCAATCTTCCTTGTCTTTTGATATTTAGTAGTTTTAACTCATGGTTTTTGAAATGTAAATTTCATTGCTGTTGTAAATTCTAAAACATTTATTATACTTGGTGAGCAGATTTTAAAAACTGATAAATCTCAGTGTACTATAGTTCAGATAAATCTTGAATAATATACAAAAATGTTTCAATTTCTTTTCTTAACATACCTGTTGAATCTTGAGTCATTGTATGCGTCTGGGATATTCAGAGATTCTCCGGTCGTTGCAACATAGCCTGCTATTCCTCTATCCATGGGAAATCTTAAGAATTCAATAAAAAGTATCTTAAAAAATTGTTTATAAATTTTTAATTGATTTGTTTTAATTTAATTTAAATTGCTTGTTTACAAAAAAAAATTATAAAAAAATTCAATGTCAGAATTGTCAAAGACATCGAAGACAATTGTCTAAGTGTTTGCCAGCTGCATTAGACCAAAAAAAATGTCTTTAAATATGTTAAATATTGTATGTCTCACAAATAGAGACATACAATAGTGTTTGTGCAAGTGTAAATAAAGCTGTAAGTTCTCCAACCTGTGCCTCAAGTATCTCAACCCAACGACACCCAGTCACAATATAGTTGATCAAACCTTTACACTGTACACTCACTATCAGTAATTATTTCAATAGAAATTTAAATTACAATAATTCCTATTGCCTGGCGATCTATGACGTGTTTCAAGATGGGGTAAAAATCCGTCTTTAAAAAAACGAATCCCTAATTACGTGAACGAATCTTCAATTACATGAACGAATCATTAATTACTTGAAAGTATCATCCATTACGTACAAAAAACCGTGATTGGTGAAAACGAGAATTTGAAGATCACTAACTGGTTCATCTTGAAAGGCAGAAAAATGGCACGCAGGTCTGTTGTAAATAAGGAACGATACTGGAAATTTTTTTTTTTTTTTCAAATAATTCAAACATCTGCTTTTTTATGCGTGTGCGTGCTTAAGTTCTTTTTCATTTTTTCTCTATGTTTGCCTCTGTGTAATTATTTAACTTATGAAAAGTCAATATTTCCCATCATTTTACATCATTAAAACGGGAAATTAAGTCATTAAATGGAATTTAATTTTTTTAATCTAGGAAAAAAAATTTGTAGAAATTGTATTTCCTCAACGGTCAGTAACAGTTGTAAAAATAAAATTTTTTTGATCGCAATGAGTCATCTAATGCTATTTAAATGAATTTTTTACTATATCGTAATGAGTGATTTAGTGCTATTTAAATTAATTTTCTACTATATCGTAATGAGTGATCTAGAGCTATTTAAATTAATTTTCTACAACATCGTAATGAGTGATCTAGTGCTATTTAAATTAATTTTTTACAATATCGTAATAAGTGATCCAGCGCTATTTAAATGAATATTTTACAATATCGTAATGAGTGATCTAGTGCTATTTAAATGAATTTTTTACAATATCGTAATGAGTGATCTAGTGCTATTTAAATGAATTTTTTACTATATCGTAATGAGTGATTTAGTGCTATTTAAATTAATTTTCTACTATATCGTAATGAGTGATCTAGAGCTATTTAAATTAATTTTCTACAACATCGTAATGAGTGATCTAGTGCTATTTAAATTAATTTTTTTACAATATCGTAATAAGTGATCCAGCGCTATTTAAATGAATATTTTTTTATCGTAATGAGTGATCTAGTGCTATTTAAATGAATTTTTTACAATATCGTAATGAGTGATCTAGTGCTATTTAAATGAATTTTTTACAATATCGTAATGAGTGATCTAGTGCTATTTGAATGAATTTTTTACAATATCGTAATGAGTGATCTAGGGCTATTTGAATGAATTTTTTACAATATTGTAATAAGTGATCTAGGGAAAAGAATTTTTTACAATATCGTAATGAGTGATCTAGTGCTGTTTAAATGAATGATGAATAAAATCATGATTTTACCAAAATATGTAATGAAACAGCTGTTTATTGTACTTCTCTGTGTTATAAGCCATTTTAGCGTGTTTTTAATGAGAAAATTACGATTATTCTTCCAATATTTTAAGCGCATGATCAATCTTCTTCTCGGTCAAGTAAGAAGAATCGATAATGGTTATTTTAAACCTTTCTGGGAACATTTTGAAGATTAAGATGGCTCTTATGTATGAAGCGTTACGTTTCATTAATCTTCCCGGTTTTGGATAAGAGAAAGATGAACACATTCACTAAATAGTCTTTTATAATCTAATGCATCCTGAATACAATATTTACATGTAAAATAGAATTAAATCAGATTTCCGTGAACTAAACAATAGATTTATATTTTATTTGTAAGTTCTGCTTGCTAAATTTTATATTATGAAGGGAATAATTACCAAAAAGTAAGAATTTTTCAAGAACGTTTAATAACTCAAAATAGTTGGTAGCAATGATTAAGCTTTATTAAGTAAATAAAATATATTAAATAAATTCACACTTTCAGATTTTTATTTAAAAAAATACTTTATGCCTCTCACACAAAATATTACCGTGTTTATCGTATAGATCAGGGGTGGCCAACCTGCGACCAGCCTTGAGCATTTTTCCAGCCCGTGAGATTTATCATACTTTTGAAAAATATATTTATTTTATAATATCAAAAGTAGTGAAAACAAATGTATTAAAAAAATGCAATATGTGTGCATCCATATATTCAAAAATCAACTGTCGAAATTATGAGAAAAAATTAACTTTAGTTTTAAAATAATATTCTTGCGAATATATGGCAGATATTTCCTGTTTTATTTATGAGTTCACAGAATAATTAAATTATATTCTGTGAACCCATGATGCACGCGCATTTTGGAACATCTAATATAACAGATTGTAATATGAATATAAAATGTCTATAGTGTCTAAATCTAATATGGGGATATATAATTTTATATGCTGCCCGCGAAGTTATGATGCTTTTCCAAAGTGACCCGCAAGATCATTTGGGTTGGCCACCCCTGGTATAGATTAAAACTAATTTTTTTTCTTAAATTTGTTCAAAGAATTTCGAAACAAATTCGTTAATCATATTGATTAACTTTATGTAAAGGAAATATTTTCGAAATGGAGATCATATTAAAGAAATAGTAAACAACTCGAGTTTCAGTGTGAATCTGATCGCAAATATGAAAGCTGAAATTCTATCAGAAAGTTATAATAAAGGGTTTAAATAAGGGATAATAAATTATAATTCCCTACAAAAACCAGGTAATGGCCAGTAATTCCATCTTTAAAAACTATTCTAGATTTTTTTTTTTTTTTTTTTTTTCAAAATCATTGATTAGGTTAAGCAAGAAATATTTCTTGTTCTTCAGTGAGCCTCATGTACCACTTATCTCACCAGATAGATTATTAGGGAATAATGGTTCCTTCCGGGAGAACTTCTAGGGATATCTGCCCCACATTAGCGTGTTATCTGGGAGAAACGCCGGAAAACTCCTACCGGATGGCCAGATTAGACGAGACGTTTTTATACATATTGTCACAATCTCTATCGAATTTCTTTGTTTTTGAAATCAAGACCATCAGTGGATTTGAACCTTTGCCCTCTTGCACACTAGTAGCGTACGTTGCCGCTGGACCACAAATGGGGGAAACGTTTTTTGTTGACTACCAAATTTCAAAATTTCTACTCTAAAATCAGTTAGTTGTTTTAGTATAGAAAAATATTAAAATTGAATCAATAGAATAAAAATAAATAACTTTTTGCTATACAACATAATAAAGCTGAATCTTCTATTATTTCACAATTAGATAAGTAATACGATTAATTGTGACTTGGCCATTTGTTTCACTTTAGGGGCACTAGCTGTTAGTTCTTACGTAATAAAATTTGTAATATTGCTTTATTAATGATTTTTATATTCAGGATAGGTTATTTTACTAAAAAAAATTCTCCAGTATGTCATTACAAACTTGTGTTAGACGAACTGTTTGCATTTGTGAATAATATTATTTTCATAAATATTTTTTTCTTTCGTAATTTACTATTAAAGGTGTATTTCCATAGAATACTTAAATCTCATGCCTTATAACCCCAGCCAATCTGGAGTCTGATTTCCTACCCAGTCATAAAACAAAATTACAAAGGGAAAAGACCAGATATTCTTATCAAAAACGACCAAAAGGCCTTAAAAACAATTTAAATGTTCTAAGGATAAAAAATTAAAAAGCTAGAAGCACCATAATAAAGGTCCGTTTGATGTTTGCTCTGGCCCTCCAGTAAAGAGTACCATCATTCTCTTGTAAGTTAGAGTCCAGTCCCGAGAAAACAAGCAGAGAGGCCTTATTCATTTTCTCTGTTTTACATAAAACACATATATCAGAGTTCAGAATCCCTATTTTGGGCAGATGTTCGCCCAAACAGTCGTGTGCAGTCTTACTCTAAAATTGACAAACACCCTCTTTGTAAGTTTTTCCACTAAATTTTTTCCAGTCATCCCCGATTGCTTCTCAGACTTTTCCTTTGGTGTTAGATAATAATTCATTAATATATGATGACTTAATTTTGTTCCGTATAATTCTCCTAAGAGATTCAAGAGGGATAGGATACTGTACAGGAACTTCTTCTATTCCTTTTTTTGCCAGGAGTTCTGCCCTTTCGTTTCCATCAATTCCAACATGTGATGGCATCCACTGGTAAGTGATGTATTTACCATTTTCATTAAGGAACTTGATATTTTTTATTATATTGGCTACAATTGCGGATTCGGACTGTCTTTGTACAATAATTGTTTCAATAAAAGTATATGAATATACAGGGTGATTATAATTAAAGTCTCCCTTTCCAAATGCTGCAAAAAAAAAAAAAAAAAAAAGGAACACTGGTCACAATGAATTCAAATTTGGACTAAAAATACTTGTAGAAGGGGAAAACGGTATGGCATCAAAAACAAAGTTCCAAAGTTTATTAAAAGATGGCACTGTAAGCGGCATAAATAAAGTAAATTCTGCTGTCAGTGATATTTTGAATCGAATTTATAACGTATGTGACATGAATTGCAGATTAAATCAATTTTAGTGTTCAATGTGCTTGATTTTGTGGTTTTTTGACGGAAAAACTAACTTCCAAGTCATTCAACAATTGTGACATTGTTAGTGTAAAGCCCATCCACCACGGCAAGGTCCTACCAAATTGGATGGGAAAAATCGGCGTAACGTTTTTCTGATGCCATACCGTTTCCTCCTTCTTCAAGTATCTTCGGTTCAAATTTGAACTCATTGTAATGAGTGGGGTTTTTTTTACAGCATTTTAAAAGTGGGACTTTAATTATAATCAAACTTTATATCCGTCTCAATTTTAAAATGTTTAGCTAATAACCGATAGAAACCAGATATAGGAAGACCAAATAAATAGAGGGATAGTTTACATTGACGATGATTTCAAAGTTACCAGAAAAGCAATAGAAGATATATATGCAAATAAAGAGAAAGAGAATTCTGAGGATAGACCTGATCGACATTTGTCTGCCGATCCAACAGAAGAGCACCTCTAAATGCGCGGTACTGTCAAAAAAAGATACCAAACCTACTAAATAAGAACTTATTTTTTAAAATTCAATATTCAACTCCATAGCATCGTATACATCCAGAAGGAGCTTAAAATTATGCATAATTCAATATGCTGCTCGTATTTACCTTATTTCTTGGGGCTTCATGTCCAATTCTTTTCTGTCATTTATGTTTAAATCTTCGCTCTCTGAACTGCTAACATCGAAAATCCTTGCATATAGCTCGCGCGACCGCCCGTCTACCAAGAAAAGAGAAGCACGGTCTGCACTTACCAATTTTCGAGCAAACATCTGAAATGGGAGTGAAAAAAAAAATTTATAAAATATATTTATAATGAAAAACAAGAAAAAATATATTAACAATTTAGAAGAATTTAAAATGAAAATGATTACTTTAAATGAAAATTTATATTATATTCATCATCATCAGTGGCGCAACAGCCCCATGGTGGGTAAAAGCAGTCTGCCTGCTGGCAAATTTCGAGACGGTAGATGTTTCTTTCTACGGGGTAGGGTTGTCAGCCGTATGCCGAATGCTTTATAGTCATATTAGAAAGTGATCAACGGTTTAAAGTGGATTCCGAACCACTACAAACATCTATGGTACTACCGGGACTCGAACCCAAAACCTGTGGCACCGAGCGCCAGAGCGCTAGTAACCTTGGAGGCCACGCCTATTATAGATTAAACAATTAGATGACGTTAGACAATTAGACAATTAGATGATGTAGACTAGAGACTCTGAAAAATCTCTGACCTTAGAGTGAACTGCACTTGTGATTTAATCGTGCATTTGTATATCTAATTTATATCTTTAATTTTCATTTTTTTTTAAAATAGAGTTCTATATATATATATATATATAAAAGACTTATAAATAAAATTTAATGTGTTCCCATGATCCTGAAAGTGATCCTCTTCTTGAAGCCTTTATAGATCTAGAATAGGCTGAGACGTTATTATAATAATAAGAAGTAGAAGAAAGAAAAACTTTTTTTTTCTTTACCATGATTTTTAGTATAACTGTATCCATACTGATCATGTCTTGAAAAATTGATCTGGAATAACAAAAATATTTATTTTAGTAATAATTATATTGTAGTCAAATTGATTTCAGGAAATATGTATTAAAAAAATACATACTTGACTACTGCAAGTAAAAAGAGATTTAATTCCCTTTGCTTCATCATATTAACGTATAGCTGTAAAAAATACATATACATATATATGTAAATAAATTTATTTACAATATTAATCTCACGTGCAGATAATTAATTAGAAGGGAGGTTTACCTCAGCATAATGCAAAGCTATTCCACCCCATACTAAGTAGCTATTTACAATCTGCAATGAAGAAATCAATTAAATCTTCATTCAGAACAAATTTAGAGATTCATTAATTTATTTTTTAAAATTCATTAATTTAATTTTTAAAATTCATTAATTTATTACGATTTTATTAATTAATTTATTAATCAATTACATTATTAATTTATCAAAATCTGAAAATTAACCACAACAGTAGTTTTTTTTTTTTTTTTTAAGAATTTTTTAATGATGAAAAACTTTATTCAATATTATAATCTTGTTTGATTAAAAAGAATTTAAATCTATGAAAATCATTATTTAATTTATAAAACAAAAATAATGAAATATTTTTCCAACTACAAATATTTCGTTGATTTTATTGAAATGGGGATAGTATAATTGTAAATATTCTTAAGTATAATTATAAAGAGAATTATTGTTGTTGCTTCTTATCCCATTTGGTAGGCAGCAATATTTAGATCAAGTCCCTGAATCCGTGTGGTCTCATGGAAGGGGACAGAGCACCCGTAGGTAGAAGTTTGACCCCGGCTCCATGACACTGAAGAAGGAGCGCAGTGTTTTCCGGGAGGATTTCTAGAGAGAAATACCCCACATTTTTGTATCGTAGGGTTTGGTTTGGTTTGTCGCTCTACGGTCATCTTGTGCACGCTTTAGGCTAAACAGACCGGGACCTACGGTTTAAAGTGGATTCCAAACCACTACAAACATCCATGGCATCGCCGGGACTCGAACCCGAAACCTGTGTTGTATCGTAGGGAGAAAACCCGGAAACCTCCCATCAGGTAGACCGACTAACGAGGGGCCTAAGTTGCCGAATGTCTAGTGCTCTGGCGAGTGATGCCACAGGTTTTGGGTTCGAGTCGCTACGTCGCCATGAATGTTTGTAGTGGTTCGGAATCCATTTTAAGCTGTAAATCCCGATTTCAAAGGACTGTAGGACCTCACAGAGCCCAATCATCATTCCCAAACTATATAGGGAACAACTCAGCTCTAGGCAAAGTGATGTGGTGTGGGGTAGTAGTCGTTCGACTAACGAGGCAAGATGCTGAACGTCACAAACGCCATCGAGTCTCATCGTATTTTGGAACAGTGTGTACAAAAAACCTCCTACTAATTGAACCTCAGCCGTAATGTTCACCAGCGGCGCTCGTTTCTACTGAGCCACGATTGAGGCAGATAATTATTAAATAAGTTTATATGATATTTGGAATAATATTAAATTATTTAAATTAAGAAAAAAATCGGATTTTGCATTATTCAAAGAAATTTAGAGATAAAATATTTATCTTACTATTTAATTAGATTCTAAAATATCAAATATTTAATGAATTTTCAGCATCTATCAATAATGTAATTTAGAAAATTTGTGCCCGACTCATGGCTCAGCGGCAACGCACGCCGCTGGTGAATATTAGGACTGAGGTTCAATCCATTGGCGGCTTTGTTACAGATACTGTTTCAAAAAACTAGGAGACGTGATGGCGTTTGGGATGTTCAGCATCTTGCCCCGTTAGTCGGACTACCTCGTGGGAGTTTTCCCGGTTTTCTCTCATACGATATGCAAAGGCAGGGTAGTTCCCCTAAAAAGTCCTCCCGGAAGGCAAGTCAGACTTTTATTTACGAGTGCTCCATCACAATAAAAGCTGACCCCGCTTCCCTCGGTAGCCTGATAGTCAACTGGCCAGCTTTCTGGTAGTTGGTACCGAAGGCTTCAGGTTCGAATCCTGACAGCGGTGGCAGGGATGTTTTTCGGTGGTTCGGAATCCACGTTAAACTGTAGGACTCGGTCTATTTAGCCAAAGTGTGCACAAGATAACCGTAGAGCGACAAACCCAAACCAAACCCCACGTCCCTCTTTCCATGTGACCGCGCGTGTTCATGGATTTTGTCTAGATGTTTTTTTTTTGTTCCAATTCAGCTGGCAAACACTTAGACAGCTTGGTCTTGGATGCCTTAAGGCAAGCGCGGCACAGACGTTACTCACTTTGCATTACCCAGGGGGCGCGTGTAATTTGAAGATACGGACGCGGAGCAACAATGCCCCCGCAACGCTCTACGATCCTATTAAGACCGGGACCTACGGTTTAAAGTGGATTCCGAACTACTACAAACATCCATGGCACCGCCGGGTCTCGAACCCGAAACCTGTAGTACCAAGCGCCAGAGCGCTAGCCACTCGGCCATTCAGGACCAGATGTTGTTAAGATGTCGATAAGAAAAAAAAATTGTGTTTTGAATATTTAGGAAAAAACTGAGAAATATATTGGCTAACCAAGATAGTTTTAAAAAGCTAAAGATAGATAGATTTAAGATTAAATAACTAAGATAAATAGATTAGAGATTTTAATAACTAAAATAGTTTTAAAACGCTTTTAATATTAGTTTTCTGATCTCTATCAATTCTACCGTGTAAATTTAAACATTGTTAGCAATTGTAGTATTATATCTTTTTCCTTCTGTCATATTTTTATTGTTTTCATATACCTCTTCATCTTCTTCATGGAATTCAACTTCTGATGCATCTTTATATAATTCTAAAACACCTAAAATCCAAAAAGATATCCCTTATAAAATATTTAAGTAAAAAAAAAAAAAAAAATTATTAAATCTTTTTCCTGTGAGAATTTTAAAAAAATAAAAGAGGGGCAACTACTCATTAAATCATTTCAAATGAAAATTAATAGCAACAAATAATTGAATATATATTTTAGTTATTGCTCTGTTTATTATATTTTTGATGTATACATCTCCAATCATTGAAATTGCAATATTATGAACAGAACAATCTGCCGAACTTATTTCAATTTAATAGCTTTTTCTTCTTATTTTATATTAAGAACTTATTCATAAAATTTTGCAAAAATTAATTTTACAATACAAAATTTTAAAAAAAAACAATTTCCCAAAACGAGAACTAGTTTCCAAAACTATAGAGTTATACCTGATAATTCTCTATCTGGCTGCAAAACAGGATGACAAAGAACGTTAACTTGCTTTTCTGAATTGACAGATAAACCTTCTGGGAACCGATTGTCCTGGATTCGAATAGATACACTTTATATTATTATAGGACAATAAATAATTAAAAAATAAAAAATCTTATTATAATGAATATTCAATTCATATTAAAAATATATCACATATGTAAAAAATGTCTTTAATGAAATGTAAGATACATTATAATTATAGATATACAAAGCCTTTCTTCTTCTTCATTGGCGCAACAGTCCCATGGTGGGCCAAAACCGTCTGCCTACTGGCAGATTTCTAAACATGTATATACACTCAAGAGCCAAAACATTATGACCACCTGTCAATAACGAGTTAGCCCACCTTTTGCGCGCAACACAGCTTCCACCCGCCTTGGCATGGATTAATACCACCACTTAATACCAGTTAAATACCGCTTCTACCTGATCACGTGCCTTCCACGTCATCCAGGCGAGTTCATTGCAAAATGTAGGGGTGGTCATAATGTTTTGGCTCTTGAGTGTACATTCTGTTTGAAAAGTACCCGAAATTGTTAAATAAAATAAACAAAATAAATTTATTCATCAAATTTCTTTGTATCCTTCAAAGTAGGTCCCATCAAGGGCAATACAACTATACAGTGCTTGATCTAATCCTGTATGCATTTTTGATACTTTTATCGGAGTATGGCCTTCAATTCTCACAACGAATTCTCAATGGAAATGGTAAATTAAGCGGTAATTTTAACTTTGGCAGTAGGAAAAAGTCACGTGATGTCATATTAAGAGCCGTCCAAATGAGCACGAGTCTCATTTGCGAACTAATTAAAAATTAGTTTGATAGAACCCCTACCAGAAAATCGGGTTTCGTCCTCGCTGCAGCCAGTCGCTTTTTTTCCGCTCATCAAGGGGACCTCATTTACGATCAGCTGTCACTCATAGCCATAGATAACGTGGGTTGTTTTTCGCTGCCAAACTGAAACATTCGGAAAGAAAGTCGCTGTCGTCTGAAAGAGCCTTTAGTTGAATACGATGCTTGGTCAATGACATTCGTTGGCCTTTGGTACCATTATCTTCAGGTTTGAATTCTGGCGGCGGCATGGATCTTTGTTAGTGATTTAGAATCCACGTTAAACTGTAGGCCCCAATCTAATTAGCAGAAAGTGTGCACAAAATGACCGTTGAAAGACAAACCAAACCAATATTCCCCTTCTTTAATACCTCCAAGAATAACCCTTAAAATCTTCCCCTCAAATATACCCAAATGGGCATCATCAGATCTTGCCAAAGTCCATGTTTCAGAGCCATAGACCAAAATAAGTCCAATAAGGGTTTTATATAGCAAGAATTTAGTATTTTTTTACAGTAATTATTTATTCACGGAAAGATTAGGAATAAACTGGTGAAAATAAATAATTATGTGGTCCTATATTTTTCTAAAGAACAGATTTGCTAAGTATCCTTGGTATTGATTTCAGGTAGGATTGAAATTCTTGGCAGCATTTTCTAAAATTTAATTTGGCGATTAACATTGCTTTAAAAACTCCGACTTTCAATTGTGTTTTTTCGCTTGCTCACAACTTATTCATAAGAGAAGAAACCCTCTCAACTGGAGCAATAACGTCGGCAGACATAAAATATATTCATTAAATATATGAGAGTTCATATGGTTGAAATTATTGGTGTGAATGTATTTGAACAATTCCACTCAACGACTATCGATCGAAACATTCTTTAAGTTTAATTCAGTCATTTTTTTAGGGTTAATGTAGTTAGAAATGAGTATATACTGATTAAATACTTCTGTATCATGGTTACAAACTTTGCGAGCTTGCTTGCAAGCTTTTGACTGACTTACATATCTATAAGATGTATTCATCCTTCGAGATGTCCTCATTATTGGCGGTACAGTCTGGATTGGTTTGTCTCTCTACGGTCATATTTTGCACACTTTAGGCTAACTAGTCCGGGACCTACCATCTAATGTGGATTCCGAACCACTCCTACTACCATACTACGCCACACCCCATTACTGCGCCTAGAGCTGAGTTGCCACTTTACAGTTAGGGAATGATGTGGGGGAGAAGAAGTCTGATTGGGCTCTGCGACGCTCTACGGTCATATGAGACCGGGACCTACAACTTAAGGTGGATTCCGAACCACTACAAACATCCATGGTGCCGTCAGGATTTGAATTTGAAGCTTGTGATACCAAAGGACAGACAGCTAGGCAATTGGCCATCAGGCGGCCGGCGATACTGCCGGATGTTTTTGAAATTCTTTTAACGCCGTTTTTTTTTTAATCGTTACCGTGGTTCAGCAAAGTTTGGTGACAATGGAACAGACCACCTATGACCAGGACTATGGTCACATTAATTATACTATATGTGTATAATCAACACTGGGACTGTCTGGTAGAGTTATCGGCTTTTCGGATATACAGCACGCAAATGTGAGAAAGATACCCATGAAAATTACTTCCAGAAGACAATAAACATGAGATTTTAAGTTGAACATAAGATCAGCATATAGAAAAAAGGAATACAGAAGCCAACGGCCATACCATGCTGAATGTACCGGTTCTCGTTAGATCATCGAAGTCAAGCATCATTGGGCGCGGTCAGTACTTAGGTGGGTGACCACCTGGGAACACCGCGTGCCGTTGGCATTCACAAATTTGGGACCTGAATGGCCGAGTGTCTAGCGCTCTGGCGCTCGGTGCCACAGGTTTCGGGTTCGAATCCCGGCGGTGCCATGGATGTGTGTAGTGGCTCGGAATCCACTTTAAGCCGTAGGTCCCAGTCTCTTATGACTGTAAGAGCGTCACGGAGCCAAAGTCAGACTTCTACCTACGGGTGCTCCATCACAACAGAAGCTTCTTCCTTCCCCTTCAATCATGAGTACGTATGGGCTTGTGGGCTCGGCCAGCCAAGTGTGATAAGAAACAACAAACAAACAACAAGGAATACAGAAATTTTATCTTGAGAATTATGTATTATAATTTTGATTACTTAAGTCATTAATAATATTATATGTATTACATGACTCAACACGAGTGACAATTTTTGTATCCAAATATACACATAATAAATTTGAAATGACATCAGAATATATTTTCTTATTTCTTTTTTGGAATTGATTGAGTTAAAAAATATATTAAGACATTTATGTATGTAAAGAAATTGAAAATTGCTTTACCTTTTCAGTAGATTTCCAACGAACTGTTTCTTTGGTTTTCATTACATAATCTGTTACGGTATCTTCTACTTGAAAACCTCTATAAGTATTTAATCGATTCATATAAGGATATGTTCTCATTATTAAAAATAAACAATAAAGAAATTAATTTCACTTACTCGATGTATTCATCGCTGCTTCCAAAAGAGCATAGCTTCTGAAGTATTAAAAAAATTATTTAAGATAAAAACAAATATAAATTATATATAAACAAATATATATAAATAATAACTTAATGAAAACATTCAATTCGTGCATAAAATATTATATTTCACTAATCACTCGAAAGGCGTTGTTTAATAGATGAAGAAGACAAAAAGAATAAATGCATCATTTAACGTCTGAAAAAAGTATATTAAATTTCAAAGTTTGGTTTGTCGTTCTACGCTCTTCTTAAGAGCCTTCGGGGCAGCCCAATGGCCAATTGGCTAGCACTCTGGCTGTTGGAACCACAGGCTTCAGGTTCGAATCTTAGTGGTGGCTTGGTTGTTTGGGAGTTTGAATGATTATATTTTAATGTTTTTAAAATATGTGTATTTTGAGAGGTTTTAATACTTGTAGATAATATAAATATTTCATAAATAAACCTAGAAGTTATTGAAATTGTTATAAAAATAATAAGAAGAAATAATTTTTTAAATGCTTCTGTAACATTTGACAGGCCTGGTGGCCAATTGGCTAGGGCTCTGGTCTTTGGTATCACAGACTTCAGGTTCGAATCCTGGCGGTGGCATGGATGTTTGTTAGTGGTTCGGAATCCACGTTAAGTTACAGGTCCCGGTATGTTTAGCCCTTGTGTGCACAAGATGATCGTAGGGCTACAAACCAAACCAAACCCACTTAATAAACACCTAGACCACGCCCACGAGCCTGTAAGGACTCATGATTGAAGGAAAAGGGGACAACTTCTATTGTGAGCACATGTAGGGAGAAATCTGACTTGGCTCCGTGACGCTCTATAGTCATATGAGACCGGGACCTACTGCTAGAAAGTGGATTCCCAACCACTTCAAATATCCATTGGACTCGAAACCTGTGGCACCGAGCGCCAGAGCGTTATTCACTCGGCCATTCATGTCCCAAACTTTTGTTGCTACCTGATAATAAGCAGCAAGAATAAATCAAAGGTCAAATATTATAATTAGAAATATTTTAGGAATCTGGATCCGCACCTTTGTATCTACATCATAAAAATACAGACGCCAGTCGCTGGCATTGACAGCTGCTGCTACGGTTTTTGCCAATTCTGACAGAACATGGCCCTTGTTGGGATAAGTAAACAGGGTTGATGTCAATTCCTGAAGCATCTCTCTCTTATCAGCATGAACACAGAACTGAAAAGAAGTATTATACAGAATATTACAACAATCATTAAAATAGTTAATAATTTAACAACCAAAAAAAATCCGTAACTAAACGGTTTAAATTTGAATTCTTACTTTCCATCTTGATAGATTTGGCAGTCCATCATCCGTATCTAAAATTATAAAAAAGAATTTCACGTTTTCTCAATATGTTTTTTATTTTCTTGAATTTTAAATATATATTTTAATTTATGTATTTCGACTGAATATTAATATTGGACCTTAATATAATATATTATTAAGGTCCAATATTAATATTTAATATTGTATATTACAAATGTATATTACGAATTAATTACGAATTTAATAATGTATATTACGAATAGCACTCTTGATAGGACCTTTAGGGATAAATAACCCGAATTTACATGGGAAAAAACTTGAAAGACTTTCACCAGAAGCTATTGCTGTGTATTTTAACCTCACTAATAATGCGAGACGCTTTACACACTTTGTCACAATGAATATCTCTTCATTTCTGAAAGCAGTTATTCTGAAGCAGTTAAAGTAGATGACATTGGCAGCGGATTCAAACCTCAGCCCTCCTGCACTCTAGCTTGTGTATTTTAAAATTTATTCTCATAATTAAATATTAGATCTTTTACTAAACATTTTGCTCTCTGCTACATTTTTTCCTGTTTTTTAGAGTATTGCCACTGTTGAAGATAGAGGCCTCAAAACAAGTTTAAGTTATTTTATGGCACCCTGCATATTAACATCATTTAGATTCTTTTTATGATGACAAATTTTCTCTTAGTTTCAGAATTTTTATTTATTCACATTTAAAATAAGTACATGAAGTAAATTACCTGTAACTTCTTCATTATATTGCTGTTTACGTCGAATTTTTCGAATGATCCACTTCTCTAAAAGATCCAGAGGAACATTTTCCAAAACAAAGTGCTCAAGAAATTCTTCGTGCTTTTTCAAATAGTCAATTACTTTTTGAGAGAAATCATGTGACTGAGGTCTGGCTAAAAAAAAAAAAATTATAAATTATAAAAATTACTATATGACAAAAAAAATTATTTTAAGAAAAGTTTTTAATTGAAAGGAAATTAAAAAGAATTGAAGAAGAAAAAATATGACCTTAAAGTGCAGTGCCTCTTTACGGGATAACGAAATGAATATTTAATTGAAACTCCGGACTATTTACGATTATTAACCATCCTCATCAGTAGCATGACAGCCCAGAGTGGACCAAGGCTGAAACTTGAAGAGATTTCCATGAATTCGTCTGTGTGACAATGGTCCTCCAATTTTTAACCTTCAGTACAGCAAAATCTTTTTCAACTACGTCTATCCATCGCAACTTGAGTCGTCCTCTTCCTCTTTGTTCCTTGTGGCTTTGCCAAAATGAGCCTTTTTACAGGGTTTAAATCCCTCATTCTAAATGCATGAACAGTCGCCCAATTTAATTTATTGATCTTAATAAATTTTACAATATCTTGATCTTTATAGCATTTATAAATGTCTGCGTTGTACCGTCTTCTCCAACAATCGCTTTCCCTAGCACCTCCAAAATAGCCCTTAAAATCTTCCGCTCAAATACAGTATCCAAATGGACCTCATCAGATCTTTCCAAAGTCCATATTTCAGAGCCATAGACCAAAATAGGTCTAAATAAGAATTTAGTTATTCTGCATATGAACTGTGATTTAAACAAATTTCTTAACTCGTAAAAGGCCTTATTGGGAGGCCCAATTCTGCATTTTATTTCATATAAGATATTATTTTAACAATTAATTTCTGATCTTTAGTATTTAAAACTAGTACAGGTTCAAAAGTGTAATTGCCTAAGGTAAAACGATTGTCAACCATCCTGTTTTTTCCTTCGAGAGATTTTCTTTTCTAAATTATGCTGGTTATATTTGGGATGTTCGATTATTTTAATTAGCAAGCCTGTTTAATCTAGTCATCAGAACAAAGAACTGGTTCTCACAAAGGAAATGCATCAACCCAATGAAATTTGAATTTAAATTTCATGCTATATTTGCTGTAATAATCAATAAATAACATGGAGTTCCTTGCTAATATTTTTGGGGGTATTAAAGGTCATCGAAACAATTGATTGTAAAACAACATAACATCGCTATCGCATATAATATTGGCATATAATGGCATATAACATTATTCGCATTTGTCTTAAAATGGCACAAGGTACACTAAAGTACTCGTCTTAACCCAGAATTAAAAATTTATTTTTACACGAGTTTTTCTCATTAAGCCTTTGGTGTAAACCATATTGGCGAAAAGAATTATTTTCCCTCATCTTCCAAAATACATAATTCTTGGCAGGAATTCTGTTTAGACTGGGAAATCCATTTACATAATTTGAACAGACAGAAGGAAATTGCGAATTCTTGGTTGCAGGTACTTTTACCATATTGTTGTTTCGCCACAGACTAACATTGTTTCTCCAAAGTACTACTTTTTAGAAAGCAGTCAACAAGAAAATTAATTCACTTAGAGACCGAGACGTAGAAGTATGAAAAAAATAATGAAATTTTACTAACTAAGTCGTTTAGATGTACTGGAACTTCTAGAACTTCTAACAGAAATTTTGCAAGAGACTGCTTCCAAGTATTCCCCTGGTCCTGGTGATAATGGCCGACATGGCAGACAGCATTTAGAGTGGTATTTACTTGCAGAGGCATTTGGACTTCTGGAAAGATATCTGGAAGAAGATCTGTTGCCAACTGGGCTCACAGAGAGAAGGGGTGGCAATCGACGCTGAGAACCTTTCGGCCTAGACATATGGTAGCCAGATTTTGTTTTTACAAATCTTACTGGAATACGACTGGAATCCTGTAACAGAAAAGGTGATGAGCTTTCCAAATATTTTTTTTCAAATATAAAATCTATATTCTTAGAGCCTGCACGATTGACTTTTGCAATCTATTTTATATCTATGAAGAAGGTTTTTTACTTATTTATATGGTGACTACCTCTGTATTAATAAAGTTTTGGAAATATTTCTGTTTATTTATGTTATTTTCACCTTCTCTTCTAAATTTTATAAGTAACAAATTTCTTGAAAACAAATCACAATGTAAAATTTATAAAAAAAAAAAAAAAAAAAAAAAAAATTCATAATAGATATAAATGCAAAGAAACCTTTAATTATCTCAGTTTTTAATTATTGAAAAAAACGTCCGTTGCTTATTTCTGTAATAAGTGTTAATGAAATACTTTAAAGGTAAAGGTTTGTCACTGTACGGTTATTTTATGCACTCTTTAGGCTTATTAGACTGGTATCTACAGTTTAACATGGATTCTGAACACAAACAAATATCCATGCCACCATCAGGATTCAAACCTGAAGCCGGTGATACCAACGGCCACAGTGCCACGGCCCTTTGACCATCAGATCGGATAAATGCTGTAATCAATATAATATCAAAAAAATTGTTGCTAAATATTTAAACATTAAAATCTTAAATTACTTGTAAATATTGCATTTCAATCACACTTTCTATGATGTGTATTGGTTATACATACCCCCATTTCTTTTTATATAAATAAAATGAAAATTAATTAAAATATCTCATAAATTACAAAGTTGTTAACTAGTGTTTAATTCACAACTTGGAAATAATTTAATTTCAGATATTTTATTTTGATTCAGATGAAAAGAATGAACAAACCTGAAGTCGATGGCACCAACATCCAGAGCTCTAGCTATTTGGCCATCATGCCATATAAAATACTTTAATCAAATTATTATCAAAAAATTGTTGCTAAATATTTAAACATTAAAAATCTTAAATTACCTGAAAATATTATATTTAATTCACACTTTGTGTCATATTTATTGGTTATATATGTCCCCATTTCTTTTTTCAAAAATAAATAAGTAAATAAATTGAAAATTAATTAAAATTGATCTCATCAATTACAAAGTTGTATTGAAGTGTTCAACTGGCAACTTGGAGATAATTTAGTTTCCCATATTTTATTTGATTTAGATGAAAGGATGGCGGGAAATGAACACTTCTAAAAAATCATTATTATCCTCCAAAGACAAAATCTTTTTATTTCTTATTTGTGTAAAATGAATTGTGTTAAAAATACATATAATAAGATGAAAGGATTAGTCAATGACTACTCACCAGACTTCCGTTAGCAAAGAAAATGCAGAACCGTTCATAACACAATCTGGTTCATAAAGAAGGCGGCAACATGTGGTTTCCCCTTCCAAATGAGGATCCGAACAAGTCAATTTTTCTCCACCCCTCACTAGAGATTATTTGTCTTTCGAACACGCACTTTCAGTAACCATGGCGACGCACATCAGGCGTCTACACCAGTCCACTAGAGGAGAAGATCTTCTGAACAGGATACGTCGAATGAAACTTAAAATGAGATGTCAATTAATTTTTATCTTTGCAGGTTAAACTGACAGAGAAAAAAAAAGTTATTTGAGAGCATAAAATATATAAAAATCTTAGTTTTAGGGTAGGACAAAATAAAATAAGACAATATCAGCATGTTTCCAGCTAAATAAGATAGATATGAATTATTTTGTTATCTGTAGCAGTTGAGCGGTTTTATGCTGATGTTGCGAAAGTGAGGATGTTGGTTTGAAACCCTGTGTAGCAATTTTTTCTCACGAGAAGAATTTTGGCATTTCATTCCCAGGAGAGAGGAATGTATGTTATTTTACAAGTATAAAATAACAACCCATCACTCAAATTTGACAGCAGACAAACAGTATTGTGGGTAGTTATATTACATGTTATTAGTGTTTTGTACTAATGAGAGAAACCTGTCACTCAAATCTGATAGCAGATATACGGTATCATGTATAATTATGAAATTAGCGAATGTTTGTTCGACTTTCACAGGTCGAAACAACTACAGAGTGAATATGATATACTATGAATTGTTCCATCGTGAATGGTGATAGATTATGAATTGAGAAATGTCTACTCTAGTAAGAAGGGAGGGAAGCTGAGCCCCCTCTTGACGGATTGTTTTAAAAGGAGGTTTTTTTTTATTGTGAAGAAGGGGGAGAGTTCTGTGATGAGTCGACCAGAAGTGTTGCTTTCCTTTTTTTCTGAATGTGATTGAACAAGCCTGATTACAAAGTGAGCCCCTTGTGGTTTCGTATATCACGCTTTGTGATGGTTAAGGTCTGCCGCAGACCAGGTGTTTGGATTCATCGTGCACTTGAGAAATCTGAAAATCTCTGTCCTTGGAATGAGCTGCATTTGTGTATCTAATTTATATCCTTAATTTTCCTTTTTTGTAAATAGAGTTATGTATATATGTATATAGTGTTTGTAAATAAAAAGTAAAGTGTTCCATGAACCTGAAAGTGGCCCTCTTCTTGAAGCCGTTATAAGTCTAGTATAAGCCGAGACGTTACACCGAAGTTAGACGTTGCATCAGACGTTACACAGAAAGCGAAGGTTAGCTAGAAATTTCTGACGACAAGGAATGCGATAAATCTGTAGTTTGAAAGGGTTCAGGTGCTTGGATGTGTTTGTTAAAAATTGTGCTTAAAACAATTTGTGGGAAATGTTACTTTTTTCTTGTTTGTACTACCTGCATAACGCTGTATATATTACATAACTGTTTTTTCTTGTGACAAATGGCTTCTGATCAAAATTGTTTACATTAGAAAACAGCATATTCCTGTAAATCAAGAGTAGTCGACAAGCGTAATACGCAATAATATCTGGTAAATCATGGTAGCTAGTATATAATAACAACGGTGCATTATATTTGATTTGAAAATTTATAATAATTTTTTTTGTTACTAACATTTTATGTAGAAAGGTGACATTTTGTGGAAGAAATTCAGCCCTAGATGTGAATTCTCTTTTAAGAATTTCTATTGTTGCTGGATATAAATAAAAATTCTTCATAATATAAACTATTAATTTCAGGTTCAATTCAACTATTAAGTTCCGGCTGTGTCATGGATGTTTGTAGAGGTTCGGAATTTACTTTAAACCGGAGGTCTAACAAGCAAGAGGGTTGGACGTAGGGCTAACAAACCTACCCTACAAAAAGAAACCCATCATCAATGAGCTGTTAAGCCCAATGATGATGACGATAAACTATAAAATCTGTTTAATTTATATTAATTATTTATAGAAAGTGTCTGAAAACGATTACCTAACTTCAAAGATGACGATAGAAATGCATTGCGAAAAATTTGGCTATAGAAATGTGATCGTTGCATTTTTATTGAGAAACCAGTAAGATTTGTACCGTACACGCTTTCTAAATTGTTACAAAAAATTTTCTGTTTAATTACAGTCTCCCCACCTGTAGTAATTGTAAAGTATAATAAAGCTGTATACTATCTGCAGTGAGCATATGCAATGAACCTCTAGCATTACAGAAGGCAAGACATTCTCTACACATGCTCCAAGGAGGACAAAATAAACCATGTGCTCATATCCTCTACAACAGAAGAAAATCGCGATCTATTGATGAAATTTGAAATAAATTTGAAAATTCAGCATATTTCAAAATGTATTGTTTCACCAATAAAAGCGTAAAAAAACGACTTATTCCTATTGCTACCCATCTTTCAGTAATTAAAGTTGAGTAGTCATTTTTGGGACACTTTAAATATTCATATACAGCGCCGTTTTTGATGTCACTAGTAAAAAAGACTGTTTCCCTTTATACTCGTAAATATTATTCTCGTGAATAGTACTTGCCCATTGAATAATACACATATACATTGAACAGTGAATGACACATTGACACAAAAGTGAGTGTCTGAAGAGTGCATGCCTGATATAGTGCATACCACAATATATATCACTTGTATATATACTGCCTGATACGCGTTGTTGTTTCTTACACCACTTGGTGGGGAGTGATGGCCAATTGGCTAGTGCTTTGGCCTTTGGAACCACATGCTAGCGGTGTCATGGATGTTTGTTAGTGGTTCGGAATCTACGTTAAGTTGTAGGTCCCGGTCTAATTAGCCGAAAGTGTGCACAAAATGACCGGATAGGACAAATCAAACTATCCCATTTGGTCGACAGCAACATTTAGACCAAGTCCATGAACACGTGTGTACTTAGACCGACGAGTCAAAATAAAGGGTAAAAAATGCAGCTTCTGTTTGTCCTTGACCTTACGGCACAAAGTCATGGGGAGAAGTCTAACTTTATCCCACCTAGTTATAACCCGGGGTGCTGAGTATCCATTTTAGTCGCCTTTTACGACATGCATGGACTACAGTGGGACATTCTAAGCCGGACCCACACGTATGATCTGATATATTCATGATATAAACGATAATACTTTTAGAATAAAATTTATTATTTTATGAAGCTGTCAATATACTAAGATGAATATAATGGCACAGACTAATAGCCCTATTCAAGTTTTTTTAACATGTAAATAATTGTTTTATGTTAATGAATTGATAGCTTATATGTTTTATATATATTTTAATAGCTTCCATTGCTCATTTGACTTGATTTTCTATGAGAAATGCTTTTTATTCACAAGAATTAGCCATTATTGCACTGCACTAACAACAGAAAAGAAGTATCCTGCAAAATTTGGGAGTTTCATTGTAATAATTCATTGTGATGTTTATTCCTTTTCAAATTTTATAGATTTTTCATTACAAAAAAAACATTGGCTATTTTGTTATCAGCAAATTGTCTATTTTGTTATCAGTTTACATTATATTAGATTGAATTACTAATTAAATACTTGTCAATCAGTTACAGTATATTACATGTGATCAGTTTACAGTAAATTACATTATTATCCTTTATTATTATTTAAATACCTGTCAATTATAATTATACTTTTTATTATAATTAAGTTACTTGTAATTTATTAAAACTAAAAAGTTTTATACTACTGAAAGGTTTACGGCTACCATTTTTTAGGTGCATTTATACATATTCATGCATTATTTATTCTTTTTTTGTTCTTTACGTATTGTATGTCATTCGATTTTCCTGAAGACATTTAACATGTGCTAATGCTCATGTGTATTTTTTTAATGTTTACCATGAATTAATTTCATGTTTCAATACACAATTATAATGTACATAAATCGTTTAATTGCTTTATTTTCAGACAAGTTTTTATAAACTCGAAGCAAATGATGATTCATATTCATATTGTAAATATTTCTAAAAAGCTGTGACGTAAAATCTGAAAATGTTAGTTTAGTGGTTTAGTGTCACATATTTGATGTATTACCAAGAGTCAACACTGGGATTTTTTAATCATGAAAAGTTTATTTTCCATATAAGCCTGTCACCTAATCCTTCATTTTGGTAAATGGGATTTTGTTAAATATAAAAGTCATTAAAAAACATGTGTTGCTCTCCTTAAAATAATATATATATATATATAGTTTTTTTAGATTTGATTTAAAACAGATTATGTGCATACATTATGTGTTGAACTATTTCTTTTCCAAAATTAAACTACTTTGAGTTTGTTTTACAAAATAAATTTGCTTCGACTGTAATCGAATCCATAATTAAAAGAATATTTAATATTCCTTTTATTATGATGAATTATTGGTCCTAATATTCAAAATACTATTAATTATTAAAATTCAGCATTGAAGGAATTAAACAGCATGCTGCTAAACAACTATTTTGTTGTTTTTGAATGCCAAGCTCTTGAAAACTAAGTCATTCACTACTAGAACGGCAGAAATGTTGCACATTCAATGTTACCCAATGTGTACAAAAGGTCGAGATTCTTCTACTACGCATCTACATTATACCACCAACATTTTGTGCTAGCATACTCAAGAATGACGAGAGATTTACAACCTTCTTCCTTGAATCCAATGGAAAGGCATTCTAGCCTAAAGATTGAGTATGAGTTCTTCTACTACGCATCTACATTATGCCATTGAAATTTTGAGAGAACATACTCAAGGGTGACATCCGAGATTTGCATCCTTCTTACTTGAATCCAATGGAAGGACATTCTAGCCTGAAAATTGATTATGTCCATTCATAAACTTATTTACCATGGTGGATTTCATAATATATATTACTCAATTTTTGCTATGTGCAGATTTACTTTTTGTGCCACCTGAGACCTTCGTTCCTTCAAATGTGACCTAGGGAAGCTAAAAGGCTGGATATTCTTGATAATTAAAAAATATTTGGATTTGGCTTAAGATTGACAGTAGTTAATTATAAAACAAATACCCTATTGCGAAAGATATTATAATATGTTTTAAAATGAGAAATCTTAACTAATGATTTTTTTTTCTCAATGTGGTACACATTTATAACACAAAAACTGACAAACTTGTTGTCATGGGTACTATCACTTTTCATAGTCTGTCCCATGGAAGGAAATTTTGTATATCAAGGTTTGAAACCGAGCAGCACAATAATCATTTAAAGTTTCCACATATGTGTCGCATATTTCCATATTTTATCTACTTTAGAATATTTTTGCATTTTTTTCACAGATTTCTTTCATTTTAATAAAATGTGGCAGTAAAACTGTTCATTTACTTCCATAGGGCAGAAAGACCAACTTTTAAGGTAAATTTTGACGAAACAATAAAAAAAAATGTCATTCCTCATTATGAACATGTTCTAGAATAGTATTCATGATGAGCTATCATTGCAATATGCTAAATCTTGTTGAACAAAAAAATCTATTATGGACAATTTTGAATGCAGATTCTAATCAGCTATCAGGAATGTTTTCCTTTTCTAGTCGTGTTCCTAAAATTTATAATTTTATTTCTTCAATTATGCTGATAAATTTAAATCTCATCAAAAATTACTGAGGTTTTACTTAAATACACGAATCTAACTATAAACACCAAATCATTTTCACCCTCTTAATCGTTATTTCAATCATTTTCAGAAGAACAAAATTGATTTCATTTATATGGATGGATTTGCATTTATATCGATTGGCATGGAAAGTAAGGAATAGTCTTATTACTGAAGTTAAGATTAGGTATTTTAAATTGTAAACTGAGACCACTGTTTTGATTTATTAGCATTTTATTACTTTTGCTTTTTAATGCACAATAACTGTTGGAAGAATAATCTTTAGATTATATCTATACGATGGTAACAGCAAGCAGCACATATGTCCATTTAATTAAAAGACTTACACATATAACATAATCCATTACAACAGAAGTTGCACCTTTCCCTCCATCCATGAGTACATTACTCATGGGATGTCCTTCCCGCACTGAAGGACACTGAGGATTAGACACAACACACATATAACATAATGAAAAATGTGATCTTATCAGATCTCATCTCTTTCTTTTCTAGTAAAAAAAAGTAGAAGCATATGAATAAATAACAACAATGTGGCCAACGGCCGTACCATGCTGAATATACCGGTTCTCGTTAGATCACCGAAGTTAAGCATCATTGGGCGCGGTCAGTACTTGGGTGGGTGACCACCTGGGAACACTGCGTGCCGTTGGCAAATTTGGGACCTGAATGGCCGAGTGTCTAGCGCTCTGGCGCTCGGTGCCACAGGTTTCGGGTTCGAATCCCGGCGGTGCCATGGATGTTTGTAGTGGTTCGGAATCCACTTTAAGCCGTAGGTCCCGGTCTTCTATGACTGTAAGAGCGTCACGGAGCAAAAGTCAGGCTTCTACCTACGGGTGCTCCATCACAACAGAAGCTGCTTCCTTCCCCTTCAATCATGAGTCCATATGGGCTCGTGGGCTTGGCCAGCCAAGTGGGATAAGAAACAACAAACAAACACAACAATGTTGTTGAAATATTGTAATTAACCAAATATTGAAAAAAAAAAAAAAAAAACCGTTCTTATTTCTTTAAAATTATACATGGTATCAAATATAGATTTTTCGTATGAATAAAAAAAAAAATTCTGGGATAGATCATGTGCAATTAAAATTTATATTCATAAATTATTCTTCCTTATAATACTATAAATTTCTCATTTAGATGTAAACATGGAAGAACTTCAGCTGATTTCTGTGCCTCAAATCATCTTTAATCCATCCATTGATTTAAAGCCACATTCATACCCTATACGATTTCAAATGTAATTTAAAAAACAGCGGTTTTGTTTTATTTGCTTCAGGAAGTTTAATAACAAGTAAAATATTTTATTAAAACCAGTAATGGTAAATGGACTTAAGTAATATTAAAGAATTAACCTTTAAAAAAAGGTCTTTAGTAAATAATAAAGATTCCTTTTATGAATAATAAAAAAATATTGTGGGTAACACACACACGCAGAAAAGAAACACTGAAAAATGACAGCCTCATTCATTAGAAGAAAAATGAGGTAAAGGCGACCGCACGCGAAATCTCACTTTGTGATGTCATTTGGTGCCCAGCATGTGTTTCTTGGTGAAGAAATTTTTACTCTATTTGATCGTTGCCTAAACTTTTTCTAATAAATGTCATCTTTCCCACTTACCTTTCATGGACCTCTGGCACGCGAGACTTGAGGGCAAACAAGTTCTTTTCGTGGCATTCAAATATCTAATTCTTTATTGCAACTTAAAAGAATAACTACAATTATTGTTTTTGAATGAAGAACACTTTGACCTGACGGAAATTTAAATACAAATTAAGACCTGGGCTATCGAAACCAATTTGGAGGATTATACTTATAATATTGTGGTATTTAATTGATGTGGAATTTTATATTAAGTATTGCAGAACATAAAACAGCTTGGGGCATAGATGGGACTTGTATGGTGGGACATCGCGGAGTGGGGGGATCCAATCGGCAAGTGATATTTTATTTTAAAATATTACTGGTTGATATCGATTTAGTTGCATTGTGGAAATTCGGTTATTGAGGGATTTGCACTCAAGAGCCAAAACATTATGACCACCCCTACATTTTGCAATGAACTCGCCTGGATGACGTGAAAGGCACGTGATCAGGTGGAAGTGGTATTTAACTGGTATTAAGTGGTGGTATTAATCCATGCCAAGGCGGGTTGAAACTGCGTTGCGCGCCAAAGGTGGGCCAACTCGTTATTGACAGGTGGTCATAATGTTTTGGCTCTTGAGTGTAGTTATTTTAATTAAACAACAACACAGTCATTAGCCATTCATTATCATCTTACATTATAATGACAGACATGCAGCGGATTTAACATTACATGGTTTTATATTTATATCCCCTTTCCACATTTGGAATGTAGTTGATTATAATTATTAATCCTTTTTAAAACGTACATACGTTTAAAACGTTCATACGTCCCTCAATGTGAAAAAATTCATCCGATGAATTAGTGACATATATATAGCAGCAGAATTTCTATATAAATATATGAAAACAGAAAAAAAAAAAAAACGAATCTGTTAGTAATATGATAAATTTGATGTTTTTTTTGGCTAAATCGCACCATTCTGAAATTTTCTGGTGATAATGCATAAAAACACACTTTATTAGTTTTACGCAAAATTTTCTTTTCTCAGATGACGAATGATTGCTAATTCAAATAATTATATAGAGCTGAATGCTATCACGATTCTGAAATTAATTTGCTATTAAGTGTCTGTTACATGATAGTTTGTAAAAAAAAAAATTCAGAGTGCATTTGCATGAACCATTAAATACCAAGAACAACTACAGGATTGACGAAGGGGACTGACTGTAATTTGTGATAGCTTGAAGACAAATAGGTAAATTGCTCTTTCGGGCAAAGGGGCATAACTCGACAAATACACGCACAATCGATTGCTTCATTATCTAATATCTAATCGTTTTGTGTTTATCCGTATCAATGTGAGATGCATAGCTCACATTCATTTGCTATCGCGGATCTATTACGTATGCTACCAACCATTCGCGGCCGTCATTTGGAATGAAAAGTCACTCAGCAGGATTTGATGTTTGCTAATTATAAGTGAAGAATAATTGTAAATAACAAGGTTCCGCATCACGAACATTTAATTAAGAAAAATTAATATTTTCAAATAATGATAAAATAAATGAAATTATACAGAAATAAATCATTGCAGAAAATAAAGCAAGTTACGGGTTAAGGTTCACTCCATAAGATCAACTGTATGGTGAAGTCTTATAATAACAAGGTTAGTATAACAATGGTTCCAGCTTATCCGCTGGTCGTCAGTATTGAGAACACCACAAAGGCTTGTCCCGTAGACGTCACGCATCAAACGATAAAAATTCTTTACATATAACGAGCAGGGAGTCGATCTGCATGTCGAATTCTAGTGGATTTTGAAGAATGTAATAGTGTGGAAATCAGTAGTCTTTAGTGACGAATAGTAATTTTATTGAAGTTCTAATGATAATCATGTACTTGTCCGCGTAGTGAACGCTCCTGTCGATATTTTGGGGTGTCATTAAATAAGACAGTCGATCTTCTCTAGTAATGATGCACGGCGCCATGACATCCCACCTTTTTTTTTTTTGGAGTACCTTGTTTATCTATTGACTATATTTTACTTTTATAGTCAATGGATAATGTATTTGTGTCAATGTGTACGATCTATTTGAAAAAATTGTTATTTTTCCATTTATTTATTCCTCAGACATTTGTTACTTACATTCATGTTAAGTTTGAAATAGTTTCTAAACTTATGTGTCAGTATTGAAGATAAACAAGGCTGTTTGTTGGGTGGCTAACAGCAGTTAAATAATGCTTATTATAGTAAATAAGTCCCAATTATTATACGTTTAAATATAATATACCTTTTTTCAATGATTTTTATTGAACTTATATACAATTTTTTTTATAATAAAGTATTTGTATAGCTTTGAAAATGTAATATTTGCACTCATCTAAAAATATTTTTGTGCCTTGTATTTTTACTAACATTAATCAAGCAGCCAACTATAATTATAAGCATATCTATGAATTAAGATGAGGAGGTTTAAGGGGTATTCCCCCCTGTTGGTACTCCGTAATCGGTACGCCAGTTGCCAGACATCCCACCTATACGTTCGTGACATCATCCAACGATATGCATTGCCTTTCAGAGCAAGACTCTCGAAAGGCATTTTCTTTCTCTTAAGGATAATACTCGGTCACACACAACAAGGGTGTCACAGGACTGCTTCCTCAATATTGACACATTTTCAAGGCTCGCTCAAGCTTCAGATTTGTTGACGATCATTTGTGGAATGATTACAAAGGCAAATTAGTAGAAGACTGGTCGAATTCGAGGCACGCTTACAGTAATTGTGAAATGTCGCAGGACAATTTAAAGATAGGTTTGCAACGGATATTAAATTTTCACGTGATAGATTAACATCCAAAATCGGAAGCCTGGTCGATTTCTTGACCATTTAGAATCCTGATTGGCTAGTGTTTTACACCATGTATTTTCAATTACCAGTGAAAAATAGGGTTAAGAAAAATTTTATACATCACTATGAATTTATTCATAGTGACTATGAATTTTATGATTTTTTCATCACTATGAATTTTATTCATCATATTGAACCATGAATTAAAACTAGATGTAGTCCAACGGTTTTATACGCTGTTTCTCTTTGCGAATTTTCCTGCAATGCATGATTTGCTTTTATTTTGTAATCATTTACTTGCATCTATATTACAAACACATATGTAAAATTTCAATAGGTTCTGACACTTCTTTCTTGTTGCGTTGATTTGCATGGCAATGAGTATACAATAAATTATGGACAAATTTTATGCCTTGGACAACCATTAAAAATAAATAATAACAAGCCGTAACAATTATCATAATCTCATTCCTTTTGCCAAGTTTTATAGTCTCAATCATATAATATGGAATAGAATTAAATTTCCAAGAATGAATTGCATAATTAATCATATTTCACAATTAATCATTAATTTTAAAGATATACTCTATTATTTTAAATATTCACTCCAATTGTACTTAATTAGCTTACAAAAAGGAAGGGGGGGATTTCGTCTGTCGGCAATATATAAAACATACTTATTAAATTGCACTTGCCAAGCAAAAAAGTTGCTAATATACAAAGATATCCATCGGAACAAATAAATAAAAATGTTACAATATGAATGCTTGTGTTCTTTTTGCAAATAATTGGAGCAGGTTAAGAAGTTTTATTCACTGAAATAAAGAAATATCTAAGAAAATAAAAACAAAAAAATATGGATATTGGTATTTTAATAAATTAAAACCTTATTAATTTTTATGTGTTTTAAATTTCAAAAAAATAAAATAAATAAAGAAATACTTAAAATTCTCAACCAATGGTCAAGGAAATTTATGCTGCTGTTAATTTAATTAACAGTGCCAGTCAAAAGTTTAGATAGCTCTGGTTTACAAATTCTTATGAATTAACAGCATATTGACTTTGACGTCAAATTTGTATGTGTGTGTGTGTGGAGGGGGGTCTGATGGATATAAGTATCAATCGAAGACAACTAAAAAAAAAACATGATTAGATCAAGGTCCATTACCTATGTTAATAAAGTCCTTTTCTGAAATTCAAATACAATAAAAAAAAAAAAAAAAAACAGTATATACATTCTATAAAAAGGAATTTTATTATTTTTTTTAAAATTTATATGTGTGATGAAAAAAAAATTATTATTAAAATTCAATGTAATTCTTTTAATTGTGAATATCTTCAAATCTGAAAAGACAATTATTCTGTAAATAAATTTAAATACTAAATTACTTCAAATGATATAAAAATATATTTTATAATTATAATAATAATAAAATAATTATTATATTAGAAATATAATAAGTATTACAGAATATATTTTATAATACTTCAGATGATATATCTTATAAACTAAAATACTTCAAACGATTTAAATTGTAAGGAAAAAAATGATAGAATAAATTCTTTCAACAAAATCAAATTTTTGATATTAATTCCAATACTTTTTTTCCCTAAATTGTTTAAAATTAATTCTTAAAAATATAATACATTGTATATGAATTTAAAATAATTCATTATTGTACTGTAAAGGAAGATCCTGGGTTTAAAGTATAGTAATGCTACATATTATTTTTATCTTATAAAATGTTTTAAGTGCATAAATAAAAAATTTGCATTTATAAATTTATAATTTTGCATAGATAAAAAATTTATTTTTAACTAGAATATTTACCGTCATATAAAATACAGTCCCTATCTGTATACCTTTTTTCTAAGACGAATATGATAAAGAATTTCAAATATTTATTATTATTTTGAAAAGCAGGTACTTATGATTTTGCCATCTATTACTGATGACGCAAAGTCATGGAAGACAAGGCAGCTACATAGTGAGCCCTGCAGTAAGATGAGGAAAGGGAGGGGGGGGGGCATATTGTTGTACACCTACATGATAGAAGAGGACAGTGTTTTTAATTATTATTCTTCGCTAAGACTATTACTCCTTTCTAGAAAGATTAAAGACATCTGTTCCAAATTGGTATGTAATATCAATGTAAAACTTGCTATCAATGCAATGTATACTCTAATCACAGTTAAGTCTAATTGTTTTTTTAAGCAATCACTACTAATTGCAGCTTTTAGCAAGTATGTACTACTATAGGTTAAAAATGAAGCAAAATTAGAAGTTTAAAATAAAAATAAATTTACATTTATTAAAAAAAAAAAAATTAATACAACTGCAAAAAAATATCCAACTTTTAGTGTTATGCATCAAAATCAAAATATTTAATTTCAGCACTAAAAGAAAAGGCACTTAAAGTCTTTTCTAAATTATAGTTGAATTTACAAACAGATTTCCTCTGTATCTTCCAATACACCATAATATATTGGGCAGACAAGAAAGTAATTTTGGTTTTCACCATTTAAATACATGGCTAAAAACTAATGTACTTTCAAAATATATCTTAAGTGATTAAACATTTTTTAATATATCCCATATGGCAGCAAGAAAGGAGTTGCAAAATAAGTAAGAAAAGGAAAAACCATCAGGAATGAAAATAAGAAAACATTAAATTTTAATATACACTTTATTTTTCAGAACTATTTTCAGAAGAAAAAGTAAATATCCAAAAACATATTTATCCTTTTGAAAGAAAATTCAAGTATAAAGTTAGATTTTTTTTTTTTTTACATATATCCGATATTTTTATGTAATTAAAACAAACTGGTGCTTTCTGCATATAACACTGAAAACATTTCTACCTATCATGAGTTTATAATAAACATACAAATTATTTATATATAATAAAGAACAATATTTTGAAAAAAATTATTTCAAATTAGGAACTACAAAATATGAAACCAAGCCTAATTAAAACTTATAATTACAGAAATTTTAAATAATTGAACATCATAAATCAAAAAAGAATTCCCACTAAATTATGTAGGGAAAAATTACAAATTAGACAATTCAAAATGAAACATTTATTTTGATATTTCATAAGATGAAAACCAATTGTACATTGAAATTGCCATGTACATTTGAGTGCCCACTAAAATTCTATATAGAGTTTATTTCTATATAAGTCTAAATAGAATTTATTCCAGTATTTTATTATATACTAAAAAATAATTTACATAATTACAATGACACATTTATATTATGTCTGAATGACAACAAGAAAAATATACATTATTTCTCATCATATTATACATCTACACGAAGACATGCATGCTACAAAAAGAATAACATATAACTCAATTTTAAAAATAAAATATCAAGTAAATTTTGGTAATGTAATTTAGAATAGCAAAAATAAAAAATTAAAGAATAACACGTTCAAAATTAAACATTTACTAACTAATAATGCAAAATAAAATACATTATTAAGAAAGAAAGCAAAAAATTAAATCATTGTATCCAAATATGAAATATTTGCAAACCATATAGTCATGTATCAATTCATAATAAGTCAAACAATAACAAAATAATCATGTATAAAAAAAAGATCTAAATTAATGAATTTTTAAAAAAAAATTTCAGAAATATTTATTATTATTTTTTTTTTTGTAATTCAATTTTAAGAATATTGTATAAAAAAGCAGCATATTTCAAAAACTTATTAATAATCTATAGAAGAATATTTTAATAGTTTGCTTATTAATAACAAAATAAGCACTCTACAATTGCTTATTAAGAGCAACTGCTCCTACTATATAGAAAATTAAAAACACTCAATTCTGAAACTAAAACCTAATTTAAATAGAGCTTCAAATTTCCATTAAGAGTTCTACTGATCTACACAGTAAACAAAAAATAAGTTTTTATCACAGATATAATACTAAAACATTGAATACAAATACGGTCATTACAAATATGTACAAGAGAGAAAAACAATTAAATTCAAACAACTAACAAAAGAAATTTTAAATTACATACACACTATATCTTATAATGAGGCGAAAAAATGAAGCAGCAAGAAATGGGTTATTTCAATTAAATAAAAAAGCTATTACAATAATTAAATCTTTATAGTAATGAATGTTAAAGCTATTTTTATTTTAAAATAAATTACAGAATAACCTCAAATAGAGCACAATTTATGTATAGAAATGAAAGTGATAAAAACACAAATTATATTGATAACATATGATCATCACTGTCATCAAAATCATCCTTATCAATAGCTTCTTCTAAAGCAGATCTTCGCCCACGAATTAGAACATGTATGAAGCTAAACACAAAGGCCTAAAAAAACATATTAATAGTTAACTTTTAATTACATTAGACAATTTGATTTAAATTCATTTTAAATAAGACTAGTTTCAAATCAACAATTTTAAAATCCAAAAAGTTTTCGAAAAATGCTAAACAAATTAAAGCATTAAATTATTGTTATGACATTTTAACAAATCCAATTTTTTAGCTTTCAATACAAAAAGGACTTCTATTAGTTCATATGACAACTAAAAGAACTAATAGTTAAATATAACAAAATTAAAAAATAATTAATCATTAATGGCTTATTATAGAGTTAAAAAAACATACATACAGTGGGTAAAAAAAGTATTGGCAATTGCCTTAATTTATTCATATTGACAAATAAATAAAATGTTATGCAATTTTAGCTGTCGCAATTAAATACAAGACATCTTAGATATATAAAAATAGTAAAAATATTATTTTAATTTGCATTTTTTACGATTTTTTCTTTCAAAAACGAAAATTTGCATGTCAAAAAAGTATTGCCAAAGTTTTAACTGCTATGCAAATTTTGTTACATTGAAGTTACGTGTTTCGACTGATAAGAAACTCTACCGGTATAAAGTCTGCAAAACTACTCCAAAAGTGTCTATGCATTATTTTGCAATTACTGCAGTAAAATGACTTCGAAATCAAAGGAGTTGGACGTTAGTGTTAAAAACACGATTATTAGGCTCAGAAATGAAGGTTTAACTTATTGTGCTATAGGAGTGCAGTTCAATATAAGTTTATTTACTGTCAGAAGTGTTGTAAAAAAGGTTCAAGGAAGCAGGATCAACGGAAAATAAGACTAGAAGTGGACGACCTCGAATATTTTCTACAAGAGAAGAACGTGCCATTATTAACAAGATTAAAAAAAAACCCTAAAATAAGTGCACCCCAAATAGCTAGAGATGTTGCTTTCACTTTGCAAAAGACTTTCAGCGTACAGACTGTACGGAATGTTTTACACGAGAGAAGTTATTATGGAAGGGCAGCTAGAAAGAAACCATTTATCTCGGAAATAAATAGGAGAAAGAGGTTAGATTTCGCAAAATCCCACGTTGATTTATCTGAAGAATTTTGGAACACAGTTATTTTTTCCAACGTATCAAAGTTTAACATTTTCGGCAGTGATGGACGACGATATGTGTGGAGGAGACCAAATAGTGAATTGGACAAGCAACATTTAACTGCTACTGTACAACATGGTGGAGGCAACGTCTTAGTTTGGGGCTGTATGGCAGCTAATGGAATTGGCAGCCTGCATTATATTGATGGTATTATGACAGCACGTACATACATTGTCATTTTGCGCCATAACTTAAAAATCTGTTCCCAAAATCTTGGCTTGGGAACATCGTTCGTTTTTCAACAAGACAATGGCCCCAAGCATGCAGCGAATCTCACACGTGAATGGCTATTCTACAATGCTCCTCGCCAATTAAAAACCCCACCTCAATCCAATTGAAAATTTATAGCACCTGCTGGGTCTAGAAATCAAGAAACATAAAATTTCAAGTAAAGACGACCTCAAACATTTACTCTTGCAAGAGTGGCACAAAATTCCCAACAGTACAACAAAGACCTCAGTTTCCTCTATGAGAAATAGATTACAAGCTGTTATAGATGCAGAAAGTATGCATACAAAGTACTAAACATATACTGATTTTGTTTTCGCTCATAATTTTGCCAATACTTTTTTTATCATGTAAATTTTGGATTTTCTTGTAGATTTTAACTAAAAAAATATTTAAATGAAAATTTCATTATATTTGTTTGTCTTTTCTCCTTCTGTAATCGCTATGTTAAAATAAAATTTGTAAACATACTTTGTTAGCAAATATGATCATTTATAGGCAATTGCCAATACTTCTTTTATCCACACTGTATATCTGTTGTATCTCCCCCCTCCTTAATCACAGTAATATTAAATGATTCACAATAGGACTGAAATATTTAAAAATTCAATATCTTACATTATGATGAAACAGATATGATACAAATGAAATGAATTCATAGTTCATGAGTATATTTTAATTTATGAATATTAGGTAATTAGTAAAAACTTTTGAATTAATAAAATTTCAAATGCTTCCTAACTCTTTTATCACTAATTTGCTATAAAAATAATTCTTTGCCAGAGAAAAAAGTGTATCTTACAATGTTATTTTTAATTACAAGAAATACAAACACAAACATAAATCCTTAATTTTATAATGCAGAACTCTTAAGTCGCATGGGTTAAAAGACAAAGAAAAGTGTAATACAACAAATGACTTTATCTAGGTTAAATAAATTTTTCTTATTGAGTCATCTGGAATTATAAAATGGAAATAAGACATAGTTTTAATCAACAAAATTACAAACAGAGCACAATTTTTAACTGCTGATTTCTATATAAGTTAACATTAAAAACAAAACTTTCAAGTCAGAAATCAGAATTCTATCAAAAATAAATCTAAATTATTTTCACTTTGCTTTTTTAATTTATCTACTTTAATAATGTTTTAAAAACTCTTTATTTAAGAGATTTGAATTTGATTGTTTATATACAAGTGTAAGTTTAGACTTCTAAAATCATATCAATTGTATATTTCATGTTTTCAAATTTGTTTTATCTTGGAGCTTTTTTTTTTTTTTTTTTTTTTATCTGAGCACACATTATAATGAGGAATCGTGTAATAAGGCTAATGTAAATAGATGTTTATTTAAATTTATACATGAAATGATACTTACAATTAAAAATACCCAAGTTAACCAGTAATATGCTGCAGCAAATATCCAAGCTTTGTAAGCAAAACTGAGTATAAAGGCACCTGCTCTTGTCATCACACAATCGTCTGAAATAAATTAAATGTAAGAGATTTGTGGAATGAATGTAACAAATTTTTTAAAAAATTCTACAAAATGGCACATACCTGCTGAAGCATCCAGTGTGCAAGCTGTCAAGCCACATGTTCCATTAACTTCCTGCAAAATTTTTTTAAGCGATGAAATACTCAAATATCATTTATAATAAAAATGAAACAATGTTGTAATAATATGAAAATGACATAAAATGCTAAATAACTCAGCAATGATAGTTTGTTATAGCTTTAAAAAATATTTCAAATGCTTTAAAATATTTAAAAATGAATTAAATCATAGGTGCCAAATTAAGAGCAGTTAATTTGAAAGAACTATTTGAATATTACTATTAAAGATGAAATAACGTCATTTCACTTATAACCAATTTATATCAATTAAATATGCCAAAATTATGAATACTGGCTTTACTTTCACATTTTATATTATATATTCTTTATCAATATATTGAGAAACAGATCAAAATACATACCTTGCAATAATATTGAGATCCAAAGGTGGTATAAGTAGGAATTACAGAATACATAAAAATGTTAAATGCAAGTACAACAAACATGAGAATAAAAGCTAACATTATCAAAGCCTGAGGAGGAGTTTTCTTAGGTCGCACTTTATACATCTGCAAAAAAAATATTTATTTCTAAGTATAATTAATTCTAATTTTCTTAAAATTTCCATGTTGCTTTATACAAAAAAATGTCTTACTGGAACACAGAGGCAACAAATTCCCAGAAAACGCATGCCAGATACTGTGCATATCACAAGGAACAGTATTATGAGGAAAAAAAGTATATAATCCAATGGGAAAACCTACAAATATATGTATTATTACAATTAGTAAATATTTTATAAAAAATTTATAAATACATTTGAATTTCTACAAAGAAGCATAGTTAAATTATTTTCATAGTAAATTTCATATGAAGTTAATTTAAATTTTTGATATAAAAAATTAAATTTTAAAAATGAAGATTTGCAGCATTTGTACTTTTAATATAATGCAGAGAATAATATACAGTTAAATATTTAATACTTTTAATATGAAAATATAACTTAATTGTCTTGAATTTTTAAAACAAAATTAATACCTTTTGAGCTTCCACCATAATATAGTCCATTATGTTAGGCAACATATTTTGTTTTAAGATATAGCCCATGTGGTAACCAAGGGAATTCATTAATTTGTCAATACTGAAAATATTATAAAACAAATTTAATTTTTAATTTAAATTAAAGGCCTAAATAGTTAAAACTTATTTACCAATAAAAGTTATGATGGCTTAAAATTTTTTTTGAAACATTTTAATCAACTATTTATGTTTTTCTAATTTATGAATATGCTATTCATGCTACATATTCATTTTAAAATATGAATCTGCACAGTAATTTTTCTTGTGAGATTAAGAAATTAAAAACAACCCCCATGGCAAAAGAAAAAATGACTAAATATTTCTAAGGAGGGAAAAAAAGGGGATAACCTAATTGTAACCCTACTTTAAGGAAATTCGAAAAATTCATTGATAAACACTTTCTGCTCAATTAAGCCCAGAATTAATAATTAACAATTATAATAAAAAAATTTCATTTTACGATACTGTTTTGTAAATTATATAGGAAATTTTAATGTAGAATATAAATGGGCATTTCCTTTTTAACAAAAGCAGCATTTGTCAAAAGTAAACTTTCTATGAACTCCTCATACTAAACAGTAAATAAAATTATCTTTATCAACCTTTTAAATATAAATTTATCACTTATTATATTATTTATTTTTAGAAAAATAATTTTTATCCAATTATTTGCAGGTAAAGCAATAAAAGTTAATGTAAAGTTAAGTACATAAAAATAAGAACTTACTTTGTTACAAGTAATGAAACAAACAAAATAAGGGAGAATGAAATCCCTATGCAACCACAGATGCCATGAAAGATCCTGAAGAATGGCTGGCATTTGTTCAATATGCTTTTCTTTTCATATTCTAAGAGGGCAGATCTCTTCGACAACAAACTTTCCTCTTCTTCTAAATCGGCAAGAGCAGCTATTTCTCTGGATGACAGAGCTTTTCTAGTTTGTTGCTAAAAGATGAAAGTAACAAAAAAATTACTAAACAAAAAATCTGAACTATTTAAAAATTTTAATTTAAAAAAATTAATAATTGCATAAATTTTTTCTTTTTCATTAAGACATATTTAATACACTTACTTTACTTCTAAGATCATTTATTTTTGACTGAGTTGATGCTTGATTTCGAGAAATAACTGACTCTTCTTCAGAAAGGGAGCGAAAACCTTTAATTAATGTTATAGGAAATGATGCTAATCCAGAGCTCTAAAAAATACACATAGATGCATATATAAATAACAATACTAAGGAACTCCCAACAATTTTACTTTTTTAACCAAAAAATTTTCATAACTTTTACCATTTTTTTCAGAAATCTAAAAAAAATCATTTAAAACATAGGACTAATTATAGTAATAAAAAATTTCTCAATTTGATATGCCAACAGATTAAAAAAAACCTTAAATTTATAAACAATTACTCTTAAACAAACAGCAGTTTTCAATAAGGCTTTATTGTTCCAATTTATCAACAAAAGAGTGGACACAGTAATTTTAAAGAATAAGAAAATTGTATTTTTAATGATATATCCACTAAAATCTAAAAATTAAATTTCAGTTCTTTTTAAAAGCACAATAGTTATTAGATGAATAGATAGAATGAGAGAAGCCATTCTCTAGTATATAATTATTACATAATTAATATTCAGAATTTAGAATATTGCATGAAATTAATAAAAATGAGAATATATATTATCTTACAGTGTATAAAATTATATTCAGCATGCCATATACTGTCAAGACATTCATAACAAATGAAAAAGCATCTTTCCCTTCTGTAAAAATCACATAGAATTAATCATATTAAACAATTACAAACCAGTAGAAATAAGAATAAATTATAATATTGAACATATTTGATTTATAGGCGATAGTATATACAGAAAGATTTACTAAGAAAATATAATTTTTACTTATTATAATATTTCAAAGAGTAATAATTAATATAAGTATGAGTTTATTAAGGAAATTCTTATAAAAATAATATTTATAAATTAGCAAATTACATACTATTTTTATACAATTCCTTAACAAGAAATTCAATTTTATTCCATTCAGTTGAGTTGTTCGACATTGGTGGAGCCTTGTAGGGTATAAAAGCCCTAAATAGATAAAAATTATCAGCTATGTTTGAAAAAGAAGAATAGGCATAAAATTAAATGTAATGCATTTTAATTTCAGTTAATAACCTTTATCAAAGAATAAAAATATTTAACATGGACATGGACTGGGACCCAATTACATGGACTGGGATAAAAATTCCGACATATTTTTGTTTATTATTATATTAATACATAACAGAAAAAAAAAAAAAAAAAAAAAAAAAAGATGATTTCAACAAATTATAAAAAAAAGTAACTAAATATTTAATTATAATTATAATATTTAAATCAATCAAATATAATATCATGAAATATAAATATATACTTAAAATAAAGTATTTATCAATTATTTAAATACAAAGAAATATTTATAAAAACATATACAAGCACTTCATATGTGCATGAAAGTTCGAAAACAAAAAGTGTGTGCTTGAGGTTTGACAGCACAATTCGTACAAAGGAGTATATATATAAATGCGTAAAATTTTAACTACCTAAAATATGCATTTTACTACAGATAATTTTATTTAAAATACAAATTGAAAATATTTACCCAGCCAACAATAACCCAGTTATGACCACCAAAAATACAACTGTATACATCAATGCAGTAGTAAGGACCTACAATATTTGAATTTTATTACTTACAAAATTATTCCAATACATAATAAAAAAAGAAACAAGGATGTATATGAAAACTTACAATAAAATAAAATTTTACATAAATAAATGTTTAGTATTTAAAAACTAGAGTAAAATATCTTACTGGAATTCCATTTAAGTACAAAAATACATAAAATATTTACTCCAGCAATAAAAAAATAAAACTAGCAATAAGCAAATTCAATTTTGAAATATCAAATGAAGGCATGTTGAACTTTAAGGATTTTAACAGAAATTAATTTTTCAAAACTATTTTAACATGTGGAATCTTTTGAATCATAAAAAGTAAGAATATCAAAACAAACATACACTGAAAGTACTTCCATGATCATCATCTTTCTCTTCATATGAGAAGTATGCCAGAGGCAATATGAAAAAAGTATAAAAGAAAACTATACCATAGAGACCTAAAGAGAAAAAATTAATACCATAAACAAAAAACTAATTTTATACCAGTTTATGAAAAAAAAAAAAAAAAAAAAATCATTTCAAAAAATCAAATTGGTTTTAAAAATATAATTATTTATTCACAAGAAATTTTAATTGAGATTTTTAATGTTTACTTGCAAATAAGAAATAGGTAAATACTTCTGAAATTTGTCTATAGAACATAATAATTAAAAATACAAAAGAAATTATTAAAAATTATTATAGAAATTATTTAAAATGAAAAATTTAGCTGTTCAGAGTTAAAAAGCATCTTTGTTTATGCTTGTAATACATAGATTTTAACTACACACTCTAGCTGTTGTAATATTAAACTCATAGGTAACTCTTACCCAACTATATTTATGTTCTTAGGGAATTTTTTTTTCATTCTATTATAACAATAAATGAAAAGCATTATTAATAATGCACAGAATAATTACTTCAAATTCAAAATTATAAAAAAAATCTCATAAAATACCATTAAAAGAAAAAGGAAAAATCTATAATTAATTTAAGTAAAATATGTTAACTACAGGCAAAGAATATTTTATTCTTTTTAACATAAATGCTTTATTAAAAGTTATTATTTATATTTATAGTATATTTATGCATTACAAGAATGTGAAATAAGAGAGAAAAAGAAAGCATTACTGTAGTAAGTATAAGAGACAGAATCTTCTAGTGCTTGACGAGTAGAATTATTGGCCCAATCCTAAATTAAAAGAAAAAATATTATAGAAATATAATGCAATATGTATATCACAATTGAGATAACTAAATGTTTCAACCTTTATTTTTTTAAAATTGTGACAAATTCTTTGCAAAGTAAATAATACATCTATCACATAAAATTCAAATTCTATCCACGTTTTACATAATCATACATTTCACGTATTTGTCGAAATCTTGCAAGTATATATTGAAGTAATGAAATTTTTTAAGATTTGTACATCTGATTTTTTGTGTTAAATTTGTAACACAAAAATTTTTTTACACAAATTTACACATAACTAAAATTTTTACACATTTTTTTTTTTTTTTTTTTTTAAATCTCCTACAATTTTTGTGTTAAAATATAAAACCAAGTTTTCATATGATTAAAGCATGCTGCTATACTGATCAATGATTTTAAAATTTTCATTTTGAATAATAAAATTGTTAATATAAAATCATGTAATCATCCATATTTTCATTATTATAAAATCCTGAGATTAGAGAGGAAAAAGTTACTCTGTAGTAAAATTTTATGTATTTTTTACATGCTCATATTCAAAGATGTTCCCAAAGTTAATTTGTTTCTAGCTTGTTCACTAATTTATTTATAAGAATGATATCTTACAATTTTAAAATTAGTTGTTTTTTCTTATGAAATATAACCAGTATATAATCCTCAAATTCTAGTATTTCTTACCATAATTAAAATACCTTAGAAAAGATAAAAAGAAAAATAATTAACATTTTCATTAAAAATTATGAATCTGAATATTAACATTTTCATTACAACTTTTTATTTTTAGGCTACATTTTCAAGAGTTCCTTCATTCTATTATGCAGGATAATGTCTATGTCAATGCATCAACTACCCAAAGGAGTAGGTTTGAAAGCTCTATTATTTTAAATAGGCCCAAATGCACTTCCATTTTAATTTATATATATTTATTAACATTTACTTTCTTTTAAAATTACATTTTTGTAGGTTGTTTTCATTTTCCTGCAAGCTTCCTGTTCAATTCCTTATAATGATAAGAAGAAAATAAAACTGAAATTTCTCTTGTTACATATAATTATTGATATTCTAAAATTTGTTAAACTGAACAGAATGAGATGAGCCAGTCATCTCATGAGAATGGAAAGTGATAGAGTTGCTTTTGAAAGTTTCCAATGTAATCCCTTTTGGACAACACCCAAAGGGAAAACTGAAAAAGAGATGGGTCTACTGTTTAGACTCTGATTTTAATGTTATTAAGATCAAAAACACGGTCCATGGCCAAGAGGAGAACAGCCTGGCTGGATCTTTTAAAAAAGGCCAAGGCCCACAACAGGCTGTCAAGCCAGTAATGATGACATATAATTATAATAAATATTTATGATAAAATTCATCTGGAAAAATACTAATGCAATCTTTAATTATATTAAATGAATGATTAGTTATATATAAACTATTTCAAGAGATTAAAAAAAAACACACCTTAAATGATCCATCAGAGTTCTTCATAAATGAAACCAAGAACACATCAACAGGTAAAAGACAGGCAGATAAGAGAGCAAAAGATATTCCAACTATTGCTATAATAGCAGAACAACTGTCTCTTTCAGATTTATACCAGAATTTTTTCACATACAATGCAGAGAACAATATGCTTAGCTGAAAAATGAAAAGAAATGTTGAAAAAATAATGGTACATTATTTTCTAAATTACTTTATAATAGTTCAATTATTATTAAATGTATAAGAAAAATAGTTCAACAATATGAGCTTAAAAAATTGAGTAAAAATTTAAGTTACTTTGTTGTACATTTGCAAAATACTTCCAACCAATTTAGTAACATAACTAATATAAAAATTTCATCAATATTTCCCATTGAAACATTATAGATATAAGAATTTAGGATTTTACAGTATTACAAGGAGTAATATCTCCCTGTTTTGCAAACATTTTAATTCTGAATATAATTATATTTTCCTTTATACAAAGTAAAATTTTAAAACATCTTTTTACAAAGTAAAATTTTAAAACATCTTTTTACAAAGTAAAATTTTAAAACATCTTTTTACAAAGTAAAATTGTTAAAATGTTTTCACATAAATTAACTGATTAACTTGATTTCATCTATAAAAGTCCTTGCTAATGGAAAACAAATAAAGTGACATCAGATTGTAAGGTTTCATCATGTGCATTAGGTTTCCTGAATTGATTTGTTTGGTATATTTAAAACAGATATTTCATAAATTTTGACACAAAATTGATTTTACTGAAATCACTGTCTTTAAATATGAAACTATGACAATTTAAAAATATCTTAAACTTATTATGAAATTTGATTATAAAATCTCAAAGTATTAGAGATCACATATTATGAAAAACTTTTCTACAGAACATAAAAAAAAATAGAGAGAGAGAGAGAGTTCTTTTTTTATATTCAGCACAAACATTTTGATTATTTAGCAGCATATATAGTAAACATATCAGAGTATATTAAGTAATTTCAGAGTATATTAAGTAATTAATAATCACAAGTTTGGAAACATTTTACACAAAATATAGGGAAACATTTTATTGATGAACAGTCAGTCACATAAGCTCATTCAATAACAGATTATGAGAAAATATTCAATATACAATACAAATATTTTAAGCTTTCTTGGCATGAAAAACTATACAGGAATAATTTTAAATTAAACAACATATAATTTTTCCAGAGTTGTGCTAAATTAAGTAAGTAATTAAATAATGCAAGTAAATTGCATATGAATACATGATGAATGCAAGAGATAAATGCTATCCTGAACAATTTCTTTTAATTTTGATAACTTTATTAAAAGCATATTTGTCTACATAGTTTATATAGAATATAAACTTTAAAAAAATTCATATCATGCCGACTGAAAAATCTGATATATATTTCTGAAATATTAGTGAATTTCTATATTTCTAAGAGCAGCATTTTGAATATTACTTCAAACTTTACATTTGCTTAATTTTAATTAATTCTAAGTTATTAAAGATTATTTTGATGTCCTAATGCAAAATCCATTAAGTAGTTGTTAAAAATTTTTAATCATATTTCGCAAATACATATATAATCTTTTAGTATCTCTATGCATTGCAATTAAATAAACTAAACAAAATTCTTTTTTCTCATTTAAACACCTCAAAACTTTTTAAAAATTCTATGTGTTTGTTATTCATTCATTAAAAATATATTTTAGTGTCACTAACTAGAAAATAATTTAACCTTTTAATTCAGGATAGTTGATAGCTAGTTAATTACAAAAATTAGACATGGAACACATTAAAACTTTATTAATTAAATAATAAAAAAAGAAAATTTTTAAATACTATGCGTTAAATATATACAATACACAAACATACTACGATTGCAACAACAAATGGTATCCATCCATAAGCAGCAACGAATGAAGGTAAGTTTATTATTTCTTCAGATAAATCCATTTTCTTCAAAATATTTTAATTACATTTAACTAAAATACACTTAATCAATGTTTGGTTTTAAGAAAAAATGGTAGTTCAGATTGTCAATAAAATTAATTTGCTTTGTAAAAGTAATATCTTTTGCGCAGTCAAAATACCATTAATTGACATAAAATCAGATGCACTTTGTTTTGATGCCAACTAATTTTTTGTTTCAAAGGAAACAATTATTTTGCCATTTATATTTTTTAACTGATAATTCTAAATTTTCTTCCAGCTCTGATTAAACTTATTTATTCAACTTCACTCTCACAATTTTACTGTTTAAATAAATAATTTGCACTCATTGATGAAAAATATTTTAAACGATGCGTTTCAATGAAATAAAATATCTTCTCTCCTCTCCTTTTTTTTTTCTCCATTTTTATTTCAATCATTTCTACTAAGTACTAAATATAAAATTCTCACAGCAATTTTTTTTTCAGATCATACATCTGTTCTTTGTAATACGCACCATATCCTAAATTTCATTTCATCATTGTTGAATAAAGATGTCGAGTGCCTGAACGCGAAGCGTTCATCTACTCAATGGGATGTGAAGGCAGTAGGAAAGAAAAGTCATGATAAATAGATAATAGTAATCGTATGATTTGAGAGAAAAAAAGAAGAAAGTAAGAAAAATGTAAATCATCGGTGATGAAAACGTAACAAGAAATTTATGATCAGTAAATATGCGTCGAAGTAAAATATCTAAAAAGCGATAAGTGAGTAGGAAATTTCATTTTATCACACTTACTAACCATCTCAAAGTATTTGAAAATTGATGTAGTAGACAGTGTGGCATATTAGGTTAAAATGTTTGGAGGATCCTGCCTTATACACTTGCTTTAGTGTAAAAAAGGCCAAAAGAGAAAACTTGTGATGGAATCTATAGTCATGGAAAAAACCAAACAGTTTTATCATGATTTGAATATAGAAAGTGCTTGTGTGCTTTCCGAAAGTTGACTTCAGAAATTTAAAATTCGACATGAAATCCTGAGGTTGGAGAGAGCAGACCAGCCAATAAAACGCCGCTGAAGAATATGAGAGCACTTTTAACAGGCTTATTAAAAGGTATAATTTAATCCGCAGTCAAATTTACAATGTCGATGAAGCCGGCTGTTTATGGTGTTGTTTGCCAACCTCTCACCTTACTAATTCTGATTTGGTTTCCAAGCAATATTTTTGTAGATTGTATTCCACCAAATATCCTTTCCTTGATTCCAGCCGGTGGAATAATGTAAAATGTAAAGTGTCTTTATATAACATTTTTAGTGAAATGCCTTTTGGATTCGGTTGTAAAAGACTTCCAAAAAACTTAATATCAAAGAAGCAATTTCCGAAATTGGCTGTGGAATCAAGATGAAAGAAGTGATTCTGCAACAGAGCTGGCATAAACTTTGGTCTAATGACAATGATGCGAATCAAGATCTAAATATTATCAGTAATGTGTTGCTAGATTTGGTAAAAAATGTGCCTTACAACCCCTTTACAAATGTCCCCCATGGGAAATTACAGACAAGAGGGAAATCGAAAGAAATGCGCCATTGACCGAAGAACAGAGTAATGAAAAGATTACATAAAGTTTTGTAAATCCACAAGAAGCCCAACTTCTGGAGGTAAAATCGGATGAAGACGAAGGAGCCATAAAAGATGAAGCTTAAATCTCGTAGAAACAGGCTTCTGATGCATTAAATATATTTATAAAATGTGTCGAATCTAATATAAAATACAATTCTGCAGAACTCTTAAATTTGTTGATAATTGGTAAAGATATTTTGAAGAAATCCGAATCTCGGATCAATATGATATCACGTACTTTTTAAACAGTAATTATCGTGCATTTTTTTTTATCATAGAATAGGTCTGAATATGTTTTAATTACCATTGTACTCTATTAATTTGTCTTTTGTGTTAAGTTTTTATCAATGCAAGATTATTAAATTAAATAAAATTAATGTTCAATGTTTGAATTTAATTTTGTATTTGCTAGAATGACGATATATTTTGTCAGATATTTATAATGGGTTCAAAATGTGAGTAAACACCATTAAATTTGCTCTTATTTTAGTCTTTTAAATTTTTATCTAAAGTGCCTTATCTTTGATATGTCCCTTAAAAATATATTTACGTTCGATAATATAAAATCGTTAATCTGGCACAGCCATGGTCCCATATGTGCCAGATTGAAAAGAGGTAACTGTAACAAGTAAGTCTAGTAAAGCTCAATTATCGCTGGAGAGCTGCATTTCAATCATTAATTAGAAAAACGAGTTGATTCTGTGGAAATTGTGATAGAGTATTTTACATCGAATTAAACTGTTTGAGTAATGCTTTCTGAATTTTCTTCTTTGCGATATCAATGAAAATTCTCTGATATAAAATTTTGTAAATGAGGAAATATGCAGATAATCAAGCTTTGATACCAAATAGTTATAAATAGATTTCCATAAATATATTTTTAAAAAAATGAAAATATCATCATTTAAATAAATTTAATTCATAGAGGAAAAACTGTTTGCTAGAAAGATATTGAAAAGAAATTCGATTTCCAATGACAGTATGCCTTGAAAATGAATAGGCTTGACAGCATTGCGATAGAGGGACTTAAATAACAACTTAGACGGATCGGTGGAAGTTTATCTATTTTTCTCTCGAGAGATACACAAATGTGGGGAAATTTCTTATGGAAGTATATTTAAAAGAAAAATACACGATACAAAGATGTGTTGTTGCCTTGTAAAATTGTAAAAGGAAATAAATATTGACGAAAAAGTGCCTACCAACGTAGAAAAAATATTTTATTCCGCATTGAGAAATTTCATTTGAGCGACATTTTATAGCATTTTAAATTTATGTCAAAATTCCTGAATGTACTAATCATTACAATAATAGCAATAATAAATATTTGGAATATGATGTCATTGATAATCATTCGATCAATCAAATATTACATTTCAAGAAAAAATTTATTTTATCCACAATATAATGTTTATGAAACTCAATCAAAATTGTGTCATTCTTATCAAATCACTCATCCATATTATCTCGGAGGGGCCTGAATAGTCGAGTGGCTAGCACTCTTGCTCTCGGTACCACAGGTTTCGGGTTCGAGTCCCGGCGGTGCCATGGTTGTTTGTAGTGGTTCGGAATCCACTTTAAAAAGTAGGTCCCGGTCTAATATGATCGTAGAGCGTTGCGGAGGCATTGTTACTCCGCGTCCGTTTCTTATCTTCAAGTTACACGAGCCCCCTAGGTAATGCAAAGTGAGTACGTCTGTGCAACACTTGCCTTAAGGCATCTAAAACCAAGCTGTCTTTGCCAGCTGCATTAGAAAGAAAAAAAAATATTATCTCGGATCTTTATAAGATTTGCCTCAGAAAGAATCTAAGTATAAATTAAGGAAAATATAAAATTTTATTAAACCTTAAATCTTCGCTTTTAAAATATAGCTAAACAAACAATATACTTAAAATTCCAAGTCATTTACATGGTTTGGTTTGTCTCTCTACGGTCGTGTTGTGCACGCAATGACTAAACAGACATGCACCTACGGTTTAAAGTGGATTCTGAACCACTAACAAGCATCCATGCGACCGCCAGAATTCGAACCTGAAGTCTGTGGTACCAAAGACTACAGCGCTAGCCATTTAGCCACCAGTCTGCATCACTTACATGTCCGAAATAGGTTCAAATAGTCATATAAACCATCACAATTAAGATAAAAGGATGAAAGTTATTTTATTTGAACTTCTTTATAAGGAAAACAATCATATTTAATAAAATAAAAAATTTGAAGTTTTGTGAAATTTTTTAAATTAATTAGTTAACAATAACAAAAGATTGCCAACGGCCGTACCATGCTGAATATATCGGTTCTCGTTAGATCACCGAAGTTAAGCATCATTGGGCGCGGTCAGTACTTGGGTGGGTGACCACCTGGGAACACTGCGTGCCGTTGGCAAATTTGGGACCTGAATGGCCGAGTGTCTAGCGCTCTGGCGCTCGGTGTCACAGGTTTCGGGTTCGAATCCCAGCGGTGCCATGGATGTTTGTAGTGGTTCGGAATCCACTTTAAACCGTAGGTCCCGGTCTTCTATGACTGTAAGAGCGTCACGGAGCAAAAGTCAGGCTTCTACCTACGGGTGCTCCATCGCAACAGAAGCTGCTTCCTTCCCCTTCAATCATGAGTCCATATGGGCTTGTGGGCTTGGCCAGCCAAGTGGGATAAGAAACAACAACAACAACATAACAAAAGATTAAAATTTTTTTATATAGTACAGCAAAAGGTACATGCTAAAATAATGAAAAATGTTTCTATTTAAAGCAAAACCAGAATTATGAAAAAAAAAAAAAAAAAAAAAAAAAAAGTTTGTAAGAAAGAGCATTTTGTTGCTTTTGAGATATTGATGCATTATATTAAGAGGGCCTGAATGGCCGAGTGGCTAGCACTCTGGCGCTTGGTACCACAGGTTCGATTCCCGGAGGTGCCATGGATGTTTGTAGTGGTTCGGAATCCACTTTAAAAAGTAGGTCCCGGTCTAATAGGATCGTAGAGCGTTGCGGGGGCATTGTTACTCCACGTCTGTGGCTTATCCTCAAGTTACACGCGTCCCCTGGGTAATGCAAAGTGAGTAACATCTGTGCAGCGCTTGCCTTAAGGCATACAAGACCAAGCTGTCTAAGTGTTTGCCAGCTGCATTAGAACAACAACATTATATTAAGATTCTCAAGCGTTCTATTTTAAAATTCTTTTCTGTTATTGATGAAATAACCAGAATAAGTTCTTTTTAATAACAAAATAATAAATCACTCCTCTATTGTGTTGTCGCTTGCTTGCGACTAGTTGTTTCAGGTGGTTTAGTGTTATAGGCGTCTGGTGGATGGAAACACTACTCTTTCTCTTTATATGAATTTAATACACGTGACACCCTATGCCTCTTCTACAATATCAATTCTATTTTATACTTAAAAATCGTAAACACATCACATTGATACATACGGTCCCTGACCGTGTTACTCCCTTGATCACTTCTAGCGTTCTGCTCGGTACCACAGGTTTCGGGGTCGAGTCCCGGCAGTGCCATGGATGTTTGTAGTGGTTCGGAATCCACTTTAAACTGTAGGTCTCGGTCTGTTTAGCCTAAAGTGTGCACAAGATTACCGTAGAGCGGCAAACCAAACCAAACCTAGCGTTCTGCCTCGTTATCTCAAAATCAAAACGCTCGTACTTACCAGTTCACACAGTACTGGTCACAGTGGCGACCTTTCGCGACAATATAATTATAATTAAACCTTACAGTTGATATATGATCCTAATCCGTTTAAAGACTTTGAAAACTAAGACAAATTGGAAAAAGTCATCCAACATCTGATATAAGGGGCCTGAATGGCCGAGTGGCTAGCGCTCTGGCGCTCGGTACCACAGAGTTCGAGTCCTGGCGGTGCCATGAATGTTTGTAGTGGTTCGGAATCCACTTTACACCGTAGGTCCCGGTCCCAATAGGATCGTAGAGCGTTGCGAGGGCATTGTTACTCCGCGTCCGTGGCTTATCTTCAAGTTACACGCGCCCCCTGGGTAATGCAAAGTGAGTAACATCTGTGCAGCGCTTGCCTTAAGGCATCCAAGACCAAGCTGTCTAAGTGTTTGCCAGCTCATTAAAACAAAAAAACATCTGATATAAATCTAGAGTACTTTTGTTTTAGTAATCTATATTATTGTTTGCCATTTAAACATATAAATTACTGTATTGATGTAATACAATGGGGCCTGATGGCCGAATGGCTAGCGCTCTGGCGTTCGGTACCACGGGTATCGGGTTCAAATCCCGGCTTTGCCCATGGGTGTTGTAGTGGTCCGGAATCCCCTTTAAGCCGTAGGTCCCGGTCCTAATTGGATTGTAGAGCGCTGCGGGGGCATTGTTACTCCGCGTCCGTGGCTTACCATCAAGTTACACGCGCTCCCTGGGTAATGCAAAGTGAGTAACATCGGTGCAGATCTTATGGCGGAAGATCACGGTCTATTTGCCAGCTGCATTAGAAGAAAAAAAAATGTAATATAATTCTTAACGTGAATTATGAAGAACTGTTTCAATGCAGAGACTGCAAATTTCAAAAATTTACTTTTCTGCAAATAATTCTTTATTTAATTTGCTGTAAAAATTTAATTAATTAATTCAATTTTATAAAAATTCAATTGACTTTTTTTCTCTTACTATTTGTCCTTATAATGCTTAATACTTTATATTTCTTTTAATTTATTGCATGGTGCTTTATACTGTTTATTGTTAATTCTATTGTATCAAGGGGAATTTAGTCTAGCAGGATTTATTCGGTGTACTACTGAATGCTTGTATACCAGTGTACAGAGTAAAACTGAATTTGCTACATATTTTTAATTTGTTTAATGGCCTAGCATTTTGATACTACTACTACTATATCACTACATCACTCTGCTTAGAGCTGAGGTGCCCCTATACAGTTTGGAAATGATGTAGGTGAAAAGTCTGACTGGGTTCTGTGACGTTCTACAGTCACGCGAGACCGGAACCTACTACTTAAAGAGGATTCCGAACCACTACAAACATCCATGGCACCGCAGGTATTCGAATCCGAAATCTGTGTCACCGAGCGCTAGACACTCGGCCACTCAGGCCCGCATTTTGTTACTGGCATTTCATACATAATAATTGTATATTCTGTTCAAGAGATAAAATTTTTTTTTTAATTAAGTCGAGAATTGGGTCGTATTGGACATTTCCCTGCCAGCAGCCCATTGTAAACTAGCCTTGACGAAGACATGTCGTGTGGGCTGCACCGGCAAACTCTGTTACTCATTTGACATTACCCAGGGGCAGCTTGAAGATATGCTACGGTCACGAGTAATACTATTCCCATAACGCTCTACAGTGAAATGAGACTGGAATCTATGGTTTATGGTTATGGTTTATCCGAACTATTACAAACATCCATGGCACCACTGGGACTCGAACTCGAAACCTGTGGCACGGAGAGCTAGAGTGCTAGTCATACGGCCATGAGGCCTGAGAGATGTAAAAATACAGGTCTGCCTCGGTATATTATGGTTGTCAAGGGACAAAGGAAAAACATGATATAACTGCCGAACTTCGGTTGTGCGAATGACTAATAATACTGTTAGGTACTGTATATCCGAATGTACTACAAAATGAGGTGCTGTATAAGGAAGGGCTACAATTTTATATTTTTAAATTGTGAAATTCCGATTTAAAAAATGTAAATCAATACGACCAAAGAATTTGGACTCTGAAGGGCAACTGTATAAAGTAACATGTAGTTGGATCTGCTTGCTAAACACAAAAAATGTTTTTTTCTTTCTTTTTTTTCTTTTGTAAGGTAGGAATAGTTATTAAATTAATAATACTGTTAGGTTTTATCTAGCAGCCATTCCATGCATTAAAAATATATGGCTTGACTTAACTTTGAAATTTAATATCGCCTGTTGTTGTTTCATCTCAATTTAACCAATAATACTATGTAGAACGAGTTTTGCCCAGTGAAAGACTTATAGCCGTTTTTTAAAAAATTGTAGCTATGATGTAATTATTCGATTGATATTCGATTATTCCAGTAAATTTGTGAAATTGCTTCAATCTGGGGGTTTGTACCGTATTATGTTTGGAGAGAAAACAATCATTATAATTATTTTTTTATCTGATATTGTTAATATTAATCCTTAGATAACTAGATTGGATCCAAGATATTGTAAACTGTCAGAAAACCAAAAAAGATGTGAGTTGATGTAGTAATACTCTGTAATTTAATAAAACAACGAAATATGCAGAAAAGAATTGTTTATTACTGGGCGGAGTGACCTGCTGGATAGCTCTTTAGATTTTTTTGGAAAGGCAGATTGTCACGTTTAACCTATAATACAGAATGTCCTTCCGTTCGATTTGAGGCAGAGGCAACCACTCTTTAGATGGGAGCCCTTTTCATGTTTCATGCCTTGAGGGTGTTCTAAATTGTGGTGGCAAAAATATGGGTGCAATGAAGCAGCTTAACAGTCTGCACCCTGAGAAGTTCTGACATCTATTCACCATCATCCCGTTTTCTACCATTCTATTAATGCTTGAATTAGGTTAAAGTTCCATCACTCGAAAACAACAATTGCTTAGGGATTGTTAGGAAATCAAAGTATTTCATTCCATGTCTTAGAGTTACACCTCTTGTAAGTAATCTTGACACTTTTCTGTTTTAATTTTTTATCACATTCATGTTCCTACTTTATTTAAGAAAAGTAATGAGGTGATAATTGTTTTATTTAATATATATTCTTACTTTATTTAAATTTATTATTTTTATTTATTAAAAATAAAAAATATTTTTAACGTTTAATGAAATAATGTTTTCTTATACTTTATTTGGCAATAGATGTTTATAAACAAACCTTTAATGAAATTTGGCGCGAAATCCAGTATCGACGTAGTTTAGAGACGTATGTTTTCTATTTTCCTAAAGGAATCGAAATTTAAATTTTAAAGAAATTTGGTTTTCAATCTTGTAGATTTTTGTTTCCATGAGCTTAAATTTTATATATATTTAACTTGATTCTTCTTTTAGGTCTTCAAGTGTTTTGTTTTCTTTGTTTAATTGAGGTGATGATTTAAATTGCTTGTAAAGATATATCAATATCTAATAGGTAAAAAAAAATTGTATTAATTAAATTGTACTAATAAAGAATTAATAAAGTTATAAGTATTATATTAATAATATAATTATTACTATATTAATAATTATATCTTTATTAATCGTTGATTTATATAACTTAATTGAATATCATGAAAATAAATAGTCATATTTTTGTTGCATTTTAGGTACGAGAATTTTTTTAGAGATTTTTGTTGATATTAAGTATCTTCATTTGGGATTATTAGAGATGCAGTTTGTCCCTAAAGCAAAAAGACAACAGTCACTTAGGACACAAAATGAAAATATATTATATCCTCATTCCTTACAATTCTATAAACATGCTCCTATGGGTTCTGTTACATTAGAAGAGTTTGAAGACTTAGCTCTAGAAAGACTGAAAGGTAAGAACTATTTTAATATATTATCTCTCTTTTTATTACTGACTTAAAACTTCTATACTAGTTATATTGTAAAATGTTGATATTTATGTATTTATATTTGCTCAAAAATACAATGCATCATCATGATGAGAAAAATAAATGGTTAATATTTTTTTTTATTTTCTAGGTGTATTTAATGCATATCATTTATGAATACCTATAACAAATTTTTTTTATTATTTTAATAATAAAAATACATTTTATAAATATATGCTACATTTCTCATTTTTTAAAAATTGTTATTACCTATATACATATAATCAATTTTTTAAAAAGAATTCTTAGATGTGAGGAGAAAACATTATTTTTTATATGAAATATTTTCTTTTAATGAATTTAATGTGATAATACTAGTAACATTACTGCTAATTTAAATGACCAATTCAATATAAAATAAAATATTAATTTTTTTTTCTTTATCTTTTGTGTAGTGTTGCGGCTAATTGAAAGAGCAGGTGCAAAATTTAATAAGAATTCTCAAGAATACAAAGATATGATATTCAGTGAACTCAGGAAACAAAACTTAAGCCATTACTGTAAATTAGTAAGTATTCAAATATTATAAATGCATCTTATGATTTATTTCTTTTAAACTAAATGCATATTTTAGCATCTATTTCCCTACCATCATTTTATTTTTATATAAACTTATTTAATTAAAAATTAATTTTTATTCTTAATGTTGGATTTTCTTTTATTCAATAAATTAATATTTTTCTCCTAAAGCGTAAAATATGTTATGCCTTGCCACTCAACATCTTGGTGTGAATGCAGCTTAATAGATCTATTTTGTACAGTATCATCATGTTTACAAACATTTTCTAATTTTCACTTTTCCTTTTTTATTCTAAATATATTTCATTCTAAAATAATATTTAGTTTTACAAATCAATTTTTAAAAAAAATTACTTTATTAGTGAAGGAATTTGCCATCACCTTCAAAAATTTCTGAGCTTCTGTTTACAGAAATTTTGCAAATTGTGATTGAGGGGAAAATAAAATATTAAAAGAAAGTAGAAAATATGTTACTGAGAAAAACCAATTAATAGGTTTTTTTTATTTTTATTATTATTATATTTTTTAAGTTTAATCTAGAAGTATTGGTTATATTTAAAGATCTTTAAATATTTCACTATGTGTTTACATCTTTTCTATTTTATTATTTTATGAATAAAATCAGCAATAAATTCAGATAGTTTATATATGTAGTTATTTGTCTAAAATGCAATTAAGCCCTTCAGTTTCTGGCATGAAAATTTTCCTTTCTCTATATTGAAAAGAAAAAAAAAACTTATAGTTTTTTTTTAAATGAAAAATAAAAAATAAATTTTTTAAAAGTGAATTATTGTTACTTCATAATTTATATTTCTAAAAAAAATTTTTATAATGTATATAATGCTTTTCGTTGATTTCTTATTTATTAAACTCTTAAATGTTATCTTTTCAGTCTGGATCTCTTGACACTGTAAACAAAGAAAAGTATGATCAAAGAAGACGAGATCACATTTCTCACTTTATTCTGCGATTAGCTTATTGTCGTAGGTAAGAATGATAAGATTAAGCAATAAAAATTTTGTAAGATATGTTTTATAATTTTTTATCAAAATTACTTATATTTAGTTTTATCATAGCACTAATAAAATTTCAATTAAAAAATTTTAGTCACTTTTACCTCAATGAATGTGATTAAAAAAACAAATCTGATATATCCATCTGGCATTGCCAAAGAATACATCCACTCATATTATTAAAGTTGATGTCATTCCTTCATATAAAAAAATTGAAATTATCTTTAAATGATTATTTCTCCTAAAAATGCATTTATTTCTATTCAATAATATTAAATCTTGTGTACGATATTTTCCAGTTTTTTTTCAAAACAAAGTTCATGTTATAAATTAATTTATTTACACTGGCTGATCATATGTCTTAAGTTACATGGAAGTGATATGTTAGATCATTTTAATTGCATCTAAAGTGCTAAAAACATAAAAATTACTATTCACTAAACTAGATGGGGAAACAAACATTTGTCAAAAAATTAAAAATATTAAGACATTCTATATCTAAGATTTATTTAATAATTTGCAAATAGATTGTGTAAATGATAATTAGGATTTTAGATAAAAAGTTTGAAAAGAAGAAATTCTTTTATAACATCATAAATTATTATGTTTTTACGTATGAAAAACATGCTTAAAACTGTTAAATTTTGTGAATTTATTAAAAAATTTATGCTCCTCCTTTGTATGTATTTGGTGATATTTATCCAGATTTAGAATGCAAGAAAGATATTTATCCAGATTTAGAATGCAAGAAAGATATTTCTTGATTCATATTTATTAAATGATTATTAATTTTATTGATGAACTTTTATTAATATATATGTAAACCTATTTTTAATTATGTAGAGATGATTTGCGTCGATGGTTCATTACACAAGAAGTTGACTTGTTTAGACTTCGCTTTATGATAGAAACCTCTCAAGTTAAAAATGATTTCATGAAATATAATGAACTAAATTATCAACCAGTAAGTAGTAGAGTTTAATATTTCTTTTATTTATTTATTTTTGAAGGAAAGTTTTTATACATTATGTAAGAAGCAACACAATTATTGCATAACATTTGTTTTTTGTATATATATATTCTGCATGTATATGCTGATAAAATATGTAAATAAATCTTGTAATTATTTTTAATATATATGTATATAGAAGACAAAATCTCTTATTTATATTGAAATAAGAGTAATACTTTTTAAATTGTCTAGAATATAATTTAGATTTTAAATAATATTATTATTATATTATATAATTTTTAATAAATTATATTGTTTTGTTTAATTAAATATTTGCTGAGTTAAAAATTAAACTAATTTAGTTGTTTATATCTTATAGATTGAAGATGAAGAAAAAGAACGATTAATTGATTTTTTGTATCTTGGATTTAATCACTCTGTACAAAAAGTACAGCTTACAAAATTTTATAAGGTAATCAGATTTGGTTTTAATTGATATCTCATTTTTTAAATATTTTGTTTAAATTTATTTTTCAATATTGTTAAATTCTGACAATAATAATTATATAAACATTTTAATATATGTTTTTTAAGGTTCCATTCATTGAAGTATTGGATTTAGTAAAAAATCGAAAAGTCTTTCTGGAGGAAGGTTATGCATACATTCCCGAGGATGATTTAATTATAACTGTTTTATCAGCTTATAGATCTCATCTGTCTCATGCCTTAGCTGTAAGTTCTGTATTTGGTTTATAGAAAAATTTCTTAACTAAAATTGCATATAGTTTAGTATTTTGCATTAATTTTCTTTTAATTGTAAATCATGATTTAGTACACACCTAAAATTATTAAGAAAAATTTATTACCTCTTAATTGATAATTTATATAATTTCATCCATATTTAAGTTTCAGAGTTTTCATATTTTAAAATTTTATTTGATTTTTCATATTAATTTATCTTTTAGGGGTTAAATTACATTGTTTGCTATTGTAAATTTAAGATAATTTTTAACATACTCAAATTTATTATATTTATTTAAGGTTGTTCCACCTACAACTTTCTGAACTTTTATTAATATATTATGTTAATTATTAATCGATTTTAAAATTATATTTTATTTTAGGTTATAGATTTCCTTATTATAATTTTTTTATTATTATTCACTTTTGTTGGTTATTGAGTAGCTAATTTATAACATTCTGCTTTGCAAAAAAATTAGAAATGAAATACTCTTTCTACTGCTACATTTGAACTGTATAAAATTAAATTTCCATCTACTGTTTTTTTAATGCTCTTTTTCCTAATGACTTTTATTTTACCCTGATGTCTGTGGATACAGAATAATTTTCCATGTATGCTGTCTTTTTTTAATTCATATATTGCATTTTATTATCATTTTAATAGAGTTACATAGTATGGTATGAATTTTTAAATGGCACTTAAATGTAATTTCTGTCCAAAAATAATTTGTTTGTTATTTACAATTTATTTTATGAAAATAGTAGACATAGTTTCTGATATTAAAAACTGCTGTTTATTTAATTACTGTTTTTTTTATAAAATTAAATGTATTAATAATTCAAAAATTTATTATCATTATTATTTTATTTATAAAGATTACTTCACGTGCATTACCTCAGTTAGAAGAAACCCATCTCATCAGCATGCTGAGTACATTGCACCAGAGATATATAGGCACTGATTACACAAATAAAAAATCTAATTTTAGTGGTGAAGTATCTCCTGATCAAATTGATAGTGTAAGTATTTATTTTTAATGAATAAATTAATTAGTTTCATGATTTAGATAAACAATGCTAATAATCCAAAACATGTTTTTCTCTCTCTTTTATACATGATATTTATATATATGATGGAGAACATGTTTATAGATATATGATTGGGCTGACAACTCTACCCCATAAAAGGAAAACATCTCCTGTTTCGAAAATCTGCCAAGAGGCAGACAGTCTTGGCCCACCATGGGGCTGTTGCGCCATTGATGATGATGAGATATATTATTATTTGTTAGGGATAAAAGATGTATACATATTACAACTTAAATGATATTAAAATTTTTATTTACACTGTAATATTATTGAATTAGACAATATTAATTCCACATGATGTACAAGATAATATACTTATATTAAAAATGAAATAAAGTTGTTTTTTTTCTTCTTAGCTCTCTAAATCCTCATTTCCACTGTGTATGAAAAATTTGCATGAATCTTTGCGAAAGAATCATCACTTGAAATATAATGGAAGACTCCAATATGGTCTTTTTCTTAAAGGCATTGGCCTGACTCTTGAAGATGCTTTAAAATTTTGGAGAGAGGAATTTACCAAAGTTATGGATGTTGATAAGGTAAAATTTGGTATTTTTATTATTGATGTGTTATTATTAAATATATAATTTAATGATTTATTTATCATGCTATATAAAACTAAAAAGAAAAAAAATTATAATTTGTGAATAAATTTTTGATATTTTATGAATAATTGTTTTAATAATCATACAAAATTACCACATTTCTTTATTATTTCTCAAAGTTAAAAAAAGATATTTTAAAATAATATTTGTTATCTAAATTACATAATGCTCTTATTTTCTGAATTAATACATATTCATGAATGTTTCCTCTGGCTGTTTAACATTAACTTTAATCTGATTTAGTTTGATTTAATTCTTTATTGCAATATCAAAATTACATACAGAAGCTTTATTATTACAAGAACTGTGTATATTATTCTGTTGAAATGCTAAATGCAATTTACTGTTAATACAATTATAAAAATAATTATGACTAACATATTTAAATGTTTCCTTGACATTTCATATTTGAGAAAAAGTTAAATTATTAATTAATTTCTATAAATTTACTTTTAAACAAAGTTTTGCGTAAATTAATGTTAATATTTAAATAAATGAACAGTTTAAAAATTTTGAAAAGTATATTAGTTTCATTTATAATCTAGTGAATTTATATAACAAACAAGCACTATATATTTAACACTATTAAAATTTTTGCAAGAAAATAATTTAATGTTTACTTAGCTTGCATTTATTTATTTTAAATTATGAATTTAATATTTTATTTCTTTAAAACAATATTTAGCTAACTTTTTAACCATACTTACTGTATTCAACATACCTACTTAAACAGTGTAGATAAAAAAAAATTGTTAACATAATACAAATTTTTAAGATATCTATTGTCTTTACAGTTTGATAAACAATACACTTATAACATAAGATATAATTATGGAAAGGAAGGAAAACGAGCAAACTTTTCACCATATAGTTGCATGAAAATAATCACATCAAATACACCAGGTGCTGGTGAATTTCATGGTATGTAGTGCTGCTTTTATATATATTAATTTTCTTTTCTACAACATATATTGAAAATATTATTTATTACTATTAAATTCTTGATATTTTGTTTTCAGGCTGTCCTTTCAAACATTCTGATCAAAGCAATTTGAAACAGAGATTACAAGGCTTGAATATTAATAGTTCTGCTACTGATAATGTAAGTTCTTAAAATATGAATTTCAAATAATATTTTATTAATATAAAGGGAAAATAATTAATTGCATATTTTTCTAAAAGGTTATTCATGATGTGTTTAGTTTTTGATGGTTTTTAATATTTTTTTATATCAATTAGAATCTTTAATTAAAAAATTCTCTCTCTCTCTCTCTCTTTTTTTTTTTTTTTTTATTAAAAAAAAAAATTGTTTCAAGGAAATAAATGCTTTAAATAGAAATATATTTCTAATTGTTTATTTTCTTGAAACAATTTTTCTTTTAATAACACCAAAGAGTTAGAATTTGTTTTTTTTAAAGATTTACAACATGACTAAAAATGTAATTTTATTTTTAGTCTTTAGATCAGAGTGAATTTGAAATTTTATTCTGCAAAATTATATTTGAAAACACAGAATGATAAATTTCTTTTGCGCAAAATTTGGGCAAACTTTTCTAGTTTTTCTTAATTATATTAATCACTGCTTATTAGTTTTTTTAATTTAAAAAAATTTACTTTAAAATGTATATTTTTGACTGGGGAAGATTATATTTTAGTAATACATTAAGTTAGATTTTACTCTGACAAATGCAAAATAAGTGTAAGAAAAAAAAAACATTAATAATTATGTCATTTTTGCATAGATTTTAATTATTTATTGTACAATTCTGATAGTTTTTAATACTATTTATTGATAGTAACTGATTAAAATTTTGTAATGATTTAATATGAGAAAGAAATTTTAACTTGTGATTTATATTCTCTTTTATAAAAGTTATTATGCTATGATATTTAATTGTTATACAATTTAAATTCTTCTTTAAATACTTGTTTTAATTTTTTTTACTGTTATTACAAAGTTAAGTTTTATTATAAATATATTATTGCCTTAATTATTATTTTTTTTTTAGATATTAGATTTATCTTCAAGAGGGCATTATCAAATTGCTTGCACTCGGTTTTTTGAGGTCACTCATAATGAAACTAGTGTGGATCAAGGTATAAGTCATCCAAATCAGTATTTTGAAGAGAGTCAGAAAATTTTAACTGGAGTTGTAAAAAAGGATAATGGTACCAAATTTTTCTATTTTAATAGTATACTTACATGAAAAATAATTATGTGTCATGTGCTTTAAATTAATTCAAAATATACATTTAATATAAACCAGTGTAAACTCTTTTATTTATTTGAATTAATAATTGTAGTATTTGATTGATTAACTGACAAAAACACTTTTAATTTACAATATAAATAATTAAAGACCCATTTTAAAGATAACATTTTAGAAATCTTTCTTTTTTAATATTCATTTGAAATAAAGAATTGTATTCTAATTCAAGTTTTAATACAGTAACACTTTAGGAGATCCTTGATATTACTATGCTGTAACTTAAAATATGGATAGTATTTTGATAGTTAAATTTAATATTTTATTAAAAAAATATTTTATTTAGCATTTTCTCCCTCTAATAAAAAAAAAAAAAAAAAGTATTTATTATAAATATGTGTTCTAACTTTCAAATATTTTTTATTTAGTTGCCAAACCAATACCAAGATCTCAATCCAGTATTTCTTCTCATAATACTTCTCGAAAATCCGGTACTGAATTAGAGGATAATTTTGAGGAAATGGATGATATGGAAGATGTTTTAAGTTGTCTAAATGGAATAAAATAATGATCAATTAACAAAAAATAAAATCTTGGAAACTTTCCAATGTTGTTGTGTCTGTTTAATTTTGCCAGTCGAAACAGTAAATTTTCTGATGAATAATCTGTACATAAATTCATGATTTAACTATTTTCAATTCTGTGTATATATATTTATTACCAACTCTTCTTCGAAAATGTGTACTAAATATTGCTTGATAAATTATGATTTTTCAAGTATTTGTTTGCTGTTTAAAATATGAATGTTTTATAAAATTAAATTAATGGTGATGATTTCTAAAATATTAATTCATTATTTTTATAAACTTTTAATGTTTTGAAAATTTCTGTATGAATTAAATAAAGTATTTTATTAAAAAACAGGTCTTATTTTTCTAATTAAATAGTACTATTGCTTGTTTATCTTACAATCAATAATAACCAAAGAATGTTTAGCTAAATAGTTGGAAATCTCAAACTGGATCAATTTTAAGAAGTGATTATTATTAATATTGTAGGTATTTAATAAGTAAATAAAAACAAAAAATATATATAATATAACAAGGCATGTATTTTTTACTTACATAAGTATAATTGCCTTTAAATGCAATATTTAAATAAAGATTTCCACAATAAATGACTATATAAACATCATAAAAATCACAATTATAATTTCTATAATTAAAATGATTAATTCTCATTATAAAATTTTCTTTAAAGTAGGGAAATTTTTATTTATTTATGGAATAAGTTCATATATAAATGGTGAATACAAAATTTAAATAAATTGAACATGTTTTGATAATCTAGTTTAAGGATTTAGATTGCATATAAACAACAAGTTTATTAATAATACTGGGATCTAACTGATTAATGATTGTCTATTGTTTTGAAAATGAAATACTTATTGTAGAGTGATAAAAATTGAAGCAAACCATTGTAGATAAAATTCCTTTGTTTTTTGAACTACAGATTTCAATATTTTCTTGTTATGACAAATCATATAGAGATGTATGCATATATTCCAATGTGATTTTAATTGATTGTTGTGATGAAATGTTTTATTCACAGAATACAAGTACTTTATATTTATCATCTGATTCAATATACTTATAAACTGTAATACTTTTTTTTGTTGCAATATCTTGTAAATTGATCATTGCAAAGATACTGAGAGTCTGGGTAGTATCATCATGAACGGATTAAAAAAATGGAACTATATTTGCACAGTATTATTGCCAATTTATTGTTTCATATACATACCACTTTTTTTTTTCTTTGGATTTACAGAAAATTTACTTCTTTCTTCATAATTATTGTTATGTCATACCAGACTTGAGTATCTACTACAAAATAAAATAATGAATTGAATAAGTCATCTGTGTATATTTCAAATTTTAATCACATAGTAGGCTTGGGCAATAATTAACACTGTTAATTTAACTAAATTTACAAGAATTAGATGTCAACTTTAATTGACGGAAATATAAAATTAATGGTTACTTTTAGCAGTAGAACTAGTCCTTGACAATAGATGGTATTAAGAATAGCTTGAATTTTAGTGTCATTGATTCAATTCTTCATATAAAACAGTTTTATATTAACAACTTATTTTAGTTATAGCTTCAGCACTAGGTGGATTTAGGAATGGTATGAATGTTAGCACTGGTTGATTCTTTTCAGACAGAAAAGATTTTATATTAGCAATTGATTTTAATGTCTGTTAAAAAATTAAACTCTGGACAGGGAAAGGTTGATTAGCATATCACTCTGATTGCTTTAAATTTAACTCCAGATAAATTTGTGACATTTTTTTTTAACTCCACATGAATTTAATATATTTAAAACTTAAAACATTCTTATTAAACATTTCTATCTCTTGGTAGTTGCTATTTATTTATTTATTATTTGATTTCTTTGTAATTTATTATTTTTTAATTGTTTCTGCATGATGAAATTATAAATGTATGTTAAGTGAAAATTTTACAAATGAGATTGTTCTATTCATTTAAAGATATGATATTATGTAATACACATTTCTTATATCTAATTCATAAAATAAATTGGTAACAAATCTTGTCAAAGAAAAAATGTTAACTAAAACTGAGGATTTATGAATCTTCTTTGTTTACTAAGAAGTATAGGGTAAAAAAAAATTCTAAAAGAGTGTTATTCTTAATCAAGACTATATTTTATAGATGGATCAACAGATAATCAATGGATCTGTTTTTTTTTTTACATAAATTTATGATAGTGTTCTTTTCAAAATTGCATTTAAGAAAAAGTTAATGGTGGTTGTTTCTCCTACAATCCTCCTTTAGTAATTTACTTTTATCAGAACAAATATAAATTTTTACAATCTGATTTAAAATTTATTCCATAAACCATTTTGTATGTTTGCAGTTTTGACTGAGCTTTAAGTCCATTGTTCGATTTCACTAGCTATTGAGGCATATTTGAAGATTGTATAGTATAGTTCTTTTTCGCATTTTACAATATGCACAATTTCACCTTATGAATTATAGCACAGTTCTGAAATATAGTTATTTAAAATATCTTTTAAAATTGAAAATAATTTTTTTTTTTTTTTTTTTTTTTTTAGGAATATATAAAACATTTTCTAGATGTATTCCTTTTGTTTCATCTCTAACAGCTCTGTCAATAGCTAGTTTCATGTATGGGTTATCTTGATTTATGTAGTTGAATTTAGAAAAAAAATATTTTTTGTCAAAGCATATATAGCTTTTTGCACTGCTATCAAGACAAATAATGTCTTTCAGATTCAACACAGTTTAACGAAACATCAAAAGTTATTTTTTGCTTGTTGGGTTAACAAATTTATATAACATTGAAGAATCAGTTTTTGAAGATTTATATTTTGATGATGTCTTTTTATTTGCTTGTTACTTTTGGTGTTCGTTTATTTTTTAAAGACCCTGCAATATTTTTTATAATATATTTGAGCTCAGATATGTATTTCCATATCGGCCTGAATTGTTTTCATTCCGTGGCTGGAATTTCCTTTTTCCTTTGTAATAGAGCATTTGTTGGTAATCGGTAATTTAAATTTTTTTTTTTTTTTGTATTCCCCTTTCCAACTTGATTTTCAGCATTCCTAGAGTGGGAAACTCTTCTCTTGATTCGATGGCAATTCGGAAAATTTTGTATGATTCAGGATTATCACACAGTAATAAAACCGTAAGTAAATCTTCAGAAATATTTATATCCATTTCATTAAATTTGTCAACAAGAGTAAAAATGTCATTTGATGTGTTCGTTTATATTTTTCTAATAATTTATTTTGGTAAAAAATTTTTTTTCAGGGGCGTTGCTGTACTAGCTGATTCTTTTGACTCTAATATCTATTTATCTAACACTAATATATATCTTTTCTAAATATTTTAAAATTTAGTCTACAGTTCATATGAAGCTTTGCAGCCTTTAACTTGATTTATTTCTGAAAGATGGACTGATAAGATGATATCGATACGAGCTTTTTGTTCACTTGATTTCCATTTCGCAATTTCTGCTCATTAGCTCCTGGTTTTGTTTCATCTCTGGTGACAAAATTCCAATGGTCAGTTTTCATCAAAATAGTTTCAATTTGAAGCTTCCAGCTATCATAAGCGTGCTTCGAAAGTTTCTCGACAGCAGTATTATATTCCGACAAATACAGACGCAGCGATTGGGCTTGTCTTTTGTTTATCAGTAATTGCACAGTCAGTTCATTTTTCTTGGTCGTGTGTGTTTCATAGCAAATAGACATTTTCATTTGCTCTTATTGTTATGCATAATATGAAAACAGAGGTTATTGTGAGGAACGGATCTTCTGAGGTCCTTTTAGAAATATCCTAGTCTCGTTCATATGAGAACCTTGAATTAATTTTGGAAGAAGATAGATGTGCTAAATTTTCCCAAGATTAAAATTATCAGCTTAAATGCCTTCTACCGTTCAACAGTGGAGATTCAATCGCCTGCGAAGACCTCGGCCAAAAACAGCTCCAAGAGTTAAAAGGACGACTACAAAAAAATGTAGAATAGGATAAGGTGGCTTGGCATTTACCCAATATTTAACTTTAACATTTGTAACAAATCAATGCTAAACACAATTCTAATAATGCCAATGTTAATAGTAATGTAAATTTTAATAGATATCAATATCCTAGTAAAAAATTTACTGTTAAAATTAGTTATAGTTTAAACTAACGATGATAATTCTAATACTGCAACTATTCATAATTTTTTTTTTTCATAAATTGATCATTGAAGAATCAGAGGTGTAGGACTTGAGTTCTGTCCTTCCTCCCTCCACCCAAATGTTACCTCCTATTATGGTGAAGCGCACCAGTAACTTCATTCAAACTGTTAAAAAATTTGATGAAATTTTTGAAGGCAAAGTTGTTATTAAACTAGCGGATGAAACGGTAAAAATGTTTCACTCTTTATGAATGATCAACATCGTAGTATTACTAATTATTTAAAAGATAATGACATTGAATATTTCATCATTACCCCAAAATTCATGAGATCTCTAAAAGTCGTACTAAAAAGACTACAGGAAAGCACTTCTGATGAAGATATTACTTTAATAGAAAAAGGTTTGCTGCAAAAAAGTTGTTCATTTAATTAAGCAAAAGCCAAAACAACAAAATTTGGCAAATCTCTCTTACACGCAATGATAAAAGCTTTAAAATGTTTAAACTTGATCTCCTACTGTATTCCAGAATAAAAATTGAAAAAGAGATCCTTAGCATTACAATGTTTCAAATGAAACTTTTTCCACCATAACTCTCAAAATTGTGGACTTAAAGCTCGATGTTTAAAGGGAAGAGAAAAGTATTCTCACAGAAATTGTAGCATTTAGGAAATAACTGAAAGTCATTATTATTATTATTAGCATTTTTTATATTTAGAAATTTGAAGAGAATGCATAGTAAATCGTTATTTTAACTATTAATGATATAAATGGGGGCGAAGAAGATCTACCTCCCCATGGTGCACCTGGTAACACTTTTTAGTGGCTGAAAGATCACAGCTTGGCATTATTGTTTGATTAATGAACTCTGTTTCAACATGTTTTGTTATATTATCTGGGTTTTTTTTCGTTGTTCTTTTTATTGCTTTAACTGTTCATAATCTGTCATTGGAAATAAAATTTTTTTTTTAAAAAATGATATAAATAGATATCTAGATATTAAAAATCGATCCAGCTTTAATTTGAACAGTTATCTTTTCATTTTTGATTCCTTTCTCTTTTGTTTATATTAATAGATACCTGAAAGACAAGTGGCATCATTAATCGTTATTTTGATTTCTGCAATCCGGCAACAGCGGTAGTAAACAAGATGGCAGCCACCAGTAAAAGTAATGCGCCTCAACTCTCTAAATGGCATTTAGCAATAATTTTAGGTATTGGAACACCTGCTGCCCTAGGACTTGCATATTGGTATTATAAGAAAAAACAGTATAAAAAGTCGGATAATTGTTGTGAAGATATTTGCGAAAATATGGAAACCAAACCTAAAAAGATAGAACTTAATAATGATATTACACACTCAAAAAAAGAAACAGCTAATGTTTCAGAGGTTGGTTATTCATCATTTCTTGAATATAAGGCATTCTTTTCCATATTGGATTAATTTATATAATTTTGTTAATGAAAAAATCTTTTTCCTAAAACAGTATAGTTTGGTTTTTGATATACATTTCTAATCACTTGATCATTAATTAATTTAATTATACAGTTCTATTATTTCGTTGAAACTTAAAAATAATTATTTCAATTATAATTATGATGAATTTCTCTAAATCTTCTTTTTCAAGTGAACAAACAATTATTGTCTATACTTCCTCTTAAACTTAATAGGAAATATTTAGCATTTTACACTCTTATACCTTTTTGAATTCACTAAAATAATCAAGGTAAACAAAACCTGTTATTGGGAAAAGCTTATTTTCTTTGAAACGAGCTATTTGAATCAAACGAACCGTTATTTATTTATTTTTGAAAGCAAGTAAATTAATGAAATGATATTTGTTGCTTGGATGGTTTTCTGTATATTTAAATGCTTTTTTATCGGTATTTTTTAACCTATTTGTTCATTTTTTAACTATCATCCATTACTATGTAAATCAATCAATTAAATTTTGAAAAAGATTATTTGCTGTCAATGTCAAATTTAATAAATTCATTGTTTTCTAAAATTGAATTCACAGTCAACACTAGATTGCAACTGATTATTTTTCTTTTATTTTCTGTTATTAATTGAGAGCAAAACTAAGATATATAATGAGTATCAACAAACCTTTTTTTTTTCTGACTTAATTTTTTTTTTTAAGTAAAGCAAATGTTATAAGTGAAATCTATAGTAAAGATGAACATTTACTTCATTGCTTACTGTAATATAAATACATCATAAAACATTTCTGAAATAAGCTTTGTTATTTTCTTATCAGTTTAAATGTTATTTATTATATGAAAGAAGTTTAAAACTTCACCCATAACTTTTCTTTTGTGCATGCACAAGTTTTTTTGGTAAAAAAATTGTCTCCTTAGCTGAATTTTTAAAAAATAACATTTCATAATTCAGAAAGAACCAGAGAATTAAAATTTCAAATAAAAAAAGTTGACATTTTAGTAACTAAAATAGTCTTAAAACAGGTTGTTCATTGGTTAAATTTAATCAATATTTTTATTTTAATTTTGTGGACACTGATACTAATAGATCTAAATTTGGTTTGTTTTACCTCTCTTTTTACTGCATTTATTATCAAGGTTTTATTTCTGAGATAAAATCTGTTTTAAAACTAGTAATTAAAAAAAAATGTGGCATCAAAAGATTCTTTGTTAGATCACTTGTAAAAGCTTTTCTTTGTAAAATGAATCATTAGTAATTATATATTTCAATGTATTTTGATATTTAACCTTAAGAACATTCATTCACATCCTAGCTAATGTAATGTTATTTAGGTAAAGGGGGAGGGGACTATAATACATTTACAAGTAGGGAAAAATACTTTCAATGTCATTCAACACACATTTGTATTAAATATGACAGCCAATCTAATATCAGCAAAGCATGCTGTCTTAGCTCAAGTACAGAAATAATTGTATTCTGAAATTTCGAGGCTACTCATTCTGAAAATCTAATTATCTTTTTTGAATTTTTTTTTTTACATATTAAAAAAAAATGTGATGATTTCTGTAAACAATGGTAAAATAAACTAATTTGTTTGGCACATAGTTTCTAAAAATTTGACGTGCAATTCAAAAATGTGTCGTAACCAAAACCATCCCTAGTTTATTCTTTCAAGTAGCCTGGGTTTGAATAATGCAAGTCACATAGGTTTATGTTATTAATTGAAATGCCTTTTCTTTAATTCATACATCATGAAAGTACATTTTTTTTGTGTGCTAAATATGTAAGATTCTCATTCAAATTTAGTTTAGACATTAATATTTTTTTGTTCAAATAATCAATGATATTTTTTTTTATATTTTAAAAATATAAATATTTTAGAAATTCCAAGTTTTTTATGTAAATTCTAAATTACATATCATAAGTGAATTTTAACTTATATTTGTTTCTAATTTAGACACCTTATTCAAAAGCAAAGGCCTTCAAAGATATTGGTAATCAATGTTTTAGAGAGGGAAATTTTTCCAAGGCCATTGAATACTACACACATGCCATAGAGATTTGTCCACCAGACAAAACTGGAGATCTTGCTACTTTTTATCAAAATAGAGCTGCAGCATTTGAAAATTTAGTAAGTAACTATGTTATTATACAAAAAAATATGTTTTTTTTATCTAATAATAATATTTAAAAATCCTTTCAGATAATAGTAGCATAAGTAAGCTTTTTAATTTTTCTGAGATTTGCCACAGCAGGGTTCAAACTGGTCCTTGTTCTTAAAACAACACAAATCGAGTTATAGATTAAATATGTAGTTTTTTCTAAGATCCTTCAAAAACTCCAAATATAGTTTATGATTTTCTAATCTGAAACTTTTAGAATATTGTTTAATAATGGAAGCAAAAATAGTAATTTTTAAAATATTAAGTTGAATTGTTAGGGGGGAAAGAAAAAAATGGTAAAAGATTTACATTAGATGTTCATTTAATGAAGGATAATTATTCTAATTTCTATCACCCAATAAACCTATATACCTATTATTTTGTTTGATATCTTTTTATTATTTTCTATCTTTTATTTCATACCAATATCAGTAATTTATTTAAAGATAGTAAAACTTATTCAAAAATATTTATAATGTATATTTTTGCTAAAAAATTGTGATAACTAAAAAAATTAAAAAAATTAAAAAAAAAAAAAAATTGCATTATATACCTGTGTAGTTTAGAATAAAGAATAAATTTTCATTTAAAGCAATATGAAAGAAAAGAATAAAGAATAAGTTTTCATATTGCAACTTGTTCTTTACATGTTTGAATCATAAATATTGTAAAATAGAATTCAAATACTATTTATCTGACTTTTGATACATAAGGATTATCCGAGACAAGATAAACTAGATTAGAAAAATTATGTAAGTTATTATGCTGATTTGCTGAACTAAATTATTAGATAATATTTTTTTGATTCATTTTTGTCTACATTTATGCATATCTACTAGTTTATCTTTTATTTTCTGAGTATAATTCTTTATTTATTGATTAGAATAATGTATTTCACATCAATGTATGTATATTTGTCAAAATCTTCAGACACTTATTCTTATTTTTTATTTTTTATAGAAAAATTATGAAGCTGTTGTGAATGATACTACAAAAGCCCTTGAATATAATCAATCTTATGAAAAAGCTTTGTTTCGAAGAGGAAGAGCCTATGAAGAATTGGGAAAGTTAGAGCTGTGCTTAGAAGGTTTTAATTTTTCAGTATTTTTTACAATTTATAAATTTTTATAGTTATAATCTATTCTCTTATCTTATAAAAACATTTTTAATTAGTATGCAAGTAAGTATTTAGTATTAAATTTCTATAAAATTATTCATAAGAAAACAGGATTTGTTTATTAGAATTTTCTGTTAACCATTTGCTGATTCTCATCAAGATCAAAGGATTGCTAATTAATCCTTTTATTTTTACTCCAAGAAAAATATTTCTTACAATGCAAAAGGCATTTGCCTAATATCCTAACTCTTAATTTTTACAAAAATATTTAGTATGGAAATTTAGATAATTGACTTAATCATCAATTTTGGAGTTACATGTGTGTCAGGCTATAAGGTTTTACTTCATGGCAGCATTTAGTGTACTTTTCTAAAGAATTTATTTTTTCTCTCTTCAGTATTGAGCTCTACAGAATTCACAATCTCTCTTCAAGATTAAATTATGCTTTTCTCTATGAGCATCCAGGTATACTTTTGGTTCTCTTTGGATTTTCAGTTTGCATTTTCCTAATTTTTTTCTGCGCTTTCATTGCCAGGCTCGTCTCTTTTTTCTAATTGCGATTCTTAATATTTAACAATTTGACTTTTAATATTAAAATTTTTTTCTAACCATTCATTTATAGCATGTTTTGATATAAAGTGGGAAAAAAAAAGATTGTTTTATCGTCAATATTGAAAACTAAATATGCTGTATAGCAAATTAAAGTATTTCCAGTAAAAAATGCTCTTGTCCCTTTACTAGCAATTGTATTTTAATGTTTAAATACTAGCAACTGTATTTTAATGTTAATAAATGTAAGTTTCTGCACAGAGTTGTTAGATTGTTTTTTGTCAACACAATGTAGAAGTTTAATAAATTGTGAACATTAGATTAGAAGGTTGGTTGTCTGTATAAATCTAATTTTTACTTAGTAAATTTAATAATAGATTTTTAGTACAAATTAGATTAAGTTAATTATTTTCATATTGTTTAAACATAAAAAGAAAGCAAGTATAATAGTATTAATAGTAATGCTAATTATTTATCTGTACGATCATCATATATTATTAATGTGTCTTTATTAAGTAATGTGATAATAATTAATATGCAATACATTTAATTTTGTAACACATGTTGATAATATTATTGAAATTTACTAAAGTTCTCAAATTTTCTATAAATCTTCCACATAATTCTAAGGAGTGTTTAGTTAAGTTGATAAAATTAATAATTTTTAATTGAAAGAAAGAAGCATGTTTTAATAATATGTTATTTTATCTATTTGTGTTTGATATTTTTATTATTAACACTTTACAAACACATGAAGAAATGCAGTTGTATATCATGAATCATTTCATGTATTTATACATTACTGTCATTTGATTTTGCATGTTTTTTTTTTTTTGGCAATTTTGGCATTAAAAGGCATTTATAATTTGTTAATAATATGTAAATTAAAGCAATATATTGTTTTTTCATGTAAAAGGAAGGTTTTAATTTTAGTAGCTTGAATATATCAAAAATATAAACAAGATTCTAAACAGAGGTATATATTAATTTAACAAGATTTGAGAAATAATTATCATAATTTTAAAATTATAAATAATTTTCATTAAATATTTATCGTATTTAAAAAATTGTTTAAAGATTAAAAAAATTATACTTGTTATTTGTCATAATTATGTATCTTTCTGGATTTTTTAGATGTTACTTCTGCCCTCATGCTTGATGGATTTAGGAATGAAAATTATCTAAAAATAACTGATAAAGTATTAAAAGAACTCAGTAAACAATCAGCCAAAGAAACATTTCAGGTAAAATACTTACTATACTATCCTTAAAATGTATTTTTTTTATTTGCTTGAATATTTTTATTTGTAAATTTTAATTTAAAATAATTAATATCAGTTAATATTTTTGCTTACAGTACTAAAATATTTCTAGGATTAGTCTGAAAGATGAATAATTCTATTATTCTTTATCATTGCATAAACACAGGAGATATCTTTAAATAAAATACCTTGAGTATTATTAAAAGATTAGTTCAATATTTCTATGTTAATGTTATGTCAATGTTTGAAAAAGAGAAAAAAATCAATATAGCTAAATTGACAATAATTATACTACAATGACACAATAATTGCTTACTAATTTAGTTACAATCTTATGCTGTTATTTAGAAATTGGTCTTCAGACAATATATTTATATAAATATTGTGTTGCTGTGTTATGTTTTTATAATAAAATTAATGATTTTATATAATTAGGAAAAAATTTCTAAAACTGTCGAAGTCGAGAATTATTTTATAAAACTGCAGAAATTAAAAAAAAATAGTAGAAAAAATTTGTTTTTAAGAAGCAGTGTATAGGATATGTCCAATTATATTTAAAGTAATTAATTTTTTTTATATAATGCAATATTCATGCAAATTTTTCAATAAGGTTTCATTTGGTATTTCCAAAAATGTTAATAAAATTTATGAACTCAAAATGCTGATTCTCAAATCAAAAATCAAATTGCTGAATGAAATTAAATGCTGACATTTGAATTAAATTGGAAAAAAAAATAAAATCCTAAAAATATATGTTTCAAGTGTTAATTTTTGTTTTGTTTATAAGATTAAAAAAATAACAGTAACTTTTTTAATAATAAATATTTTTTATGGGCAAAAAATTAATTGTAGAATATTTTCATTCAAGTATCAATGTATTAGTTTTATTAATATAATGCTATTAAATATTTGAAAACATACATATAAATGTGTCATAATCAAATTTTGAAATATTGTAACAATTCTACATTTGTCATATTTCAGAAAAGAGAACCAAAACTTCCTTCTAAACATTTTGTTCGTCATTATTTCATATCATTCAGTGAAGATCCGATCATGAAATCTGTAGAAGAATATAAGAAAAACATGAAAGATCTTGCTGAATTAAGGTATTGTACTTTTTTCTTTCTGTTAAAACTGTTATGTGCATGATAGGAAATATATACCACTGAAGTTTTTGTTTTGCACGATGCTAATATTTTATTATCAGAATATATTTTATTTAATTTGTAAGAGCATTTATGGTGATTTGTTTGTATCAGAGATATGCAGTATTCGAGTATTTTTGAAGGAGTCAGGAGTCGGTTTAAAAATCCAATTCTTGGCTTCATTATAAAAAATTTTTTTTTCCAAAATTCTAGGAATTTAAATTAAATGTTAAGGGAGGCAGTTCAATTATATCTTTCAATAATACAACTGTAGCAAAGACAGATACTGCTTTAGTTTCAAACTGAGTAAATTGTGAGATTTTTCTTAGCACTGAGACTTATAAAAAATTCTCTACGAGCCACTATGACATAAGATCTTCTAAAAGCTGTTCTATTATTAAGAGCAAAAAAAGATTTAATTTTTTAAATATATAGCATTTTGTGTTTAAAATGTTCTTTAATTCATTGATTCGTTAAATTCTTTTGTTTTGTGTCCAGCTATTCTATAATAGTTTACTACCTGTCAATTTGGTATTGTTTTTTATAGGACACGTATAATTTCTGTAAGCAAATGTAAGTTATTCTAATAATTAAGAATCTAAATTTTTTTATTACTAATATATATATTTTGTGTAATTATTTTATATTATAACCATTTTATTAATTTATGTATTTTGCAGTGGTTTTAGGCTAGTCATTCATCATCTTGCTGAAGAAAACTTTGATGAAGTCATTCCTAATTGTAATGTAGAAATTGATCGTCGAGGACCAGATTTGCCTGAAGCTTACTTAGTCAGAGCTACATTTAAATTACTACAGGGCCAAATTCAAGAATCTTTAGCAGATTTGACTCAATTGTATGCTTTAGAAAGTGTTGATGTTAAGGTAAAATATTCTTTTAAGAAATTTAAAAAATATCATGTGATATTATATATCATTGCAAATTTTTTTAACACAAGGTTTATATAAGGATAATAAAATTTCATTAATATATATATATATATATATTCTTAGATAATTTTTCCACTATAATTTTAATCATTAACCTGTAAGCACTTTTTGCATTTCAATACAACCATTCTTCAAACCATTGAATAAAATTCGACATATCTGAGGATTTTGACATTTCACTATTTGTAAAATGCTGCGAAGTAAGCCAAGTTTTTGAGTAAAAGAAAACTATAAGTGCTGGTTTGAGATTTTAAGGTGGGGATCAAATAGTCCTAACTAGAAACTTTGAATAATCCAGACAATAAAGACAGCTGTATATTGCCATATTTCGCTTTTATTATTACAGCCACAGATTACATATAATGAATTTAAGCAATATTATAACCATTTGTATGGGAAAAACAAATCCCATGATATTTTGCATATAAGTAAATATATTTATTAGTCCGTGCAACTCATTTATAGGTACCTTGGATTAGCAGCACTCCTTTTATGCACTCAAAATTGATAGCATTCCATATGAAAAGTCCTTCTTTTACCTAATTTTTAAATTTAATATCATTAATCTACTTTATGCAGTAGGTATTTAAAGGACTAACAAAGTTTATATTTAAATTAAATGTAGATTTTAAGGGACATTTTAAATCCAGTAGTCTTAAAAGGTTTTTGTAAGACCACTCTTAATAAAATAGAAAACTGCCTGTTACCAATGTTCTATGAGAAGATAAAGTCAGATATGTGAGAGAGTTTTGTAGCTGCCAGAGTTGATAATGCAATAGATGACTCACTGAGATGGTCAATGTGCTACAGTACATGTTGAAGGTACATTGATGTAAAATGAAAAAAAAGAAATAATAATAATTTATCGAAATGCATATTTCATTCACTTGTATGCACATCAACATAATAGAATGAGAATTCAGCAAGTATTTATTAATCTTTTTTTGTAAAAAAAAAAAATTGGACTTCATTTTTAAAGGAATAGTTCAAATTTGAACTATAATAATTTAAGGTATTATTATTAAGCATTTCTTTTTTGTTTGAAATTTATTGTGTTTATGTATCAATTCTTTTATATGTTTGTTTCATTTTGCACATTAAAACAGTGATTAATATTTTTCTGAAATAAGCACCTCTATTAATTTTGGTTATGAGTAGGCACATATAAGTCACATATATGGTGACTTATATGTGCCTACTCAAACCTAAATAGTTTAACCATAATTTAATATATAAGCACATATAAGTTTATATATAAGTTAAGTCAGGTTATGAGTAGGCACTTGTAAGTTTTCTACTGCAAAAATAAGATCTGACTATGTTGCCATTAAAAAGGCTCATTCTTTTCTAATTCTATCTATATATAGGGGAATTTATTAGGAACAATTAAACCTGCCACTGTACAATGTTGTCTTTTATCATTAAGGTGGCAAAAAACATGTTATTTAATATTGCTTCAATTTTTCTAAAAATAGCATTATTCAACCTCAGTTTATTAGTCAAAAAAAGAATTGAAATCTTAAATTTAAAAAAAAAAAAAAAAAACTATAAATAAATAGGGAATTCTTGATAAAGATAAATTACTTTCAATTTAAAGTATATTAATAAAAAAAACTCAGTTTTGATCTGTACTTTTATAATATGGTAAATAATTCTTTATTGCTTTAATATTGGTAATATAATAAATATCTCTAATTTTTTTTTAACTTTTAATTTTTATTTTCATATTTTATTTAATATTTTGCATTATTCAGGTTCGAGTAAACTGTCTCATAAAAATTGGTACTTTAAAAGTTCAATTAGAGAAAATGGATGAAGCTTTACAACATTTTAACAAAGCAATAGAACTGGATTTAAATAATGCTGATATATATCTTCACAGGGGACAGGTATGTATGCATATTAAATTATGTAAAACTGTTTAAAAATTATGCAAATTTTAAACAAGTTAAAATTTTCTACTGATACTGTGAAAGTAAATTATAAATGTGCTTTAATTTCTCTTTGTTAATACTGTCTGTTAATATCAAACAATTTCTGTGGTTTTAATTATATGGGTTCTCATATGGCTTCCTTATTTTGAATTGATAACCTTATATCAAAAATATCTAATAGTTATTCCCTAGTCAGGATGAACTCAAACTTATTTCAGTAACACATTTCAAAGAATAAATAATTTAATTAACTTTTTTCGTGAATGTCTGTTAATATCTTCTAATTTAACATTACTTTTTTGAGACCCAAATATAATTCTTTAAGTATTTGATGTTCATTATTAATAAAATAAATGCTAAATGATGTTTGGAAAACAGTGATTAACTCTAGGATTTTCTAATTATTGTAATTATGTGGATTTTGCTGTTGCATTTAATTACACATGCCTTATTAAAAGTAAACATGCATGAATTTTGTGGATATATGTTTGCTTTTAAATAGAATTTTTTTTACTTTATTTTTCAAGAAAATAAATATTGCATATTTTGTTATCAATTACATTTTCTGCTATTTAATTGCAATTACACCAATTGATGCTGTAGTCTACAAGTTCTAGATTTGTTTGATGTTTCCTTTGTGATGTAACAATTCAAAGACAAAGTTACAAAGTAATGTAAATACAGAACATTATACATTGAAATAAGAATATTATTTATGAATTTCATCATAACTGAGTTATCATATTATAACTTAAACTGTTAATTTAGTTTTTATTCACTAACTTCTCTAATTTTCAGGTGTATCTATTAATGGAACGTTTTAATGACTGCCTTAGAGATATGGAAAAAAGTTGTTCTTTAAATCCCAATTTTCCATCAGCGCGAGCTCAGAAATGCTATATTCAATATCGTTGTGGAATTCAATTTAATGATGAAAACCAAAAGGCTTCTGCATTGCAAGGTTTTGAAGAGATTGAAAAGAACTTTCCTAATTGCTCTGAAAGTTTCTTCTTATATGCTCAGGTGAAGTATATTAATATAAATTGCAGTTAAATACATGTTACAAAATATCTATTATGTAAAACTTCTCCATTTATGCATTTTATAAATCATTTAATGCTTGCATCCCCAAATGACCAAAACTTACTTTTATAATAAATTTTTTACTAAATTTTAACTGTATTAATTCTTTATGTCTTGAAATTTTTAAAAGAATGATGTAAAATGAAAAATAAAATGTACATTTTGCACAAAGAGTATACTATTATTATCCAATTAGAATCTTAAATTTGATATTTCTTTCTAAATAAAACAAATATATGTTTAAATGTATAACTTATTGTTAAACATATTTATGTATGTTCAATTACTTATTTTATTTAATAGGTGCTATCTGAATGTGGAGAATTCAAAAAAGCTGAAAGCTATTTTTTGAAAGCTGGTGAATTAGATCCAAAAGATCCAAATGTTTACGTTCATCGAGGGTTAGTATATGTACTATGATTTTATAAAGTTATTGTATATAAATTTTTATTAATTCAAATTTTCATTTCAAGTGGGAATTTTGTTGTAGAAATGTGATAGAATTTTATTTAAATATATTTTATGTTTATTAAGTTAGATTAATTTTATTAACAAATTTTTTTTCAGTTATAATTAACCACTTAAAAGTATAAAGATGATTAGTAATCTTCACATGTGATGACCTGATTTATATATTTTTATTTTTTATTATAAATATTTTTGTTCAATTTCATTTATAAAGTTTTATAAAATTCATGAAATTATGAGTTATTTATATTTATCTCCTAATAGTTTTATGCATTTAATTTTATACATAATTTATGTCTCACAATTAAAATGCTTTCTTAGAATTCCAGGAGAAAGTTATAACTCGATTTTATGTTTTTTTGAGGGAAAAATATCTAGTTGTAATTCAAATAAAGAATTCATACCTGATTATAACTTTTAAAATGATGCATGTTCACAATTAAAGCAAAATAAAGTTTATATTTTATGAATTCTGTGAATTTGTTTTTTTTTTAAATTATAGAGAAGTTATGTTTTTCATAATTTTTTTCCAGTATACTGGCTCTTCAATGGAATGATGATATACTCCTTGCAATTAAATATCTGAATAAAGCAATAGAGATGGATGAAAAATGTCAGTTTGGTTATGAAACTCTTGGTTCTATAGAAATACAAAGGTGAGTTTATGTATACATAATTTATTATCATTATCAAATTTGTTAATTACTAATTTAGTTTTAGTATAATATACACTAGCTATTTTAATTTATCGAGAAAATTATTTTTACCAACCTGAAGAATTTTTATTAGAATTTAAGTTGCTATATTCTAAAAAAAAAATATACTATAATCTGATCACTATTAAAGATAAACATCCATTTTAACTGGACGAATCGATTACTTGTTAAAGGTACTAGTATATATTACTAGACACATGCAGCACAAAGCTGCTTGAAAGAAAAATAATATAATAGTAAGTGTAGAATTTTTTCATCTTTTTTTTTTTTTTTTTTTAATATCCCTTAATCTAAAAATTTTACTGTCAAAAATTAAACTTTTTTAATGCAATTAAAATCCTTCTTAATTGGCATTGCCTTTCATATGACTTCACTCTTTTTTAATCCATCTGACTTGGTCGCATGCTAATTTTCCATGTTATCAGTGGTCGTATTATACCTTATATTCAAAGTCTTCAAAGCCAAATGTTTATATTTGTGTGCCTAGGCATTTTTTAAAATTAAAAGTTATCCATTTTAAAAAATAATTTTAGTTTTTATGCAAAAAAAGTAAACTATTAAAAAAGAAAATGCATCACTATTAAACAATGGTTAAAATGTCATGAAAATTGTCCGATAAGAAATATTTATAAATATGCAATTGTGATTCCAAAACAATATTATTCTATGATGAAATATCTAACATGATCAGTAGTATGCAGTAGCCACAAGTTGCAATAATGCATATTTCATTCTACAATTTACAAATGTGATTAATAAGTGGGTTTTATCCTGAAGAATGGATGATCATTTGCTCTGTATCATTCTCCATTTAATTCTGAAACAGATCAAATAAAGGCTATGTCCATACATATTCTATCGGTGTGAGTTTGGGAGACATTGGAGGTCAAAGAAACATCTGGATTCCTTGCAGGACTTTCTGCTGCATATTATCTTGCTAAGATGTAGTATTATTTAACTACTGAATTTAGGGCAGTGCATTTCTGAGGTAATTTTTTATCCATATATCATCATCCCTTCATTTTGTCTCTAATAAACACCAGAGAGAAAGACTTTTTAATTAAGTAGTACTTTAGCATCCCAAACTCTGATTCTGCTTTAAGCAGATATTATTCAACAATCATCGCAAGATGTGTCGTTCAACAGTTGTTGGAGGTAATGTGGAAGGTCCAGTCTTCTGTATCCAAGGTCCAATCTACCTGTGGCCAATTGGCTAGTGCTCTGTCCTTTGGTACCATGGGTTTCAGGTTAGAATCCTGGTGTGGTATAGATGTTTGCTAGCGGTTCAGAAGCCACTTTAAACTGTAGGTCCTGGTCTAATTAGCCTTAGTGTACAGAAAATGACAAACCAAACCAAATCTACATCATCCCCAGTCTTTTACTCAATGACTGATATTGATTGGTGAAACATAGCTGATATGTATTGATGAATACTGTTTTGTGTTATTCAATCAACCAAAAGTGTCTCTTGACATTATTGCAATGTTTTGCCTCAGTGGTTTTGCATTAATGGCAGTTTTTGTAAAGGGCAGTGCGATTGTAAGATGCTTTTGATCAGTTGTCAACAAAAATTGTTCTTGCTGATACAGGGACATACTATAAATCTTGAATATTTTGTAAAATTCTAACTGTGGGGTACACCACCACATGCCTTCTAATGTGATGATCTAAGAGTTTTATATAAATCTGAATACACTTGTACTCTAGAAGAATTCTAATTCCCTACAACAATGCATCTTCTTGAAATTCTTCACACAACGGACACAACTACATTTTACTGTAATACGAATGAAAGACCAATCAACTAACTATGTGTAGGTCTGAAGTGAAATTCATGATAGAATCATTCAAATTCCAATATTTTCATTTCTTCTGCTGCCTGGGTATTTTGACATTAAAAAAAAAAAAACAGCTTATAAACAAATGTACATATCAAGAGAAAGTAACAAATGGTAACTGTGACATTTCCTTTCCTTTCCTTTTATCTAGGTAACTTATCACATAACAACCTTGCATTTCTGAATATCATCTTAAGTCTTTCAGTTGTGCATTCTTCATTGTATTATCTTACAACTAATTCTTGATGGTGTTGCATTTTCTTTGTCAGGCTAGGGTGTGTTAGAAAATTACATACATGTATTTTACTAGTGTCATTATTAATTTCATTATTTCATACATCTCATTACAAAAATGTATTTTGCTAATATTTTTTAGAAAATTAAGCATGTTTATGGAATTAAATAAAGCAAAAAACTTTTCTTTAATAAAAATTTCTTCATTTATTTCATAATCGAAATCTATATGAATATTGCAATGTAAAACATTTCACTGAGTCAGTACAAATACTGTAGTATTATTACATCATCTTAGCACGCAAATGAAATAAAATTTACTTTTGAATAATATTGAATGAAATTGACAAAATAAAATATTGTATTGTATTTACTAAATTACAGATCATATTTGCTTGCAACGTATGTAATAAAAATATGTAAATTTATGATATATTTTCTTATTTCAGAGGAGAATTGGAAAAAGGGTTAGAATTATTTGAGAAGGCACTTGAAGTTGCTCACACAGAAACTGAATTAGCACACTTATATTCTCTATTACTTGCTGCTAAAGCTCAAGCAAAGGCCACTAAGAGATTTGGTTTTCGTCCTAACACACTTTCATAAAGCGATTCTAGATGTATAGATAAATATTGGTTTATTTTTGGATGATATTTTGATTCTGTTCACTTAAATGTGTACAATTCAAGGCACATGAAAGTATAGAAGTTAATAAAAAGTGCAAAATCTATGTTATAGAATCATCTCACACAAATAATTTTTTATTAGTTCTTATATTTCTGCCAATTAATAAATTAATTTATTTATATTCATTTTTTTTCTTATAATATTTCAAAATTTTTATTTAAGGTATAAAATCTGGTAAAAACATTATAATAAAGTTAAGGCATTTACTATGGAGCTTGCTGTATATCAGATTATTTTTTGGAATTAATAATATAAAACTAGATTAGTATTAATATATAAATATGTAGATATTAACAGCATTAAGTATGATAGTAGCATCTTTTTTTTTCAACCCTTAAAATGCTATTAACTTCCACATTCTTTCACTTGTATGATTCCATATTTTGTCACTTAAATTATCTTACTTGTATAAGATCAAAATGCAGCTAAAAATAATTTAAAATCTAAGAAGTTTTATACATATTTGAAAAAAAAAAAAAAAAAAAAAAGGTTTCCTTAATGCAGCTTTGGAATTTTTATAAGGTTTTAAAAACACACACAGAAATTTTTATAATATTTCTTATTTTATTTCTTTTTTAAACCACTTTCAGAAACATTTTTCATACATTAATCTATATTAACTTCTCTAGATTCAAAATTTATAGTTCACCAAATGTGTAAATTCGGTTAATTTTTTTAATAGTTCGATTTTAAATTGTCTATGCATCCACATAGATGTAAAGATAATGAGTGATTTTGTCTATTAATTTTTTGAAGGTTATCAATTAGTTAGATTTTAAAGCCGTATGCATATCTTCAAATTGTGTCAAATAAAAGTATATGTATATTTTTATATAAATTAGCCCCTTATTTTTTTGTTTGTTTGTTTGAGTGATAATTTAGTGTTGTGTCTAAGTTGAGATCAATGCTATTAAAAACAGAAAAAAATTCTCTATATGTTTTGTAATTTTTAATTTGGAAAATGTCTTTTGTTTAAAATGAATATTGAAAAAAAAAATGTAAAACCGAAATGTTTTTTTTTCACCTTTTTCTTATTTTTTTTCATGACAGATGTTTTCAATATTTAAATTTTTTCCATATAATTCTTCCTTTTATCAAGTATTGTTTTTCACTTTATAAATATACATTTTTTCCCTTATATCTTTGTCCTTCATTCCTTATAAATCTTGTAGTATTTTGTTATTTGATTAGTATATTCATAATTTTTTATTTTTTCTGTCTTTTAGTTTAAATTCTTATTTTATATTTATATATTAGAAATACATTATGTTCTCAGGATTTCACTCAGTATTTTAAAATTCCCTTTTCCATATAAAGCATCTCTTGTTTCAAATATTCAATGCAAACATTATTCAATTTGAGGCCAGTTTTTAGTGTTCATGGGAAGATTATTATTTTTTTGAAAAAGCCCTTCTTCTAACAGTAATGAAATATTTTTCAAGTTGATTGTATGTAATCTATTTAGTTACAGCATTTTTTTTTTTTTAGCCTATAGGTTTAATTTGAAAGAAGTTAGTAATTTTTGTATGTTATAGTAAAAAAATTGTATTTATAATTTTTTTTTGGTAGATAACTTGTCTATCTAAGGAATGTTTTTGATGAGTTAATGGTGCTTAGATACAGTGATCAAGAAATTAAAAATAAAAATTGCTAACTGAAGCATTATTTTGTTAATATTTAAGTAAAATTATTAAATTAGTTAATGTTGATGATAATCTCCATGGTGGAAAAAGTGTCAGTATATATTTGACTGGTACATTCTATTTAAAATGCAGAAATTTATTTTAGAGTTAGCTTACTCATAGCTAGTCATCCCTGAATGTAAAGTTTTCGAATATTAATGCAAAAACATTTTTCCCAAGTCCCTTTTTTTGTTTAAAGTAGTTTTAATTTTTTTTCATTTCTATATCTTTGAAAAGATTTCACTGGAATTATAAGATAATAAAATTTAATAGATTTTTTAACAACTTTATAATCAAATTCAAATTTATTTCATTAGTATTTGAAATTGTCTTAGTAAATTTATGTTGATTAAAATATTCATGTTGTGATTAATGTGAAATATATTCTAGTTTTATCATAGTTGGAATTAAAATAAATTTATTAAGCAGCAATAAATGTTTTAAATTCGTCATCTTAGTATGTAGTTTGAATAAAAAGAAAAGGCTCTTTTAGTAATGAAAAATAATTACAAAGCATTCCAGCAAAATGTTTCAGATACTTTTATGGAACTTGGTGCAATCGGGAAAAGTACTTAAAAGTGATCATCCAAGGCTTTATTTGTCCTTTGTAGTTTAACGTTTGTGATGTTTAAAAAATACTATTTGTAAATGCAATTTATATTAAAATTGAAGAGAGGAGGTAATAAGTTCTTTTTGTGAATATTAATTGCAATCTAATTTTTTAATGTGTAAATTTTGAAGCCACATAAGTTTAGTTTGTAATAAAGTTTATAAGAAGTATGGTTTTATAGTTTGTGTGTTATTTATTTATTAATGAGGTAGTAATAAAAATAATTCTGTTTACAAAAAAAAAAAAAAAAAAGACGATATTTTTTCTAAGCTTGAAAATCAGTCATATTTAAAAATATAGCTATATCTGAATAGATAAAAGCTGATAATCAAAACTAGTGATCCTTTTAAGGAGAGTACCTCATTGTTACTTTAGATAATAGAGGAAAATTGTGACAGATAATAGAGTAAATGTCCAGTTGATAATGGTTAACAGATTACTTGTGTATGCATTTTGCGAACAGATACAAACACTTATACATTTATTTCACTTAGATAACTAAAGTAAGGAAGTAGGATAGTTATCTTTGTTAATTATTGAAGTTCATTGTAATTTTTTCCCATTTTGAGGAAATAGCCTAGTTTGTTATGAATGTTGTGTTAAAGAAATTTTTTAAAATAGTTTCTCTTGATTAATTATTATAATTTTTTTTGCATTAATATTTAAAAAATAAATTGTTCAGGAATGTTATGGTGCAGCATTGACATCATATACATTTTTTTAAGGGGGGGGTTGAAACGAAATATCATGGAGAAATGACTGTTGAAATTAAATACACATAAAGCCTATGTATAGGCTAGGAAATGATTAAAAGTTCATGATCATATACTGGCAATTGCACATTGAATGTACCTAACTGCACAGTATATTATATGTTGCGATGCATGCTTGTATATATAAAGAATGATAAACATTTCTAATCTAATCTTGCAATACATTTGGCCAGACATTACTCCAGCTACCGAATCTGGTGGCCTACCATGTCTTATATGTACTAAATCAAAGTTTTGTTACTGAAAAATATCAAGAGCACAAAATCAGTAGGATATAATAGAGCTCCAAATATTTGAGGATATAGATTTCGAAAATGTGGCGAAAAATTTTGTTACCATTCTAAAAAACGCATGTTACGTATTACGAAATTTCTTATAAACGTTTACCTGCCATCTTTGAAAATATGCTAAAAAAAAAAAAAAAAAACCCCACTATTATCTTAGTATACAGCACATAAGGAAAAACGATTAGCGGACTATATGAAAAATGTGATTATTTATAATTTTACATTGATATTTTGCTAGAAAAAGGTTCGAAGAAGGAGGGGGGTCCAATTTATTTCACGCCAGTTTCCGAAAATTTAACACGTTCTTCAGAGAAATTCAATGGTAACTAACAGGGGGACCGAAAAGTTCGTAGGCTGACACATAGATGGCGCTACTAGTATTAAATCCATATGATTTTTAGTTAGCCCTAACCTTCAAAAGACACGTGTATAAATTTGACAGCTGTTGCACTATTAGTATGTGAGTTATAGCATTTTTAATGTTTATCATGTGCAGTCCACTCGACTGACTGTCGATTGGACTCTGGTGTGAAATGATGGAGCCATGTTTCATCCATTGTCACATATCGACGCAAAAATTCGGGTTCATTAAGATTGAACAGCTCCAAACACTGCTTAGAGTCATCAATTCGTTGTTTTTGGTCGATTGTGAGCTCTGCGCGGCACCCACTTTGAACAGAGCTTTCACGTATTCAAATATTCATTCACGATATGTCCAACACGTTCCTTTGATATCTTTAGGGTTTCAGCTATCTCAATCAGCTTCACTTTACTGTTATCAGAAATTATTTTGTGGACTTTTTTGATGCTTTCGTCGGTAACAGCCTCTTTGGGGCGTGCATCGTCCTCGGTCCTCATTTCGCCTCGTTTAAATTTAGCAAACCACTTCTCTACGGTTGATTTTCCTGGTGCAAAGTCCGAATAATGTTTATCAAGCCACGCCTTGGCTTCAATAGTATTTTTTTTCGCCAAAAAGCAATGCTTTATTAACACACACGAAATTCCTTTTTATCCGTTTTTTCAAACTAACAAAAGTTGCTTCACTAAAAATTCTATAACTCACATTCTAATAGTGCAACAGCTGTCAAATTTATACACGTGTCTATTGAAGGTTAGGACTAATTAAAAATCGTATGGATTTAATACTAGTAACGCCATCTATGTGTCAGCCTATGAATATATCAGCCCAACTGTTATAATCACCCCAAGTCTAGAGACGAGTAAGCTGTGTGGGGCTTGGAATTATCGTGTTAGAAAATGGTACAAGGATGACTTTTTAGGATTGGTAACACAGACATCAGCATATGGATGACCTGGATAAGTTATATGCGATCTGATTTTATAAGATATGGAACGCCACATCAAGGATAATGGCTGTTAAACAAATGCTGATTGGGACATATGGTCTTGGCACCTCTACGTAATAATACAACAAATCCTCTACTCCAAGATTCATGGATTAATCGCTGAACTCTATGCTATTACAATTTGATGGCAGCCATGACGATCGGCTGTGATACCATTCCAGACGAACGTCTTAAATTCCCGTCGTCATCGTCCCCATTCGTCTATTCCCATCTCATCGAAGTGCTGTGAGATGAGGGAAGGTACCATAGGTAATATGGAAGAGATTGTATCCTATTGGATGACTTACAAAGTTGTTGTTGACGAACATTCATCTGATAATGCATCGTTTTTGTACATTTTGGCTTTCCTTCCACCAATGAATCTTTGAAGTAACTTGCTACCACCACCTTTTCATATTAGTATCTGTACGGTACAGATAGGAGCTAGGTATAACCAAGGACCCTTTGAGAATATCCTTTTTGGCTATATCCCTGTATCCATCGGATTTCACTCATCTCGATATTTGAAGCTGCCTAATTGACTGCAATGACATCATAATAGCATTATCCATTAGATATTAAAGAAACTGGGGCCTGATGGTCGAATGGCTAGCGCTCTGGCGTTCGGTACCACAGGTATCGGGTTCAAATCCCGGCTTTGCCGATGGTTGTTGTAGTGGTTCGGAATCCACTTTAAACCGTAGGTCCCGGTCCTAATAGGATCGTAGAGCGTTGCGGGGGGCATTGTTACTCCGCGTCAGTGGCTTATCTTATCTTCAAGTGACACGCGCCCCCTGGGTAATGCAAAGTGAGTACGTCTGTGCAGCGCTTGCCTTAAGGCATCCAAGACCAAGCTGTCTAAGTGTTTGCCAGCTGCATTAGAACAACAACAACAAAAAATATATTAAAGAAACTGCAAGTCGACAGCGAGAAAAAGCAAACCCTCATCATTATTATCCCAACACAGATACAAAATGCCATCTTACTGTAAGGCATGCACCTACAACCCTTATGGCAATTTTCCAATTATACCCAAATGTTTTTATTTTTAGTATTTCTATAAATCACTATTTTTCATATTAATCACGCCTGAATTTATTGATTGCTGGGTTTAGTTTTATTAAATATTCATAATATTGAAGTTTACATAAACGAAGTAATCGATGAGTTAGCAGAAGAGAAAAGAAGATCGAAATTTAATTGATAATTTGCTTACTTAATTTATTTTAAAAATGAAATTTTAATTTTTGGTAAAATATTTCTTAGTTTTATTGTTCTATTTAATTAATGCAATGTAAAAATTATTATAAAAAGAATGTATGGAATTTCGATTTCAGGTACCTTTTCTGTTACTTACAGTTTAGTATGACCTATTGATCTTTTATAACGGTTATATTTTGTTTTATACCTCTTCCCCCCTTAAGACAAAATTCTGGGGGACTTTTTTTCACTCCTAGATGTCTTCCTACTACATGATGGACAGCAGGATAAAACGGATTTGATCATTTGTTATAATTTAAGAACGCCAACAAAAATTAATGGTCGGGTGGACTATGAGATAAAAAAATACATTTAAATATTAATGAACGGAAAAATACAAAAGTAACTAATTTATGTAAAAAAACAAATCGGGTCTGAATGAAATGTTAGCAGCAACTATAAAATTAAAGTATTAATTGCATGTTCGTTATGATTTGCATTATTGTGAGCGAATTGTAGTTGGTCTTAAGTTTACGTGATAAACACAAGTTTGGAAAAAAAAAAATCTGGAAAAGCCTATGATAAGTTTTTAAATGACCATAAATTATGAACTCAATTTGCCGCGAAGATGTATGGTTCCGTTAGGAACATTCCATGGGACATATGCCATGATATGTATACTATCGCTTTACAGAATTTGAACCTTTTTAACGTTTGTAGATGTACTACGAATACACTACACACCACGAATTAAAATAGATCTTAATATTTGTTTATTTTGCAACAAAAGGAGGGAGAATTTTTCTAGAACTATGCAAAAGTGTATTTTTCCCCCAAAATTTGTCAGTTATATAAGTGTGATTTTTGGAAGTTAGGTATCTTACTTGGACATTCTATTATAAAGTCATTTCTCATAATGTCAGATAGTATTCGAATGGCTTTATCATGTTTTCAATAATAAAGGTTTGGTTTGTCACTCTACGGTCATCTTGTGCGCACGTTAAGCTAAACAGACCGGGACCTACAGTTTAAAGTGGATTCCGAACCACTACAAACATCCATGGCACCGCCAGGACTCGAACCCGAAACCTGTGGTACAGAATGCCAGAGCGCTAGCCACTCTTCCATCAGGACCCTCAATAATAGAAAAGACGCTGAAAGACAATGAAAACGTTATATGTATATGTATGAATCATCTCAAAAAAAGGCAGACGTTTATTTCAGCATTGCGAGGAAAATTAAAAGCGAAAGTGCAGAGTGGCCTTAAAATATTTTCTGTTTGGAAGCATCTGCAATTAAAATTAATGATTTTGGCGCTGTCGGAACCAAATATGGATCAATAATTACAAAAGCATAGAAAAAGGGATTATGAAAAATTTCATTAATGTTCGAATAATAACAAATGCACATTCAGAAATTAATAACATACAGTGTGAAATCCCAGAAAATAATCTTTATTAATCACTAACATATTAATGTGGATCATATGCAACATTTTCAGTGTACTGACCTGTCCTGTGTGTTAGGTATTGCATCGGATGTAGTATGACATCTAGTGCTGCACATAAACTATATCCCTGGATATATATGTAGTTTTACACCGGTTCCAATAGATTCATCCCGGTCGAACCTACAGTTTTGTTAGACTTCTCTACCAGTCTAAGAATAGAGAGTTTTTGCATACCGTACGTTAGTTACCGTAGGACGTCCGTTAGCTTTTTCTCCCTAGCGCGCATGCTCATAGGAAACTGAGCATGCGCGCTAGGGAGAAAAAGCTAACGGACGTCCTACGGTAACTAACGTACGGTATGCAAAAACTCTCTAATACCTGGACTTTTGCAGTGGGTGTCTAGGGGATTTGACATGCAAAACGCAGTAACGGGACGTTACTTTAAATAAAGCCATTTAATGAGACTACATTTTACAATGATATTTACATTAACAATTAATTAAGGGATAAATATATTCTCTCGCTGCTTGACGCAGCCTGCCCCAATCGCCCCTGCCAGCGTTCTTTCTCCTCCTTCATCTACGGGGTCCTGTCCCCTTCTCGTGGGGTCAGAGTTCAAAGTTGAATACTCCCCCACGTTGTAAACAGGCTCTGTCAAAGAAAAGCAACCGTGATGTGTCGCTGCCTGTTGATTACCACACAAACAAATCCTACATTTATAAGAGCCCATCTAGGTCTATTTAGTTAGATCTCTCTCATGGCTATTTCACAAAATATTGATTTTGTTCCAATAATATGGTGGCATTGATTTGTAACTTGAATCATTCATTTATATCAATATGCGTTGAATAAATTCCTTCATTTGCATATGCATAAGTTCATTGCATTTAAATCATAAAATAATTACTTTCCACTGATTATAATGTAGTGATATTTCTTGGAAAATCGACCTCTCTGACAGGAATTCTTTCCTTAGTATTATGCTTAAAATCCTCAAAAGCAGTAAGTTCAAGCTCTATAAGCGATGCAATGTTTTTATATCGACACAATTTCGATATTTAAAAAAAATAAAAGTCATAAATTTGGATCAAAATGGGGAATAATAATATTGTTTTTGTTTGATAGACAAAGCAATCTACATATTAATATAAATTTAAAAAAAAAAAAAAAAAAAAAAAAAAAAAAACAGAAACTAATGATGAATCTGACATTAAAATTCATGATGATGAAATAAAATTCATTCTTCTTCTGGGTGATGAAATAAAATTCATTGGTTCATTCAAAATTGGAATTTGACGCTTTGCAGTATTTATTATTCGATTAGATAAAAGATTTTGCTGTAACATAATAACAGTTATTGTAAGAAATAGGGATAGTTATGTTTTGGGATGTTATGCAATAAAAATTTCTTGAATGAAGACTTTTAAATATATGACTATGAAATCAATGTTAAGGAAATTGATTTTCTATTAACAAAAAATTAGTTGATAATTGCAGCATCTCAGACCATCGTTATAAATGTTATAACTACCGTTTATAGTGACCATTTTCGAATAGAAAATGGTAGGAACTTTTTGAAGCAAAACTGCATTATTAAAGTAATTTAAATATACTGCCGTGGAAATTTACATAGCCATTAACACAAAATCAATTTAAAAAGTTAATTTTAATACACTAACTAAATTCGAAACTGAAGCCTGTGGTACCAAAGGACAGAGCGCTTTCCAATTGGCCATCAAGCCGGTCGAAAAACGAAGAGATTCGATGGCGTTTGTGATGTTCAGGATTTTGCTTCGTTAGTCAGACTACATAGCGGAAGTTTTCCGGGTTTTCTCCCATTCGATAAGCAAATGCGAGATAGCACTTCCCCCCTACTTCAGCGTCACGGAACCAAGTCAGAATTTTATATATGAGTGCTCCATCGCAACAGAAGCTGCCTCCTCCATCCCCTCTTTTTTTTTTTTTTTCGTCTTTCCATGAGACCACACAGGTTCTTAGATTGGTCTAGATGTTGCTATCTGCCAAGTGGGATAAAAAACAACAAGTTATCTTTTAAAAATATTCTTTTGATTTTATCCAAACCCTCATGTAGCCACGATATCCAAATTTATTGCATTTGCATTCATTAACATCGTAGGAACCCTATTTTATTATTTTAGTAGATGAAATTCGAAATTCTGTATATTTCTATGTATAAGCCGAGAAGTTTTAATACTTTTTCTGAAGCTAAATTACGTGGGTCGGCTTAGATACAAATCCGCCAATCTTTCAAAAGACGTAGGTACTTTTTCGCATATGGTACATCGCCAAACACCACTAAATATAGCACGTTTTTATTTATGTAGCTTATATGTAGGAAAGAAAATAATAAGTAAAATTAGTTATATGTAAATAAGTTGTTTTGTTTTCGAAATTGTTTATAATGCTGGTTTGTTGCGTCGTAGACGAAACGAAAAATCTGATGATGAAATTTGTACTTGGCTAATGGTTGACTGGTTGACGTATTATTTTGGAGCTATTTAGCCCCTGGGGGCATTCATTTCCGTTATGAATACAGTTGAAACAATGAAAATTACCCAGAATATATTTCCAAATATAATAAAATTAACTTACAATCATAAACAAATAAAAAAAAATGTAAAATTAAATTAACATTTTGTGCAGACTTTTTAAATCATAATTGGGAACGTAAGAGTCAATCTCCTGGATTGCAGTATTTTCATGATTAATAAGCGTGTTAAAAAAATTTAATAGAGATGTGTTAAGAAAATCTTTTAAAGAAGGAATGTTAATAGCTTTATATGTATCAGAATTGCGCATGAACCATTTAGCAGAGGTTATTTGGCTGATAGTGATATTTCGTACTTGGCAAATGGAAAAGTAGCAAAACGTACACCAGAAATAATAATACTGTACCGTAAATATTAAACGTTACAGGAATTTGGAAAATTGGAAATTTGAATTTTGGATTTTTGGAATTTGGAAATTTTGAATTTTGAGTAAATATTTTGAAAAAAAAAAAAAAAAAAACACTCACATTATTTCGCAAATCTGCTTATATTCGGAAATACACGTTATATTTTATTCTTTACACTAATGAAGTATTTCTTCTGGGTCCTGTTGGCTGAGTGACTAGCGCTCTGGAGCTCGGTAACACAGGTTTCGGGTTCGAGTCCCGGTGGGGCCATGCATGTTTGTAGTGGTTCGGAATCCACTTTAAGCTGCAGGTCCCAGTCTAATATGACTGTTGGGAGTAGGTCTGACAACCCGTACAAAGTTAGGGTCACGGAACTAAGTCAGACTTCTATCTACGGATACTCCATCACAACAGAAGTTCCTCCCTCCTTCCCTCCTTCCATGAGACCACATGGGTTCTTGGACTTAGTGTAGATGTTGCTGTCTACCAAGTGGGATATGAAACAACAACAGTATTTCTTCTTTGTCACTCAGCCATATACCTAAATCCTGGCTGTGGCATGGATGTTTGTGAGTGGTTCGGAAACCACGTTAAACGGTAGGTCCTGGTCTAATTAGCTCAAAGTGTGCAAAAAATGACCGTAGAGCGACAAACCAAACCAGCCATTATACCTAGCTTATCGAATTATTCTTTGAACTGCTTGCATATTTTATAACTTTCTTGTGAAATACTTATCTATATTTTGCAACTAATTACTACTATGCTTTGGAGCTAATGATCTTAGATGTTTTGAATAACGATTTGCTTCAATCTATGAGGTATCTTTAATGGCATCACCAATATTGTTATTCTAATTTTTCTACTACGCGTTTTGTAAAGTTTTATGAGAAAAAAAAATTGAATCAATTAAACTAATTGTTTGATTAATTTTTTAATAACATAACTCGTAATAATTTTAATAATAAAACTTTGAAAACTTTGTGCCGCTTTGTACTTAATGCAATGGAGAACCAGATTTTATTTAGAAATGTTTGAATATGAATTATTTATATGAATTACAATTTTTTCTAAATAAGTAAATAACATGAAGAATTTTCCAAAATATTAATTCTAATAACAGAAATTGAGAAATTTTATACTATGTTGTAAAAATATACGTACATGAGAAAAAAAATTTGATATGGATGATAGAAAATCATAAATTAAATTAAATAAAACTCCCTTTTTAATATAGGCGATTTGAATTCTGACTGGAATTCATAACAAAAGAGAATGCGAATGGCAGTGATAAATTAATATTTATTTTAAAGAAAAGTTTTTGAAATGAATATTTTTTTTTTGTGTGGAGATTAACTGCTGTTTAAAAAATTATTTTTCGCTAGTTTCACTTATCTTCAAATATCTTATACCAGGTTTTTATTGTATCTTGTTTTCATTATAATAAAAAAAAAAACACAATTAAAAATCACGATCTGATATGTTCCATTGGCGATGGTATATAGCAGGGTACAGGTTGCTCAAGTTCAAATGTTTTGATTATAGTTTACTCAGGTTCAATGTTTTCTTTGACATCTAGAAAAAAGAAAGTCGTTTTCATATCCATTGTTGAATCTTAAGAGAGCATAGTAATTTTAAATTAAATAATTTTGAATGTAAAAATAATATAAAAAAAGATCTGTCTGTCTCTCTCTCTCTATATATATATATATAATAATAATAATAATAATTATTATTATTATAATAAGATAATAACATAAACATTTAAGAAAAGACGATATCGCAAACTTCAATTGTGAAATATCTGATTCAAAACAAGAATAATTAAAAAGTCATCAAATTTTTTTTGTTCTAATGCAGCTGGCAAACACGTCTTTGATGCCTTAATGCAAGCTCTGCAAATACGTTACTCACTTAGCACTACCCAGGAGGTGCGTGTAGTTTGAAGATAAGCTACGGACGCGGAGTAACAATACACCCGCAACGTTTCTGTTAGACCGGGACCTATGGTTTAAAGTGGATTCCGATCCACTACAAATATCCATGGCACCGCCGGGACACGAACCCTGTGGCACCGAGCGGCAGGACGCTAGTCACTCGGCCATTCAGGCCCCAGTCAGACAACTTGCAATCGTTATATTTTCTAGAGAAATGGATATCCCAATTATTATTTTTGTTTTTAAGAATTTTTTTTTTTTTTACCCATAAATATATGGGCATTGATTTTGGGAGAGGTGACTGGTTTCTTTGACCAGATTTAATTTTTTTAAATTTCTATCTTAAGCTTTTTTACACAGATTTAAATTTATTTCACAAGCTTTTTAATACATAATATTTATTTAAATTTTCTTTCATGAGTTAATAATTGCTTCATTAAATAATGCAGAATTGTTTTAAAAGATTGTCTATCTTTAATATTATATTTTAAATTGATTAATTTAATAATCAAATAATATTAAATATAATATTAAATACAAATTAAAACTAATTAATATTAAATATAATAAGAATTCATATTATATTATTTAAAGTTATCAGAAATGTAGATAGATATTACAAATAAAAGATTAATGTGAGCAATAGACAAAAATGCAAATTCCTCCGTTTTTGTCGCATATCGGTGGGTTTCGTATTCCACTGACGTATGCCACAAACATTTTAGCAATGAAGGGAGTGTATTGACCTCCAGTGACCTTTAGAGGTAGCTGTTCCGCATTTGCGTATTGTATGGGAGAAAACCGGATAGATAGTTTATGTATCGATATGAGAAACTTTACTCACATTGTCACAATCGCAATCGAACTTCCATGTTTCTGACAGCAGTGACTGCTACGCGCCGGCAGTGGATTCAAACCTCAGCCCTCCACAACTCTGGCTATAAACGTTACCATTGAGACACGAGTCGGGCAGACAAGTTCATTGAACCTTTATTTTCGTTCAAGGAAAGTTTGTTAACAGAATTAATCATTCAAATATTTTTCTTTATCGTCTGAACAACAAAAATAATTTTAATTTTAAAATTTAAATAATAAACAATTTGTTTATGTTTCTTATAGCTTTATAAATAACGATTTCTTTTTAAATTCGTAAAACATTATTGTTTAAAATGTTATTATACACTATCTGGAAGAAAGTGACGGGACACCCCTCGAAAAGTAGAAAAGTCGACAATACAGCTGACACATGCGCAATAATAGGTATCACGTGTCAGCCATATCCTATAAATACTCTGTGGAGTCGACTAGAGTTGTTTTTTTGTCAAGATGCCGCCACGGGAAGAGTTGTCTGAGTTCGAGAAAGGTGTGTTGGTTGGATTGCATCTTGCCAAGGTGTCAATTAGGGAGATATTCCGTCTCCGTAACTGCTCAAAATCAACTGCAGCACGTGTTGTGTGTCGCGAAAAGACTGAGGGACACTGTCAGAACAAACCCCCAAGTGGACGACCTACAGTTCTCACCAGCAGGGACCGGCGGGTGCTCGGTAGGGAGATTCAAAGTAACAAAGTATCCGTCAAACATCCATGGATAACATCGCTAATAAGCTTAGACAAGCCACAGGTGTGGCCGTTTCGACCAAGACTCTTCGTATCGAGGCCCATAAGTTAGGTTACACTGGACGTTCGCGGCCCATAAGCCTTTGATTTCGAAAACCAAACAAGAAAACTCAACTTCGATGGGCCAAAGACCACCGTACTTGGACTCTGGATGACTGGAAACGCGTCCTTTGGAGTGACGAGTCACGATTTACCCTTTTCCGTTCTGATGAACGTGTTTGGGTATGGCGCTTACCAAGAAAACGCCTTTTGCCCGAGTGTGTCGTTCCAACTGTAAAGTTTGGTGGAGGAGGATTGATGGTATGGGCCTGTTTCTCCTGGTATGGGGCTGGCCCACTGGTGAAGGTTGATGGTGCGATGAATGCCGATAGATACTGTGATATTTTCGACAATCATGTCCTTCCTACCTTGTGGGAAACGTACGGTATGGATGATTGCTGGTCTCAAGACGACAACGCAACATGCTATTTTGCAAGGAGGATTCTTGATTGGTATGTGAACAACAACGTTAAACGCATGGAGTGGCCGGCTCAGAGCCCTGATCTTAACCCAATTGAACATTTCTGGGACGAATTGGACCGTCGGTTGATGGCCTGCACCCCACTCCCCAAAAGCAAGCCTGAACTATGGAACTTCCTGTTAAACATTTGGAAGGAAATTCCTCTTGCCACTATGGCTAATTTAGTGGAAAGCATGCCCAGAAGGGTTGCAGCTGTGATCGCAGCCAAAGGAGACCCTACCTCCTATTAATTTTAATAAATATGGGTTTATGCCATTATAGTGTCGTGTCCCGTCACTTTCTTCCACATAGTGTATTAATGTTAAATATTATTGTGCAATAATTTTTTTAATTTATGAGGCTGTTGCGCCAGTGAAGTAGAATAAGAATAAGATTTTTTTAAATTTATGTCTCTTTCCTGCTTGTATTTTTTGTTGTTGTTGTTCAAAATAGGTGGGCTTCATGTTTCTCTTATGTACACGATAAAAAAACTCACCGATAAGGGACAATCAGAAGACTTTTAGGTGTAATTGTCCCACATTTGCTTGTCATACAGAACTCACAACATTTGTAATATGACTATCAACGTGAGACGCTTTACATACTCTTTACACTCGTCATCACTCATCAAAACAGTGACTGCAACAGTTGCAGCCAGCGGTATCATACCTGAATTCTCATTCACGCTAGCTACCGTAATCATGTATTATATGTATTAAAGTATTATATGTATTATTATGATATGTTATATTATTATGATTACGTATTATGATACGCTACCACCGTGACACTGAAGAAGGAAGGCAGTACCTTCCGGGAGGACTTTTAGGGGGAACTAACCCGCATTTGCATATGGTATGAAGAAAACCTGGTGACTCCTACCTGGTAGTCCGACAAACGAGGCAAGATACTGAACATCATAAACGCCATCGATTCCTCATTTTTTTAAACAATGTCTACAACAATGCCACCAGCGGATTAAACCTCCGCCCTCATGCTCATCAACTGAGCATTGCTACTAAGCCACGAGTCGGGCCAGTTAATTTTTAAATTTACCTTAATATTTGCAAATGTTTATAAATAAGTTACTAATTTTTACTAGTAATTTATTTGTACAAAGTAAATAATTTTCTTATAAATAAATGAATAATAAAAAATATATTTCAATATAGATAGACATTTATTTATTTATATAAAAAATATATATTTCGGCATCGTTTAAAATTTAAAATTCTCTTATATTACTATTTAAAATAAAATAAAAATTAATTAATAATAATAAAAATTAATAAAAATAATTTAAAATAGTTATAATTTAATAAATTTTTTTAATTTTTATAAATTTTTTTAATTTTTATAAATAATTTTTATTTTTATAAAGTATAAGAATAAGAAATAAATAATTTTCTTATTTTTAAATAACAGTATATGAGAATTTCAAATTTTAAACTGATAAAAGAGATAAGATGCAGAAATATATATTTTTTTCAAAGGAGGATTATTCTTTACACTCTTTTATATATATATATAGTCCTGATCGTAGACCGTTGCGGGGGTATTGTTACTCGTCGTCCATAGCTTATCTTCAAGCTGCACGCACCTCCTGGGTAGTGCTAAGTGAGTAACGTCGGTGCAGCACTTGCCTTAAGGCATCAAAGACAATTATCTAAGTGTTTGCCAGCTTCATTAGGAAAAAAAATGTTTATAAATAAATAAATTGCTTATTTTTATTATTATTATTTAGTATATGAGAATATCAAAATTTAAACTGATCAAAAGATGCAGAAATATATATATATATATATATATAATAAAAATGAATGAATGAATAAATATATGTATATTTATATATAATAAAAATGAATATATATGTATATAATTATTTTCATTTTTAAATTCCGAACACCGTCAACCTAAAATACAACCCAAGCTCACTATTCCAATACAACAAAATCAGCTTCAATATAAAAACTGAGCATTAAAACAAGCAGCAAACGAAACTACAAGGCATCTTAAAAACACATCTCGCATTTCAAAAAATAAAAAAATAAAAAAAAATCGGCGTTTCACCAGGTTTGCTTCGATCTAACTACAACAGGTGATAAACGATCCCCAAAATCGAGTCTGTAACTTTCGCTTGTTTTCCAAAAAAATCGCGCCAAATTTCTCGCCAAGCCGAACTTTCACTGACTAGGAGAAAGTGACAGTTATATTCAGGACTGAAGCCGGCGGTCCACTTGAACTAAGAGGGGCATAGTAGACAAGTGTTTCTATATTGACTCCGCTGGTGACCTCTAATAGGAAACATAACAAGGATTATTATTATTTATATTATTTCATTTTGATATGAAATATGTGATATAAGTTTTTTTTTTCATAAAAGAAAAAAAAGTAGAAGGTAAGTTTTTTCTGTTTGTTTGTTTTCTTAGGGAGAATGTTTAAATGATTATATTCCTATGTTTTTAAAATTTTTATATGGATTTTGATACTTGTGGATGATATAAATATTTCAGAAATAAACCTAGAAGTTATTGAAATTGTTATAATAATAATAATAATAATAAGGCGAAGAAGAAATAATTTTTGAAATGCTTCTGTAACATTTGACAGTTTCTCTACGGCCTGATGGCCACTTGGCTCTGGCCTTTGGTATCACAGCCTTCAGGTTCGAATCCTGGCTGTGGCAATGTTTATTTGGTTCGGAATCCACGTTATACTATAGTCCCAGTATATATATAGAATACATTTATATATATGTATTCATGGACAAATGACTTATTAATGAATATTATTCTTTTTATCAATTGTTATTTTCTTTAGGAGAATGTTTAAATTATATAATCTTATGTTTTTAAAATATGTGTATTTTGAGTGGTTTTAATACTTGTAGATGATATTAATATTTCAGAAATAATAAAGAAGTTATTGAAATTGTTATAATAATAATAAGAAGAAATAATTTTTGAAATGCTTCTGTAACATTTGACAGGTCAGTTTCTCTGTGGCCTGTGGCTAGCGCTCTGTTTAGCATCGATGTTTGTGGTGGCATGGATGTTTGTTAGTGTTTCGGAATCTACATTAAGCTGTAGATCCCGATCTAATTAGCCTAAAGTGCGCACAAAATGACCGTAGAGCGACAAACCAAACCTCTCTTTATATATATATTCTTGGATAGATTTATTAATTAATATTATTCTTTTTATCAATTGTTATTTGTTTTCGAGAATGTTTAAATTATTATATTTTTATGATTTAAAATTTTTTGTGTATTTTGAGAGGTTTTTATACTAGATAATATAAATATTTCAGAAATAAACCTAGAAATTATTGTAATTTTTGAAGTGTTTCTGTAATATATGACAGGCCAGTTTCTCTGCGGCCTGATGGCCAATTGGCTCTTGCCTTTGGTATCACAGGCTTCAGGTTCGAATCCTGGCTGTGATACGGATGTTTATTTGGTTCGTAATCCACATTATACCCCAGTATAGTCCCGGTATATATATAGACCGCATTTATATATATATACACATAAATGTGTTTTTGGACAGATTACTTATTAATTAATATTATTCTTTTTATCAATTGTTATTTGTTTTCGCAAATGTTTAAATTATTATATACTCATGTTTTTACAATATGTGTATTTTGGGAGATTTTAATACTTGTAGATAATATAAATGTTACAGAAATAAACCCAGAGGTCATTGATATTGTTATAATAATAATAATAATAATAATTTTTGAAATGCTTCTGTAACATTTGACAGGTCAGTTTCTCTTTCTTTCTCTGCAGCCTGATGGCCTTTGGTACCACAGGCTTCAGGTTCGAATCCTGCCGGTGGCATGGATGTTTGTTAGTGATTCGGAATCTACGTTAAGCTGTAGTAAAATTTTGAAATTGTCCTGTTTATTTCAATGCTTTGATTTTGAACAGTTAGAATTTAAACGTAAAGTAAAATTATTTATAACTATCAGATTTTTTTCCAAAATTCATAAAATTAAAGAAAATTAATTTAAATCCTTTTTATTTCTAAGATGTAAAGAAATGCATTAATATAAAATTACATTTAATAATTTAAGTTTTTTTTCTGTGAAGTATAAAAACAATGCTTTGATTTGTTTGTCAGTCTACAAAACAATTTACTCCCAAAATGAAATTGAATTTTTGCAAGTATTTTTAATTTAAAAAAAAAAAAATTTACTTGTAGACTTAAATCAATTTATTTGAAGATATATGCCTGATTTTAAAATTATTTTTGATAAATGTATACTGCAATAGAAATAAAAATTATCATATTTTTAAAATAACTTTTAAAATTTTTTAATTATGTTTAAAAAATAAAAATGTAATGTAAATACCTTGCTAAAAATTCAGAAGATCAAATATTCAATTAAACACATGTGCTCCAATTCATAAATAGAGATAAAATAAAAATGAATTATATCATTTAACAATAAGATAACCATCATTTTTCATTTCTCTCCTGAATCTATTAATTAATTAATATTGTATAGCTTTCATTGCGATAAAATTTTGATATTATACTGTTTTTTCGATGCTTTAATTTTTATTTAAAAGATGGAGAAGTCTTTTGTAATATTTCCGCCATTTTACAATTCCAACTTGAAATTATTGGAAGTCTTCGAAATCTTGACATATTTAATTATTTTTGCACCTTATTCCTGTGATCTGGACTATTGCTAATATAATATAATGGTGACTATACATACTCTTTAAATTATTTATTATATTCTCATATTAATGTATTTTACACATAGAAAAGATATAAATAAATTATAAAAAGAAAGAAATAAAAAAAAAAAAAAAAAAAAAAAAAGACTAGTGCTCTGGCTTTTTGGTACCACAGGCTTCACGTTTGAAGTCTGGCGGTGGTATGGATGTTTATTAATGGTTCGAAATCCACTTTAAGCTGTAGCTAATATAATATATTGCTAATATAATATAATGGTGACTATACATACTGTTTAAACTATTTATTATATTCTCATATTAATATATTTTACACATAGAAAGATATAAATAAATTTAAAAAAGAAATAAAAAATGACTAGCGCTTTGACCTTTTGGTACCACAGGCTTCACCTTTGAAGGCTGGCGGTGGTATGGATGTTTATTTGGTTCGGAATCCACTTTAAGCTGTAGGTCCCGGTCTCATACGACCGTAGAGCGTCACAGAGCCTATTCAGACTTCTCACCCATCATTATTTATATATTTTTTCTATCTGCATTTTTTTTGTTGAACATAGGCAGGCCTGATGTTCCTCTTATGTATACGATGTAAAACTCGCCAAGGCTTCAGGTTCGAATCCTGGCGATAGCATGGATGCTTATTAGTGGTTCGAAATCCACGTTAAACTGTAGGTCCCAGTCTAATGCCCAAAGTTGGCAAAAATGACCGTAGAGGACAAACCAAACCCATCCATATACTTGTTTATTCCATGTTATTTGGCCACAATTTCTCTTGATATATTTATATATCTATATATCTCTCTGTATATATATTTCTCTTGATATGATAAATTTTATCTATCGGAATTTGAGAATTAAAAAAAAAAATGTAGCAGAATTTCAAACATCGTTCTTTGGATTCATTAGGATGAGCCATGCTCAATTTGATGCGTTTGTTTATTATTGCAGGTGTGGGGGTTATTGCTATTTTATTTTTTACGGTTTAAAGTTTGACCACATTAAGAATTTGAGAGTTAAAATTTAAAGAATTTATCACGGATCTGAAAAAACAAAATGTTTTAAAATATTTTTATACAACGAAATAAACATTGAAACAAGTTTTTTCAACTTTGATTTACGATATATAGTCATTGTTTTATACCTTAAAGTTATTGGAAAACTTAATGCAATTATTTTTTTCAATTATTAGTTGATAATTACTTTCAATTAAAACACCTTCTAAATTCACAAATATTCACTTATTTTAAAACGTTTTCATATGATTAATATAAAACCATTTCTCATCGTTACGCTTTCCGCTTATGCAACATTCCAGGCCAGTAGGTGATGGCCAGTTGATTAGGGCTCTAGCCTTTGGTACCACAGGCTCCAGGTTCAAATCCCGACGGAAGCATGGATGTTTGCTAGTGGTTCGGAATTCACTTTAAACTGTAGGCTCCGGTTTAATTAGCCTAAAGTGCGCCAAAAATGACAGTAGAGCGATAAACCAAATTTAGACTTACGATATACACTCAAGAGCTAAAACATTATGACCAGCCCTACATTTTGCAATGAACTCGCCTGGATGACGTGGAAAGCACGTGATCAGGTGGAAGTGGTATTAAGTGGTGGTATTAATCCATGCCAAGGCGGGTTGAAGCTGTGCTGCGCGCCAAAGGTGGACCAACTCGTTATTGACAGATGGTCATAATGTTTTGGCTCTTGAGTGTATATAGTCCATGTTTTTTACATTAAAGTTATGGAAAACTTAACGCAACTATTTTTTTCAATCATAAGTTGATAATTATTTGTAATTAAAAATATCATCTAAATTCACAAATTTTATTTTAAACGTTTTCATAATATTAATATAAAACAGTTTCTCCTTTGTGTTTTCAACTCGTAGGCCATATAATTCTTTTTAAATAGTGACTCCTAGTCTACAAGAAATAGGGGAATTAAGGATTAACTAAGTATCTTAACCTTTTGGAGACGCTGCTTAATTGTTTCTAGGTGGCTAATAAGAACTTCACAGTGACCTCAAACTCAGTAAATGACTTCCTCTGAATCGGACATCAACAGGAACAAATTTTACGATTCTTTTTTCGCTCATGTTTTAAATCCTCCTTTCGGAAACTGTGAAATTGAGCTTTTAACACCGGACACGCTTCTTTAAATGAAATATGTGGTACTTTTCTTTGAGGATTAGGTTTGAAATCATTAGTTATAGGACGTGGTACTATAAAAGTTGCCGTATTTATAATAATAATAATAATAATAATAATAAATAAATAAAAAAGATATTCGCTTGTTTCTAAATGTGAAATCGGGCTTGATTGTTTCTCGCCTTGTCGTTAACGGATGATCTTCTAGTCACGCTTTCTGTTTATACATTATGCTGATGGCCAATTGGTACCACAGGCTTCAAATTCGAATCCTGATGGAAGCATGGATGTTTGTTGGTGGTTCGGAATCCAGTTAAACGGTAGGTACCGGTCTAATTAGCCCAAAATGTATAAAAAATGACCGTATAGCGACAAACCAAACCTAATTTAGATTTCGATATATAGTCCATGTTTTTTACATTAAAGTTACGGAAAACTTAATGCAACCATTTTTTAAATTATATGTTGATAATTATTTGTAATTAAAAATACCTACTAAATTCACAAATATTCATTTATTTTAAAACGTTTTTATAAGGTTAATAATAATATAATAATAATAAAACCAAAACAAAACTTTCTCATTTGCGTTTTAAACTCGTAGGTCATATAATTTTATTTTTTAAATAGTGACTCCTAGTCTTCAAGAAATAGGGGAATTAAGGATTAACTAAGAACCTTAACCTTTTGGAGACGCTACTTAATTGCTTCTAGGTGGATAATAAGAACTGTACAGTGACCTCCAACTCTGTAAATGACTTCCTCTGAATCGGACATCAACAGGAACAAACTTTGCAATTTTTCTTTCGCTCATCTTTTAATCCCTCTTTCGGAAACTGTGAAATTGAGCTTTTTAACACCGGACACGCTTCTTTAAATGAAATATGTGATACTTTTTTTTTGAGGATTAGGTTTGAAATCATGAGTTATAGGACGTGGTACCATAAAAGTTTCTGTCTTTATAATAATAATAAATAGATAAAAGTAATTCGGATGCTTTTAAATTGGAAATCAGGCTTGATTGTTTCTCGCCTTGTCGTTAACGGATGATCTTCTAGTCACGCTTTCTGTTTATGCGATACTTAAGCGCTACAAAGAACTGTAAAGTTTTTTAAAGTTTTGAGAAGATTTTAAACAAACTGCTTTGGTGGCCTTTTAAATGAGCAGAATGATACTTGACAGTTTTTTAACTGGTAAAGGATATAAATGATGGTTTTATGGAATGATTATAATAAATTTGCTACTTAATTAAAATTTCAGAGTTATTATTTTTGGTTATTTTTTACGAAGTGAAAGATCATGTCAACATTTATGTATATGTGTTTTTAATGAATGCTTTTTTTTTTTTTTTCTTTAAGTTGATCATCACGTAAGGCATAATTTGAATTATTTTATCCATCATAACTTATTTTATCCATTTAACTTAGTAATTTAAAAGTGGATAAAATAATTGCATAGAAATTTGTTTCCGTTATAATAGTTTTGTTAGAAGTTAAATACATAATAAAATTGATTTAAAACGATTTATGGTAATATTTTTTTCAAAATTATTTTAGTATTAAATAATTTTTTTTGTCATTTTGTAGACTTAGCGATTTCCAGTTCCAGTAATTTTATGTTTCTATTTAAAATATTTAGGAATATTTTCATAGTTTATATCAGCCATTGATTATACTAAATAATATAAAAAAAATTCGTCAGAACAATTGCTTTTTTTCCCAGAATTTCCATTTTGTAATCAATACGTTCATTACACTTTGAATTTCTTCCCTTGTTGGTATTTCGATTCAATTGCCCATTCAAATATTTTTTTAATTCTTCAAAGATCACTGTTTAGTAGTTCAGAGAATCTACATTAAAATGTAGGTCCCGGTCTAATTATCCTAAAGTGTGCACAAAATGACGGTAGAGCGACAATCAAAGTTCACTGCTTTAAATATCGTTCGCTTCTTTTATGCAACCCGTTAGCTATAGTCTTTGTTAACATTACTCGAACTTCTGTGTCTAATCCTCAGTATCATGCAGTGCTGAGTAGTTTACTGGTGGATGCAGGGAAAGGGGAGCTTCTGTTTTGATGGGACACCTTAAATAGAAGTCTGACTTGGTTGCTAAAGAAGGAGATCAGTGACTTCAGAAAAGAATAAATTTATTACAAATTATGTTCAATAAATTTGATCTCATTTTTTTAGTATTTTTACTATGTAAATATCTACATTAAATCCTTAACGGATTATGCCGGGAATACTCGTGCCTCGTTTTTTCAAAATACCATGAGCTAACTCATGAGAAAATTTTTATTTCTGGACAAAATAAATAAACGTGTATGTTGGACTATCTTATATTATAAATCAAACATGTATTAATTTGTGTTATCGTACATCTGGCAGAAACGTCTCCGATTTTATGCGCGGCCTGGTGGCCAAGTGACTAGCGCTCTGGCCTTTGGTATCCCAGGCTTCAGGTTCGAATTTTTGCTGTAGCATGGATGTTTTGTAAGTGGTTCGGAATCCACTTTAAACTGTAGGTCTAATTAGCCCTCATGTGCACAAGATGACCGTAGAGCGACAAACCAAACAAAATCGATTTTATGCTGTTTTGCAGACATTTGACTTCACGTAATTTAGTACTCAAAGGATTGGCAAAGAGTTGTTTATTACTTGTATTTTCGTTCCAGCTCTTCAAAATAAGCAAAAGTGAATACATTTTCCAGTTTTGAATTTTGGCAAGAAAAAAGAAATGTGAACAAAACTGCAATTAAAAAAAATTTGATCTAATCTATTAAAGGGTTAAAATCTTACGCAGCCTTTTTTTTTACATAAAATCATTATAAATACATTTATCTTCTTCCAAAGTGAAATCTTGGCCAAGAAATCTTTGGTGTTGAAGTTCAAGTTTAGATTTAGGAGTAGATTTTATGTTTCTTAAAAGAAAATAAAGAACTTCAGATTTTCCACCCTTAAATGCGAAGAACGATCTTATGTCAGATAACCAAGAAAAGATAATTTTTTTTGCAAGGTGTGATTATGTTATGGATAGAAGTTTGGGAGGATTAATTAGACAAGTAGGCTATGATTTATGGCTTCTCGCTGGCTCTTGGATGTATAAAACGTGTTTTACACTTTAACATCTATGAAAATTACATTACAGGTTTCTGGTCAATTTGTTATACGGGGTATCTCAAAAAGAAATTCTGATAGTAATTTCCAAAACATCGGTTAATTGATTACTTTCATGGTATTTTCCAGTTATTTTTCATTCATATTTTCCGTTACAACATTTACCATTTTTCTGAAAATCAAAAGAATGATCTAAGAAATAAATCTTTTTCACTTTCGTTTTTGGGAATGCATAAATTTGCTATAGTATTTAATAATTTATTTTTTATTTCTATGTATTTATTGCATAATTACATTTTCCTTCTTTAAGAAACAGAATGGTTTTCTTTACATACCAGTCCAAAATAAGGATTTTGGGTGCATTATGTTTTATTAAAGATGTATAGCACCTTAATCTAAAACAGGGGTGGCCAACCCAAATGATCTTGCGGGCCATTTTGGAAATGCAACATAAATCCGCGGGCCGCATGTAAAATTATATATCCCCATATTAGATTTAAACCCATTATAGACATTTTCTAAGTGAAAAATTGAAACATGATGAGTTATTATTGTTGTGTTTACTATTATTCTTACATATAAACATAGATAATATAATAGTAATGATTCTAAACGCATATGGTAAACAAATATATAACACTAAAAATGAAATATAAAAAATATATAAATATAAATGAAATCAATAAAAAATATTTATTTTACAAGTGCGATATTTGTTTCTCCACTTTTTCACTTAGATTTTGCTTATCGATCTCAGTTTGGATATTTTCGCATCGTAATTGTTGTTGCAGGTTAGCTTCTGTTCATTTCGGGCAGAGGGGGAAAAAAACACGATTCGCAGGTGTAAGTTGAACCAAAAGTGCTAACAATTTCAACTAAGAGTCTGGTTTCCTCTGCTATCAACAATCAACTGTGTGGATCTAGGGATGGTCACTGAGGTTCACTTAAGTGAAACATAGAACCTGTTATATTAGATGTTCCAAGATATGCAGAATAAAATTTAATTATCTGCGAATTTATAACTGTAAACTCATCAATAAAATAGGCAATATCTGTCATATATTGGAAAGAACGTTATTTAAAATCAAAGTTAATTTTTCATGATTTCGCCATTTAATTTTTGAATATATGGATGCACACACAATGCATTTTTTTTAATACATTGATTTTCACATTTTTGGCTATTATAAAATAAATATATTTTGTAAAATATTCTGGTGGGCCGCAAAAATATTCAAGGCGAAAAATACCGCAAAATATATTGTATGTCTTTTAGGGCCAAGAAACCTTGGACGATTACCAGAATTTTTCATCTATTCTCTAAGAAAATATTGTACCAAATGCTTCAGGTTCAAACTCTGACAGTGGCATGCATGTTTGTTAGTGGTTCGGAATCCACGTTAAACTGTAGATCCCGGTCTAATTAGTCCAACGTGTGCAAAAAATGATCGTAGAGCTGCAAACCAAACCTAAGGAAATGTTGAAAAACTAGAATATATTTGATTATGCTAATACTTTTCAATTATAGTGTGCATTTTTACAAGTAATCAGTCCCATTAGAATGTTTTTTCTTCCATGTTTCAAAGCAATGGAAATGAGATTTGTTTAAGAATTTTTAAAATACAGTTTTCTAAACTTTAACAAATAAAAGTAGAAAAATAACACTATAAACTAAAAAGATTAAAAAATTTTTTTTTTTAAAGTATACTTCTTTTTTTAAAAAAAAAAAATAAGTTGAAAAAATAATTTTTGAAATTAAGTTGAATAGTTGATTTGTAGAATTGACTCAATCTTTACAAAATGAGTCGCTCTTTAGATACATACCGAAAATATTATTAACATATTTTTTGATATGTGAACAGCTTTTGATAATGGCTTAAAATTTTTTTGTTTGTAAGTATACACAAAATCTGATTATAAATTAATTTTTCAAATTAAATATTAATTTATTTACAATTTTTTTCTGTTTTGATAGGGTAAAACATGCATATTTCTAATTGCAGAAAAAATGAAACAAAACTTAATTGTTTTTGAAAAATGTTATTACTTTCAATTTTGGGGACAGATTTCATTCACTTTTCCATCTAGACAGTTCATCGAATAGATTTCATTCTTTGTCCCATCTAGACAGTCGATTAGATTTCATTCATTTAAAAAAATTGAATGAATTTTATTCCATCTATGCAGCCAATCAATTAGATTTCATTCATTATTCCATCTATGCAGCCAATCAATTGGATTTCATTCATTATTCCATCTATGCAGCCAATCAATTGGTTTCATTCATTATTCCATCTATGCAGCCAATCAATTGGATTTCATTTTATTCCATCTATGCATTTGGATTCATTCATTATTCATCTATGCAGCCAATCAATTGGATTTCATTCATTATTCCATCTATGCAGCCAATCAATTTGATTTCATTCATTATTCCATCTATGCAGCCAATCAATTGGATTTCATTCATTATTCCATCTATGAATTGGATTTCATTCATTATTCCATCTATGCAGCCAATCAATTGGATTTCATTCATTATTCCATCTATGCAGCCAATCAATTGGATTTCATTCATTATTCCATCTATGCAGCCAATCAATTGGATTTCATTCATTATTCCATCTATGCAGCCAATCGATTGGATATTCAAATCTATGCATATTTCCATCTATGCAGCCAATCGATTGGATTTCATTCATTATTCCATCTATGCAAATCAAAATTCAATTCCATCTATGCAGCCAATCGATTAGATTTCATTCATTATTCCATCTAGACAATTAATCGAATAGATTTAATCCATTGTTCCGTTTTTCAGAATATTTAAATAATTCCATTAAATATCAGTGTATTTACAATTTTTTTTCGGTTTTTATAGAATAAAATAAGCATATTTCTAATTACTTTAATAATAATTAAATAAATAAATGCAACGAAACTTATTTGTTCAATTTCCATTTTGTGAACAGATTTCATTCAATGTTCCATCTAGACAGTCATCGAATAGATTTCATTCAATGTTCCATCTAGACAGTCATCGAATAGATTTCATTCAATGTTCCATCTAGACAGTCATCGAATAGATTTCATTCAATGTTCCATCTAGACAGTCATCGAATAGATTTCATTCAATGTTCCATCTAGACAGTCATCGAATAGATTTCATTCACTTGTTCCATCTAAACAGTTCATCGAATATATTTCATTCATTATTCCTTTTTCCAGAATCTTCTAATAAAAATTCTGTTAAATATCAATTTATTTATAATTTCTTTCGGTTTTTCTAGAGTAAAACATGCATATTTCTAATTACGTTTTGAAAAATATTACTACTTTCCATTTTGTGAATAGATTTCATTCATTGTTCCATTTTCCAGAATCTCCATTGTATGATTTTATCACGTAAGATTCTCTTATTTGCTCATCTTATCTTAAAAGTGTCAGGTAAACAGTTGAAACTATCTATTGTAAGTTCCTTTTTATGTTGTATTTATTTTGAACTGTAACAAATCGGTTTCAACATTTGGCGAGTTTATTATATAACTGAAAATGGTTCAAGGACTGAATAATTCTATATCAATCCCAAGACATGTCAATTTTTTATGACTAATCAACTGATTTTATCATGTTTACGTTCTATTTTACAAACCACGCTTTTCTTAATAAATAACCAAGAACTTTGAAAAAATTACTGTTTTTAGCAAGCAATGCTTTTAAGAGGAAGTTTACCAAAAGGATTAAATAACCTATTTTTTTTTAAATAAAAATTTATGGATTGACAGTTGATAAATTAATTTATTAATTATTTATTTTTGTGAACAGGTGGGCCTATTCTACATTAATCAACTTTTGGCAGTTTACATTTAATTAATCTTGTTATATGTGTGTTAAAAATTACATACTATACACTCAAGAGCCAAAACATTATGACCACCTGTCAATAACGAGTTGGCCCACCTTTGGCACGTAACACAGCTTCAACCCGCCTTGGCATGGATGTCACAAGTCCTTGGTAGATGGCCGGAGACAGATTGTACCAGATGTTTAAGCAACGGTCATGCAAATCCGAGATATTGCGAATTGTTGGTCTTTGAACTCTGAGCTGCCGTCCCAGGACATCCCAAATGTGTTCTATCGGATTGAGATCCGGTCAGTTAGGCGGCCAGGACATTAACTGGAATTCAGCATCATGTTCTTGGAACCACTCCAACACAATTTTAGCCTTGTGACAAGGGGCGTTGTCCTGTTGGAACATTCCATTTCCAACTGGAAAAACAGAGGCCATGTAAGGATGCAACTGGTCCTCAATGATGTTCAGATAACCTGTAGCATTCATGGTCTGCTCTACCACAACCACGGGTCCCAGAGACACCCAAGAGAACGTCCCCGAAAGCATAATACCGCCACCACCGGCCTGTGTATGACCTACTGTACATTTAGGGAGCAACTGTTCGCCTGGAAGACGGCTTATCCTGACAAGGCCATCGGTTTGATGAATGACAAACCGTGATTCATCTGACCAGGCAACTCTCTTCCACTGATCCATGGACCAGTCACGATGTTTCGGGCCCAGCGCAGGCGCAGTTGGCGGTGACGCTTGGTCAGCAAAGGCACTCGAGTGGAACGTTTGCTGCATAGCCTCATATCCAACAGTGTCTGCTGAACAGTGTGCTCCGATACTATTCTACTTGGCCCTGCATTGTATTGGGCTGTCAGCTGAGCCACTGTCTGGCTCCGGTTTTGCTTCACCATGCGAGACAGTCTCCGACGACCTTTTTCTTTGATAGCGTGTGGACGTCCAACACCATGTCGTCTACTGCTGGTTTCACCGTCATTCATCCACTTTGCATAAATACTAACAACTGTAGATCGCGAACAACCCACGAGTCGTGCAATTTCGGAAATACTTGTTCCGAGCCTTCGAGCGATTACAATCTGCCCTCTATCAAAGTCGTTTAGATCCGCAGCCTTTCCCATCACACACAGAAGTAAGTGAAAGAATGATTCTTCAGACTCTCCAGCAGTAGTTAAATACCACTTCCACCTGTTCACGTGCCTTCCATGTCATCCAGGCAAGTTCATTGCAAAATGTAGGGGTGGTCATAATGTTTTGGCTCTTGAGTGTATATGGTATCTATGCGATGATGTTAACGTCAGTACCATGAATCAGTCATACCATGAGTCAGTATCTGTGCCACTTGATTTATATAGTATACATAGTATCTGTACCACTAAGTAAAGTATTACAGGCCATTCTGTGAATGAATTTCGGTTTCTATTGTACTGATATTTTAACATACTTTTAATTGCTAATTAATATAAAACAACGTAAGATGAACAGGGTGATTATAATTAAAGTCCCTCTTTCAAAATGCTGTAAAAAAAGAACCACTCAGCACAATGAGTTCAAATTTGAACTAAAGATACTTGAAGAAATTGAAAGCAGTATGGTATCAAAAAAAAGTTCCATCGATTTTTCCGATCCAAATTGGTATGCTTGCCGTGGTGGATGAGCTTTCCACTAACAGTGTCACAACTGTTCAATGACTTGGAAATAATTTTTTTCCTTCAAAAAACCGAAACAATCAAGCACATTGAACACTACAGTTGGTGTAATGTGCAACTCATGCCAAATACGTTTAAATTTCGATTCAACATATCACTGGTAGGCGAATTCAGTTTCTTTATGCCGCATACAACACCATCTATTAATACACCTTGGAACTGGGTTTTGATGCCGTATCGCTTCCCCCTTCTTCAGTTCAAATTTGAACTCCTTGTGACGAATGTTTCTTTTTTTTTTAGAGTATTTTGAAAGTGAGACTTTAATTATAATTACCCTGTATTTATTGTAAAGCACTCAGTTCACAGTATGAATAACATATTACGAGAGCGACTGGAGAAGTCCATGTAAAAATGTCTTTGGGCTAAATGAGTGGATAAATCTTTTCTCAGCAAAGCCTAGTTTTAGATTTATTGACTTCATCTAATGCTTATCTAACTTGTTGACCCTTTCTCAATAAGCAGCCGGATGGCTAATTGGCTGGCGCTCTGGCCATTTGTACCACAGGCTTCAGATTCGAATTCTGGCGGTGGCATGATGTTTGTGTGTGATTCTGAATCCACATTAAACCTATAGGCCCTGGTCTTAATTAGCCTAAAGTGTGTGCAAAATGACCGTAGAGTCACAAACCAAATCAGACTTGACCGCTAGCCTATTTTCCATGTAATCGACGATCGAACTTAATTGTTTTGAAAGACTTCTGTATTTTGAATTTACATTAAAATCTATAACATGATCATGATCTAGTTTAATAAAAAAGAAGCAGTTATTAGAAAAATGCTTTGTTTTCTAATTTATTGCAATTTAATAAAAAAAAACGTTTTCAAGAAAGCAGCAGCCTAAAGGCAGGGTTCCTAACTACGTTATGCGTTCTTTTTTATTTAAATAAGAGTTAGTTCTTCATCTACATCTGGAGTGGCCAACCTAAATGTTCTTGCGGACCACTTTGGATATACACCATAACTCCATGGGCCGCATATAAAATTGTATATCCCCATATTAGATTTAGACCCACTATGGACATTTTTTGGGAGTGAAAAATTGAATCAGAATGAGTTATTATTTTTGTGTTTACTAGTATTCTTATATGTGAACATAGATAATATAATAGTTAATGATACTAAACGCACATTGTAAAGAAATATATAACACTAAAAATGAAATAAAAAAATATATAAATATAAACAAAATAAAAAAAATGAAATCAATAATAAATATTTATGTCTACCAAGTGAGATAAGAAACAACAACAACAACAACTACAAAAAAAATTAGATTTACATTGATTGTCAAATTATGTTTGTTTTCAATCTGTTTTCAATATTATATGTACGATAAATATACGTAATTTTATAAGTATATGGTTTATATTGATCGATTAAATAAATTTTGTTGATTTACACGCAATTGAGTCAAATAATTATTTTTATGTTGTGTTCATAATAGTGAAGTTAATAATATTTATTATTTATTTTGATTATTACGTACGCAATAAAAATAGATGGATAATTTTTTTAGTTCTTTTAAATATTAAACATATTCATCATTGGCGCAACAGCCCCATTTTGGGCCAAGGCCGTTTGCCTACTAGCAGATTTTGAGACAGAAGATGATTTTATTTTTACGGGGTAGGATTGTCAGCACTACGCCCAATGCTCTACAGTCATATTATACCGGGGCTTGAATGGCCGAGTGACTGACGCTCGGAGCCTCAGGTTTCGGGTTCGAGTCCCGGCGGAGCCATGGATGTTTGTAGTGATTCGAAATCTACTTTAAGCCGTTGATCCCGATCTCATATGACTGTCGAACGTCATATAGCCCAATCAGACTTCTCACCCACATCATTTCCAAACTGTATAGGCTCAGTGAAGTGGTGTGGTGCAGTGTATTAGTCATATTAAACCAGGATCTACAATTTAAAGTAGATTCCGAACCACTAAAAACATCCATAGCAACGCCGCCATTCTAACTCGAAACCTGTTGCACCGAGCGCCAGAGCGCTAGTCACTCGGTCATAAGGCCCTTTTAAATATTAGTCATATTAAATTAAAACCTCTATTACTCGTGTGATTTATATGCACATAAAATAAAAACAATTTGAACCAAAATACAAATTTTTTTTATTATTAACTCGTTGAACATAATTATTCAGTTATAACTTGATTCTCTTACGGTATGAGCCGTGACTAATTCACATTTAATTTACTGAATACGAAACAATCAGTTGATTTATTGCACGATTATCTCTCCATCTCGAAGTCTGGTCGTGACGGCAGGGATTCTGAACCCGTTCATCAGCAGGAGGTGTCAGAGATGTGCAAATGCAATCGCTCTCTTGCTGTTTGTGTTCTTTTAAATAGACACAATGCCACGTTTCGCTGATTTATTGCCCTTAACTTTATGAGCAATATGGTTTATTTAGTGAAAGAGTATTTAGAGAAAGCATTGGAAAGTAGCCAAAGGAACTAGGTGAGATAGGAAATTAGATTAGTTAGTTGTATGCGAATGGAAGGAGTTTGAGGATTAGTAAGTTGATATTGGATTTCGGTGGATTCTAAAATCTTACAATGAGGCTCTGATTTGGAAAGAAAAATTTCATGTATTTATCTGATTTTTTTTTTTTTTTATTTCCCATAATTTTTTTTTAAATTTAACTCTTGCAGAATGATTTATTTAAACTAAAAAGAAATATTCAATTTTTTTTATCGGCAAACATTTTATCATTTTTATGTCATTATTAATTCACGGTTAAAAAATGAATTTGAGTAACTTTAAAGGCCCATTAAAATTCAACGTTACGTATGTAGGCCTTTTTTATGAAAAAAAGGCCCTACATACATAACTACAAGGAAGCATACGTAACTTTGAATTTTAATGTTAAATTACAAATGAACAATTTAATTCATTAAAAGCACAGCGGTACTTGGCTGTTTATTTTTTCCAGCAAAGGTAGCGAGCGGCCTGATGGCCAATTGTCTAGAAATTCAGGAGATCAGATATTCAATTAAACACACGTGCTACAATTCATAAATAAAGATATAAAATAAAAATGAATTATATCAGTTAACAAAAACATATGCGTAATTTTTTTTATTTCTATCCAGAATCTATTAATTAATATTACATAGCTTTGATTGTTATAACATTTTGATATTATATTGTTTATTTCGATGCTTTAATTTTTATTTGAAAGATGGTGAAGTTTTTTCTTATATTTTACCCTGTTTTGCTATTCCAAATTTGAAATTACTGGAGAGTTTTGAAATCTTGATTTATTTGATTTTTTTTTGTACTTTATGCATGTGTTCTGGACTATTGCTAATATAATATGATGGCAACTATATATATTCTTTAAGTTATTTATTATATTCTCATATAAATATATTTCACTCATAGAATGATATAAATGGATTTAAGAAAAGGAATAAAGAAATTTAAATCAATCCAACATTTGTCCCTTGTTCATTGTTTGTCCCATTGGCCAATTGGCTAGCTCTCTGGCCTTTGATACCACATGCTTCAAGGTAAAATCCTGGCGGTGGCATGCATGCTTGTGAATAGTTCGGAATCCACGTTAAACTGCAGATCCCGGTCTAATTGGCCTAAAGTGGGCAAAAAATGACCGTAGAGTGACAATTCAAATCTACAAAGGCGGCGCTCTGGCCTTTGGTATCCCAGGCTTTAGGTTCGAATGCTGGCTGTTGCATGAATGTTTGTGAGTGGGTCGGAATCCACGTTAAACTGTAGGACTCGGTCTAATTAGCCTAAAGTGTGCACAAAATGACCGTAGAGCGACAAACCAAATCAAACTTCCAAAGATGGCGAGCTTGTCAATAGCAAATTGAACGATTTCGGAATTCCATAATTATCAAAATATTATCGGTACTGATAAGTAAACAAATTTATTTTCATTTTGCAAAGATTTTATTGTTAAATATATAAAAATTTGTATATAATTGCTAAAGGCAAATAAAAGAATACTCTAATAACTGCTATTCTTTTGAATAAGTGATAAATTAAGTGGTGTATTACGTAACGGACAAACGAATTAATGTTTTTTAAAGTATGACTAACAAAAATGGCTTTTCAAAATTTTAAAATACCTGATTTTTTACACATCGAAGTTTTTATTTTGAAATAATTATATGAAAATTACAGCGGTCAATTAAATTTTCCTATTAAATTTTATAACAGGAATATTCGATAATAATAATTATAGAATATTCGAATAATTTTAAATACTAAAAGATTCTACTTTTGATAATTTATCTTACAAACACATAAATAACATTTAAAATATTTATTGATTTACTATAGTTTTTATTATTCGAATTTGATTGAATTATTAGTTTATAGAATATAATCTGAATATATTAGTTTATAGAATATAATCTGAAAATTACACCATCAGTTTTCGTATTTATTGAACTGCAAATAAATTTTATTTATGAAATTTTTTTAACATTTATCATATATTTTTTTATTGAATTTTAATCTCTAAAAATTGTTTTGATGTCTAATGCACTTATAATCATTCATGCCATTTAAGATATCTGCTGTTTTTACCTGCGGAAATGTATTTTAACTACCTGATAACTTTATCTTTTCGAGTTTAACTAGACGTCTCCAAGTCGCGGAATAACAGCTGTTATGAAAAGATATTTTCGCCTTGTTTGACTAAATGATAAATATATTAGTGCCACTGTTTTTCAAGCTGCTGTATTTTTAAAAGCGATAATTAGATCGTTCTTTGTATAATTTTTCTCGGTATTCTGTATTTTTAAAGGGATAATTAGGTCATTCTTTGTGCAATTATATTCAAGTATTTATGCAAGTATTTCTCAGCATTCTGTATTTTTAAAAGCGATATTTAGGTCATTCTTATACAAAGAATTCCTCAGCATTCAAGTATTGTACAAGCAATTAATATTCAAAGTATTATAGTGCAATTATATTATATATATTATTATAGTGCAATTATATTCAAGCATTTATTCAAATATTACTCAGTATTCTGTATTTTTAAAAGCGATAATTAGGTCATTCTTTGTGTAATTTTCTTCAGTATTCTGTATTTTTAAGTCATTCTTTGTGTAATTTTCTTCAGTATTCTGTATTTTTAAAAGCGATAATTAGGTCATTCTTTGTGTAATTTTCTTCAGTATTCTGTATTTTTAAAAGCGATAATTAGGTCATTCTTTGTGTAATTTTCATCACTATTCTATATTTTTCTTTGTGTAAAAGTATTTTTAAAAGCGATAATTAGGTCATTCTTTGTGTAATTTTCTTCAGTATTTTTAAAAGAGATAATTAGGTCATTCTTTGTATAACTTTCATCACTATTCTATATTTTTAAAAGCGGTATTCTTTGTATAATTTTCATCAGTATTCTGTATGTTTTAAAAGAGATAATTAGGTCATCCTTTGTATAATTTTCCTCAGTATTATTCTGCCAGTTCGTAATTATCCGAGAAGTATTTTTTGAAAGGCAACGCAACTTTTGGTAAAATAGAATAACTTTTTTTTGCATTTTTTTTTTTTTTTGAAAAAAAAAAGCTATTTCCATTCTTAAAATACTCTTATTACAAGTGTTCCTTGTATGTTATATGTTTCAATTAATAAACATTTTTTGAAATTTTTTTAAAACCTACTTATATTAATAGATAAAAATATCTTTTAATTTTCGGAAGGGAAAAAGGTAGGAATTAATAAAAAAAAATGCACCATGATGACAACCAGCCAGTTCGAAAGTTTCAAAAATGATAGCTTTTCTCGCCATAATGCTTGATGAAAGGGTTAGAGTACTAGTTATAACCGAGTTCTATGAATAAGATATGTATAATTCGAGGCATACATAGCTTATATTCTATATATAGTTGGAGATTCTATATCTAAATCGAGATTATAATACTAATTATATAATTTTCCTCGTTATCTGTCGGTTCTTAATTATTTTAGTAGAAAAATTTAGTATATTAGAAGTATTTTTTTAATGGCAACTCATCTAACTTTTGGAGAAACAGAACAATTTTTTTTCCTTTTGGGAAAAAAAGAGCCATTTCCATTCTTAAAATTCTCTTATTACAAGCTTTCCATGCATGTTAAAATTAATAAACGTTTTGTGAAAATTATTTAAAACTTGCTTATACTAATGGATAAAAATATATGCTTTAATTTTAAAGAAAGGTGTGACGAAAAATAAAATTGTAAAAAAAATATATACATTAAAATAAAGACCATGTTAACATGTTGATAACCAGCCAGTTCGAAAGTTTCAAAAACGAGTGGTATTTCTTTTTACTCTATCACACTGCGGCCTGATGGTTAATAGACTGTCGCTGTGGCCTTTAGCACCACAAGCTTCAGGTTCGAATCCTGACGGTTGTATGGATGTTTGTTAGTGGTTCAGAATCCACGTTAAACTGTAGGTCCAGTTAACCTAAATTGTGCACAAATTGACCGTAGATCGTCAAACCAAACTTTAACAACATGCGTTATAAAAGGGGTTACACTACTAGTTATAACAGAGTCCTAGTTGTTGTTAATTAGTCATTTTCAGAAAGTGCTATTCAAATTACAAAGTTTCATTTTAAACGATCCGCTTAGTCATTTGACCTCGATTACTTTAACATTATGTGAAGCATCATGAATCAATCTTAAGCTGTTTTGGGAAAGAAAAAAAGAGAACCCCGGAAGTTTTGACTAAATCTTTCCCGAGTTCAGCGGATGCACTTTAGGTTCAAGAGTCTGTTAAGCTCAGAATCAATGTTCCATGGGTGAGAAGTTTCGTCGTGTTGAATGTTTATACTGGAAACACGTTGTCTTTTGTTGGTACACGAAGTAAGAAAGCAAATAGATTGTTTAAGTGAATCCAAGTTAGCAACACTTCCCGTTTTAGCCCACGCTGTTTCGGTTTGGCGGTCGTTTCCATTACTTGAATTGCTGGCCAAAATTGAGGGAAGATTCTTGTAATCTCATAATGTATTTATTTTTTTTTTCATGTGAAAATTTATGAAAACATATACAATACAATTTTTATCCGGTTTATTTTCTGGTATGAGTGAAAAAATGTCTATAATTGAACTTTAAAAAAACTGATATTTTATTGTTTATAATTTATTTTATATTTTTTTCGTAATAATTTATTTATAGTGAAATTTTTTACTGATACTATAAATAAGTGTAAAATTTCTGAATAATTATTAAAATGGGAATTTAGTGTTCGTTGGATACATTATTTTTCCTACTATTATTCATTTTACCTAAATTCTGAATTAGCATATTTTTAAAAAATTTTTTTCGTTGATTGCAGTTGTGAATTCTTTTCAACAATTTAGTAAATTATTTTATTACATTATTATTACATAAATTATTTTTCCTTCTAATATTCATTTTACTTCAATTCTGAATCAGTATATTTAAAAAAGTTTTTTTTATTGATAGCAATTATGAACTCTTTTCAACCATTTAATAAAATATTTTATTACATAAATTATTTTACACATGATTTTTCCTTCTACAATTCATTTTACCAAAATTCTGAATTAGCATATTTAAAAAAAAGTTTTTCTTTGATAGCAGTTGTGAACTCTTTTCAACCATTTAGTAATTTTATTACATATTTTTTTTTAATAAAAGTAAAATTTTCTGTAATCTGTTATATTTTCTAAAATATTTCGCTCATTGTACAATGACACAAGGTTGCTAGGATTCAGTTTCATCAGGTGGCCCGTGCTACAATCAAAAATCTGCAAAATGAGTAGAGTGGCCTGATGGTCAACTCGCTACCGCTCTGGCCTTTGGTATCTCGGCTCCAGGTTCGAATCCTGGCGGTGGCCTGGATGTTTGTTAGTGGTTCGTAAACCACGTTAAACTGTAGGTCCCTGTCTAATTAGCCTGAAGTGTGCATAGAATGACTATAAAGCGACAAACCAAACCAAATCTTCTTCATTGGCGCAAAAGCCCCATGGTAGGCCAAGGCCGTCTTCCTATTGGAAGGTGGCTAGCGCTCTGGCCTTTGGTGTCACAGGCTTCAGGTTCTAATCGTGTCGGTGGTATGGATGTTTGTTAGTGGTTAGGAATCCACTTTAAACTGTAGGCCTCAGTTTGTTTAGTCCTCGTGTGCGCAAGATGACCGTAGAATGACGAACTAAACCGTACACAAATCCTACTGGAAGATTTCAAGACAGGAGATGTTTTTCTTTTTACGGGGTAGGGTTGCCAGCCCTACGCTCAACAGCAACAGCTTTTAAATTTAAACTATTGTTCCAAAATTTAGGTGAAATATTTTGATTTCTTTAATAAAAATATCCAAAAAATTAATTAAAAAAAAAGTTAAGTTTTTGCGGGACGTACCGGGGCTTAAAATGGATTCCGAACTACTACAAACATCCATGTCATCGCCAGTATTCGAACCTGAAGCCTGTGGTACCAAAGCGCTAGCCAATTGCCCGTCTGGGCGAAATTTTTAAGTAAAGAACTGTGATAAAATTATCAGCTTTTTAACTATTTAAAGTTTTAAAATGGCGATAAACTTTTCGAAGCCCTTCCTCAGTTTTTAAAAAGAATTAGTCTTGCCTAACTGGCTCGTATAAATTTTGTGGCCTTCAGAAACACAACTGACAGCCGCATGTCGTGAGATCTGTGCAACTTGATTTATACCCCTAACGCCCAAACAAATTTAAAATGAAAAATCAAACCTATCTGAAGGGGAAGTTCAGTCTGCATGTTTTACAATAAATCTCTCACAAAATGTCTAACATTGATTTATGTGGATTTCTATTGAATTGCCACTACAAGGAAAAACATTTTTTCGGGTAAATTTCAGTCGTGCGTAGAGTACCGGCCACAGAGGGAGTAGGGGGTTCAGACCAGGTGCTGTGGGAACACGGACAGTAAAATCAACAAAACAAATTCACATCCCCCCCCTACTTCTATTCTCAGGTGAGCGCCAATTCGTCTCCGTGGACGGGAACACGATCTTAGCGGAAGATATCGGAATACATTCATTCTGCGTTTAGCTAACATCGTTCTTTATTAGCCTTCAGGCGTTTATGGATATTATTTATTGTGAAAGAGAAATATGAGGTGAATGATGAATATGGATTGTGTAGGTTTGGGTTGTATCTGATGGTATTGATTTTTTTTTTATGTGGGAAGGGAATTGGGTGAGTAAGATCTCTTGTTTATTTTTCTTATGATTAAGTGCGAATGTGTATCGTTAGATCAGTGGTTCTCAAACTTATTTCTTCTATAGCTCGCTTTTTAGAAAAAATAATAATTCAAGGCCCCCCTGGAAAATTACCGTTTCTAAGCCGTTGTCGGTGCCACAAGTTTCTGGTTCGTATCAGGGCGATGTCATGGCTGTTTGTAGTGTTTCAGAATCCACTTTAAGCAGTCCCTTTACAGTTTGAGAATGATGTGGATCAGAAGAAATCTGATTGGGCTCTGGCGCTCTACGGTCATATTGACCATTTTCCTGCGAGCAGCCCAATACAAACTAGCCTAACCGCAGGTCCAGCTCTAATGACTGTATAGTGTAGGGCTGACAACCCTACCCCGTAAAAAGAAGACATCGTCTCGAAATCTGCCATTAAACAGACGGCCTTGGCCCAACACAGGGCTGTTGTGGCAATGAAGAAAAAGATTGCGTTATTAATAGACATCCTGTGAGATAATTATAATATATTTTTATCTTCAAGACATTAAGAAGCTGCATCTAATTTAAAATATTTTGATATAGGAATTTTATAAAACTTAAGGGCTTGTGTCTGACGCGGTATGCCCGAATCAGGCTCTTGAGCCTTGAAAAACTCACCAACTAGCCAACCTAAATTTGATGACGGAAATGCAATTATTATTTTTCTTCTCTTCTTTATGCCTTGGCCGCCCCCTTAATTTCATTAAACGACCCGCAAATGCATCCAAGCCTACTATCCACCTCCGTTGATTGTTTCACTATCTCCTACAGGGCGGTTTCGCCCACATTGAGAGCGTTTTAGATTATGAAATTGTTGCTGAATTACGACATTAAATCGCACAAACCACGGCCTGGCATTCCTTTTTTTTTTTTTTTTTTATAACAGCACGTTTTTTCATATCTCAATTTTACTCAATAAGAAATGGAATAGATATCGATCACCATATATGTGGGGGGGAAAGTAAACATGGTTAAGTTTGAAAAAGCGAAACAGACGAATTGATTACTTGATAGAGGTACTAGTTAGATATATTCTGCGCAAAATAGGTTTGAAAGAAAAAAAAAACTAATAGTTATTGTGGGGTTGTTTTCCTTCTAATTTTTCATTCCGTATTATGTAATTTGAAATTTAAATAATTAAAAATTATTTTTATTTAATTAAAATTTTCTGAAAATGCTTTTCTCCCTTATAACACGCGGCCAGATGGCCAATTGAATAGCGCTTTGGCCCCATGCTTCAGGTTAGAATCCTGGCGGTGGCATAGATGTTTGTTAGTGGTTCAGAATCCACGTTAAATTGTAGGTGCCGGTCTAATTAGCCCAAAGTGCACACAAAATGACCCGTAGAGCGGACAAATCAAACCCTTATTATATCGCTCGGTTTGAATCTATCCGACTAGGCAGCTCCTTTTGGACCACAGGCTTCAGGTGCGAATCCTTGTTGTGGCATGGAGGTTTGTTAGTGGTTCGGATTTCATGTTAAACTGTAGGTCCCGGTCTAATAAGCCTAAAGTGCGAACAAAATGACAGTAGAGTGACAAATCTAGCCTATGATCTTTTATTTTTTTAATTCTTAAAGTAAATTTGAAAAAAATTCATATAATTTCTTTTTAACATTTTGTATCAAATTGTATGATACAATATTTTTATTCACCAATTAATAAAGATCTGTAGGTAGTTCAATCGTTTTTGTAAATAACATTCAAGTTCATATAACAATACTTTATGTTCTACGAGTAGGGTAGGTCTTAAAGATGCAACATTTTTTTCAAATTTTTTTTTCCTTGTAGCTGCTAAAAAAAAAAAAAAAAATCCTCGAATCACCTTCATTTATAAAGCGCAACATTTATTATTCATTTTATTAAACATCAGATTTTTTGCATTCCCGATATAAGGCGACTGAAAGTATTAAAAAAATCTACAGTGGATTCTGCTACTTTTTTAGTACTTTATTACTTTAACATGAAAAAAAACTTAAAATTTGCATCTATATAAATATTAATAACTACACATATTAATTAAATTTACATCTATTACAACATCCAATTTATTTTTGAATTTTCGTATCAATTTTAGACTCTTATTGAAATACGAACGATCAATTAATTTCGTTTTTTCCTATTGGTGCTTTTAAAATTAACCTCTGACAGGTTTTTCAATTAAGTGACGTCATTTAAATCCAGAGCCATGATTCGCTGATCGCAATGATACAATCTTTCCATTCACGTTTTCATTCATACTTTTTTTTCCTTTCAGAATCTAGTTCAATTCATACAAGCGTTGAAAAAATATTTCGCCGTACTCTGAAGTTGACGCGAATAACTGTTTATTTTGTTCTTAAGGTGTGACTGATAATGCATGGTTTCGAGTAGGCAGATGGTGAATTTTTTTCGTTTCAATTCTTTTATCAGTGCATAAGCTGTAGCTCACGTGTTTTTATAACGGCTTCTTATCAGATAAGATACTAAAGTTACATATATTTGACCGTCCTACGTTCTGTGTTTTACGACCGTTTGTTAAATATATTTAAGCTTTAGTTTTTGTTCCCGCATAACTGACTGTTGCAGATGTTAAACGTTTTTTTCCTTTTTTCGAGTGAAAAATGTGTCTGATCTGTTCAAAATTTTAAATTGTATTTTATGGTGTGGGTTTTTAAATACAATAATTCATGAGGCAAGGCTGCAAATCGTAATTTTTTTTTTTTTTTTAGCTTACAAGAATAAACATCAAAATCTTCTTAGTTTAAAACTTACTGCATTTGCTGCAGTTGTAAGATTTTACAAAAACTAGAAAATGATTTGATTTTTTTTTCTCCATTGGTTGTTTTCTAGTTGATATTTTTTTTAGCTTACAAGAATAAACATCAAATCTTCTTAGTTTAAAACTTGCGCAGTTGTAAGATTTTATAAAAACTAGAAAATTATTTGAAGTTTCAAGAGTACTACTGTGCCCAAAAAGTAAGATCAATTTTCAATTTACATTTCCCGGGCATATGGAATTTCAATTTTTTTGTATCTTTTTAAGGTTGTTGGCACTGTCCTTGACATCTGTGTGACATTTGACGTCAAAATATTCATTAGTGCTTGAGTTACGTTTGGTTTTTTGAGATGCTAAAAGTGATTCCGGCGATTTTTGAAATGTCTGAATTAATTGAGCAAAGAACTCGTATTAAATTTTGTTTGCGGAAACGTATAGAATGTTCCAGAAGGCATTCGATGAGCGTTCCTATATCGGAAATAAATGTTTAGAAGGTTAACAGTTCAAAGAAAGCAGAGAACGCGTTGAAGACGTAGAAGCCTCTAGTCGACCATCAACCTCAACCGACGAAGCTTACGTCAAAAAAATTACAGATTGGGTGCTTGCAAACCGTTGATTTACAATTAGAGGTGCAATAATTCATGAGGTATGTAATTTTTTTTTAAAAACTGCAGATTAGTTCTTGTAAAATTTTTTGGTGGGAATATGAATGTTTTCTTGTTAGCAAGTCTTCTTACAAGAATAATACATCAAATCTTCTATTTGCTGTAGCTGTAAAATTTTACAAGAGTAGAATATGATTTGAAGTCTTATGAGTAATTTTTATTGCAATGCTGCTTTATGTTGTTTATGAAAAAATATGGTTGAGAAATAGGCATTCATGTTCGATTAATGTTTCTTATCCCACCTGGTAGACATCTGACCAAGACCACGAACCCGTATGAACTTATGGAAGGAGGGAAAGGGGGGGGGCAGCTTCTGTTGTGATGGAGCACCCGTAGGCTGACTTGGCTGCTTGACGCTGTACAGTCATTCGAGACCGAGATCTACGGATTAAAGTGGATTCCGAACCTACAAACATCCACGGCACCGCCGGGACTCGAAACCGAAACCTATGGCACTCGGTCATTCAGGTCCTCGATTAATGTACTTTATTTAATCCTTTCAATGGATTACAAAGATAATATTATTATTAAGCCAAGAGTGAATTAAATATATCATGATTATCCTCCATTCGTTTACATCATTAATGAATTAGCTTAATTTGTGTACTTTCGTTATTTTCAGGCATAAATATTAACAAGAATATACATTATTAACACACCGACTTACAAAAGCTTGGTTTATACGTTACCAAAACATGGATGTTAGAATATATAATTTCACCATAATAAAAGTTATTTGTATACTCATACTTGTATTTAATTTGGTATACGATGTCAATTCTAACTAATATAGAAAGGCTTAACTCTTTTAGGAATGTTTTATAGAGGTTATTGCACTGGTCCTCAAAGTGGCAAAACCACTCCTTTGGAGCCATTAGTCCTTTTGGGAGGGGGTTGGGGATTTAACATAAACAACTATAATTGTACGTCTTTAAATGTCTTAAATATTGTATGTGTGTTTTGTTTGTGCGTGTGTGAATAAAGCTGTGAGTTCTCAAACTTGTTTCTCAAGTCTCAACCCATCCATAATCCAGTTGCACAACCTGCACATTACAGTTGTAGAAAAAGTTCGCAATTATAAAACTGAGTTAAAATCAGTAATTATCTATATCAGGGGTCTCCAAACTTTCCAGCCTTAGGGCCATACTATTTACTCCAGTATTAAGTACCAAAGGCCAAAACCGTTTTAATTATTCTGCTATTATTTATAATTTCTAGACTAGTCGCCGAGTACGCGCTCTGAGCGAGCATACGCTTGTTAAATTCGCTTCATTCTCCAAAATGAAGTACACAAAGAATGTTTATAGATCTAAGTTAACCGATGAGCATATTAAATCTCTTTTAATATTTGGTACAAGTAAAATTGATCCACTATTGTCAGTGGAAAATCACAATTACATAAATCTCATTAGTATTTTTTTACAAGTGGATACAAGTTTCATTCGCTTTAATTTAGCTTTTCCGTTTCTTAGGGATTTTCAGCATAAAAATCATATGTTTGATTCACGATATATACATTCAAAACATCGATATACATGCATATGCGATACTCTTTACCCCAACATAACTAACGAGGGTAACCGCGGGATGTTCACTAGTTTATAATGTTGGTGGGATTCATTTCAATTATTTGTTAGTTGTTATGTTTAAGTTAAATTTTCTGCGTATTATGCTTGTCATTAAGCTTTAAATAGCAAGTAAATAAAACTGAGTTATTATCATTCTGTGTTTTTTTATCCAACTTATTACAGCAACAATAAGCTATTCGCTGTCGCGGGCAGGATTGATGACACTGGTGGGCCGTAGTTTGGAGACCCCCGATCTATATCATCATACAAGTCCATCTGCTTTATGCTTTAATTAACTTTCGTATTGGAAAATTTGTCTTTATAAAAACCTTTTTAAAAATTTTATTCATTGTTATTTTAATAAATAAAATCTCGTGTCCATTTACTTTATTGCGATTGAGACAAAAATCATAGTGATATTTTGCCACAGACAGTGAAAATAAAGTCATGGCATGATTTTTGACCTTTTTTGTTTGTCGCTCTACGGTCATTTTTTGCACACTTTGGGCTAATTAGACTGGGACCTACAGTTTAAGTGGATTCCGAACCACATAGATGCCACCACCAGGATTCGAACCTTAAGCCTGTGATACCAAAGGCCAGAGCTCTAGCTAATGTGCCATCCGGTCGCCAATAAAAACAAGGGTGCAATGAAAAAAAAAAGAAGGAAGAGGATATAAGAAAATTTAGAAAACTATTCGTAGACGTTTCAAAAATATACCTTCAGTTAATTCTGGATTATGAACTGTAATACAAAATTTTTGAATTACATTTTGTTCTTCATATTTAGTGGAACGTTTTTGTAGTGTAGTCAAATATTTATTAATGGTTTAAAAAAAACCTGTAGTGCCAGTAGTAAATCTGCGTAATTGAAGAATATTTCAAACAAAAATAGAGGTGATTATTAATTCTTTATAGGTGCCCCCCAGGTTTATCCTTCTAAAAATAATTTTAAATGAAACAATTTTTTTCTGTATAATACGAATATTGTTAAGGCTAATTTTAATAAATTAATAATTTCAAGCTTCAAGGTGCCTTATTTATAACATTTTTTATTTACTATATTTTAAGACATAATGTACATAAAAGGGTGTCTAAAAAATACACTCAAATGTTTTTAATGGAGGGTATAAGAGGATTTGTTTTAGAAAACAATTTTGAATACTCACCCCCCGAACATCAAGTCTAAAAGTGCACTTTTTTTAATGGAAATCTAGGACTATAAGACTATCTAGGATGTTTAGGAATTCAAATCTTGCTTTAATTTTTATGACACGCTATAAAAGAACACAATTTTTTACTACATCTCATGTTTGTTTAAAAAAATTGATTTGTAGGGGGCACCAAATATTTTTTATTCTAAAAAGGGGGCGGTAGAACGAATAAATGTAGGTATCATTGGATGACTGCCTTGCATTATTAGAAAAAAAAATTGCACATCGATAGTGACTTCCCAGAGTGAATTTTCACGTACAATCTTCACCAAGTGTACGTGTTTTCAAAGTAGTGACTGCAACGCACACGTACCCCATCCGCGGATATTGAATTCAGGTTAAATTTTCGTCTAGCTATATAGGCTACTACTGAACAATGAATTTGAAAATATTTAATTTAAAAACAATAATTTATTTATAAACATACCTACGGAGTTTTTATGCAAATTAATATACCTGTGAACAACTTGAAATATCTTGGTATCTTTTTTTATATATATTTTTAAATCATAATGCTAATAATGCATTAAAATGCTAAAGCCTTTTCGAATAAATATACAGAAAAATATCTTAAGGCTTGAATAATAATAATAATAATAATAAATCTTTTAAATATAAACTATTTAATCAGTTGTTTAACTTGATACTACAAAAAATGCATCAAGCACTGAAACACTTATTAAACCAATGTATATTCTTAATAACTTTTATTATATTTAATTTTTATTAAATTTATACAATGAATTAAAATATAAATAGTTTTCAAATTTGACATTTGGAAACAAAAAAAAAAAATTTTGTTCAATAAGCTTTATTTATCTTTTCTTCAAAAGTTATTTGACTGAGTTTATCAGGTAATTTCTTTCAGTAACTTAATGGCAAGTATGGCCAAACCTAATTATATTATGCAATTAGAAAATATTTAATTACATAACTTTAACTGCCATAATACTTTTCCTACATAGAATTACTGCAAATAACCGATGTATTAAATAAAATAGGTTAAACACGAGACGGTACTATCGCCCATTATGTCGAAGGCAGATGGTCACTGTTACCCTCTCCTGAGTGGATTTATGGGCTTGCACAAATTGTAATTGGCCACTGGTGAATTATTTCATTGCTCTCAAGGGAGCCGTTCTTTGATGGATGATATATTGGTGCCTTGAGGTTTGAACTTCTTCTATTCATCGAAGAATGTCTACGTTCCATCAACGTTGAAGTAGTGCTTTTCTTTAATGTGCTTTCCTAATTATCTTCCATCTGGCTCGTAAAAGAGATCTCACTTCAGTCTCTATTTATACTTAATTTGATTTATAATATACCGTGTTTACTGAGTGGGTTATATATTAAGAAATATACTTGTTACTGTAGTATATGATTTTAAAAGTTGCTCAATGTTTTGTAATTTAAGAATAAATTGTTGGGAACACTAGTTTAATATTAATCATTAAACAAGTATTCCCAAAGTTTCCTAGTGTTCCCAAGATCAAAATTACACATGAACCATTTAGCAGAAGTTATTTGGAGGATACTGATGTTTTGTAAGGCTTCAATAGTTTTAAGTTAGATTTAGCTGCATAGGACCAGACCGGGCAAGCGTATATGAGAATTAAGCGAAGCCTAGCAAGTATAAGAAGAATTTTGTTATCCCTGGTCATGGTAGAATTTCTATTTATAAGTGGGTAGAATTTTCTGAAGGCAATACGAAATTTAGTTTTGGTGTAAAGAAAATGTTGTATCCAAGTTAAATGCTGATCCAGAATAACTCCTAAATATTTTAGTTTGACTAACCCAAGGGATAATATTATTTCTGCTCATAATCACAGGTTTTTGCGTTTATTTCCAACAGAGAAGAGAACAGCTTCTGTCTTGTCTACATTTAAAGAAAATTTCCATTTATTGAGAACTTTACGGTGATTAGTAAGGGGGATAGCTAAAAATTTAGTGTTTTTATTTTTGCAAAGGATTTCAGTATTATCAGCGTAGATAGCAGTTAAGAGTTTAGGATTTGTTGGGATATCAGCAATAAAAATAGAGAAAAGAAGAGGTGAAAGTTTACTACCTTGTGGAGTACCAGCCATAATATTTTTAATAGAGGAGAGAGAGGTTTGTTTACTACTTACTCATAGAACTTTAACAGTAAAAGTTCTATGAGTAAAATAGGATCGAATAAGTTTAATCAAGTGAGGAGGAAAGTTGAAAATAATAAGTTTTTTTTTTATGGATTGACAGATTACTATATAAACTTAAACGTTGGTTTTCAAGAGATTTTTTACAACAATCTCTATTCTAATATTTCGTCACAAGCGTCGTCCTCTTGATGTAGTGTAATCACGTAACTCAATATATAATTGATTATGCAATTTTATTATGATTTCTATTTCCATTAAAACTTTAATCAAGATCATGTTAATTTTTAATAAGCGATATATAAATTCACCGTAAGATAAATTTTTAACAATACAATATCTGATATTACCGAAAACGATTATTGTATGGCAAAGTTAAGAGTCATAATTTTTGATTACAATTTTTGTGGGGTTAAATGCTTTTATTCATTAAATTTCAAGAAATTTAAATCAACAAAATAACTTGTTGTTTATGAATTCTTAATTCATAGCAATTCAATAAATATGCTTTGTACGTATATATATATTAGTTAAAAGTTGTTTATATTTGTTTAAAATTTAATCTGGATTATGGTCAACCAATATCCAAGCTTGTAAATGTAATATTTGAATAAATATAGTGATAATGTATTAAAATTTTAAGCATGAATTTTGTAATGAAAGATGATCTTGTTTACTAGATCGCTTTCATAGAATGGCTATAATAATGCAAATAACTTAACATGTTTAGCCTAAACGTATTCATAAACATGCGTATTAGCATAAAACATATACTTAGTTTTTGCAATAAACGACTGTGTTTATCTAATTTGTGAATATTTGGAATGAAATAATTCAAAACATATATAATTCAAAGATTTTTTTTATTTCCGTTATATTTGTCTTATTTTCCTATGTAGTTTTGAATGTCCGTATATATCTATGATTCTCAAACTTTTGAAGTAGGCGGTCTATAAAAATTTTAGGTACACTGTAAACAAATTTCTAGAAAATAAGCATCCACTACAAAAGTCTCAGATTTATATCCAGATGGTCATATTCACAGACTATTACTTACAGACTGCGGAGTCTGAAAAGCTGCAATAGAAATATTTTTAACATTGAAAATCACTCACACATTAGCGCTCCTAGTAGCAAACCATGAAAGTTACCGCTCCTAATTTAAAAAAATCTTATTTGGCGCAATATTGCTGTTTGGCGACTGTTTATGTGACGAAAGCAAAAAAGAAGGAAAAAAAAAAGAAACCAGAAAGGTTAGTTGTTTGTAATGAAAGTTTACTTTCATTGAAAACACAAAGAAAGTAATTATATTTATTTTTATATATTTCTCAAAAATACCACTAACACGTATCACTAATAGAAACAAGAATACCACTATACTAATGAAGAATACCACTAATTCTTTTGAGAGCCACTGATCTATGCTAAAGAAACTTTTTTTCCATATATGTTTGTCTTTGTGAAGAATGAAATAAAAATATCTCATCGGTGTACCAATCAAAAGCATAGAAAAAAAAATAATAAAAGGACACACGCACACATATGCATCAACTATTACGAAAGAATTAATAATAAATAAAAAAAAAATTGAATGCTTTAATCAGAATTTTAAATATTAAAACAAATTGAAAAAACACTAGAATATCGTCTTTACTAATAATCTAAAATAACCTCTCACAATGACAAATGCGTCATAAAAAGTAACAAACTGTAACACAGAAGTGAAAAGTGATAAGTGCATTTTTATTGACACATCAAGCCGCTGTATCGAATTTCTATACAAATACTACTGCTCAAAATATAAACTCTCCTGGCGATTTTAAACACGAGTATCACTACTTGTTCTGCTCCATCAAACATGGAAGCCTTTGTCCTGTTCGAAGAATGACAAAGGATTGGTCAAGGGTCTTAAGAAGACTTCAAAAAATCTTCGTTTCTTTCTTTCTATTTTTATGCCTTGTCATTGTAGATGTTTTATTATTTTATAAGGTTCATTATTATTAGAAAAGCAACATTCGTACAAAATGTTTTGAGATTTTTCTTTTTTTTTATTTATTTATCTGTAAAGAATATTTTGACTGCAATACAATGGTTTGTACAATAATAGCAGAATATTCACATTTCCTCTATAAGAAACTTGTTCGCGATAGGAAATATTTGTGATCTTAAAGAACAGATATATTTAAAGCTACTACTACTACTACACCATACCACATAAACACCACACCACATCATTGTGCCTAGAGCCGAGATGTCTTATACAGTTTCGGAATGATGAGGGTAAAATTGAATTGACATACCATGGAGGTCGGAAATTTTTCTCAAAATTCTCTTTCAGCGTTACAGAATCTGGCCAACGAGGAAAATTTTTACAAGCTTTTTAAAATAAATAAGAAATTTTTTTTATCAAACTATATGTACTATTATTTATCTTAAAATTTATTATTTTTTTGAATTTGTATTTAATATTGGGAAAGAAGACGATCGTTTATTATGTCATATAAATATTTTTAAAATGCACAGGCTTTTAAATAATTACTTTAACAGCAAATTGCATATAAATTAAAACAATCAAAAAGATATGTCGCATAATTTCAAATGAAATATTAAGACTTATAACATACGTATATGTCTTAATATTTAATTTGAAATTTTTTTTACCAAACTATCTGTACTATTATTTATCTTTACCATTATTATTTTTTGAATTTTTATTATCATATCGGAAAAAATGACCGTTTATTATTTTAATTAAATAATTAAAATAATAAACGAGCTATAATAGCTTATTTCTTTAATAGCAAATTGCATATAAATTATAACAAGCAAAAAGATTATATGCCACATAATTTCATATGAATTTCTAAGGCATAAAATAAAATGGTAAAAATTTTTTTATCTGTTATTTAAACTATCTGTACTATTATTTATCTTAACCATTACTATTTTAGAAAAAAATATTTCCATAACTTTTAAAACTGCTTTGTAAACTTTGCTTTTAAAAGGCACCAACAGACATTTGATAGATTAAATGCACTACTTTCGGTGCCACAAAAGAAAAAAAAAAAAAAACACCACTTAATACCATCATTTAAATTTATGCTATGTTAAGCATAAATATATGAAAATAATTTGTATTCAGGCGGCTCTTTTTTTTGTTTATTCCGTGATACCAGAGGAGCTTTAATGGTTTTTCCTGACAACTTAATGACACTCATAGTAAAATATTAATGATTGAAAAGTCTCTTCAAAAAATAAGAAGCATGGAAAAATTAGGTTATATTAATCTGATTACCTGACAGTTTTCGGCCATTTATCTCAGGAACTTTGACGGAGCTGCAGAAACTTTCTATTTAATTTCTCTTGGAAGCGTGATTCTGATGAGATATCTACAAGATAGTGATTGCTTTTAATACTTATATGTACTTAATGATATGCTTCAAGTTTTTCAATGCAACATGCTACAATTCCATAAAGAAATGATGCAAATATGTCAATATTCATTGGTAGTTGTCTTTGTGCGAATATAATGATGCATACTAAAGATAATGATAATGCGGTTCTAAAATGGAAATTTCATTTACATGGTCTAATGAAATCCATGGTGATAATTATAGTAAAACTCTTTACTTGATAATATGGTTTATAATGTACCATCAAGCGTACAAGCATCGAGCCATCAACCTTAATGTACCATCAAGCCATCCAGCTCATATTTAATTCAATGGCAATTTATAAAGTATCACCTGATCTTATGCAATGAAACTATAATTGATCTTATAAAATGATTCTATACTAAGGTTAATGATATGAAATGTTGTTGCTTGTGTTAGTTTCAATTAATAATTAGTTATTAAAGTATTACTACTAATTAGTTTCAATTAAAGTACCACCTGAATCTTATGCAATGAAACTATAATTGATCTTATAAAATGATTCTATACTAAGGTTAACGATACGAAATGTTGTTGTTCTTGTTAGTTTCAATTCAATCATAAAAGTGATTATTTGATATTTTGATTTCTGGCATATCTTCAACCCATTATAGTATAATGCACAACAAATATTAACTTTTTGATATTTTAAAAAACATCAAATATATTACATAGTATTGCAATAAAAAAATTAGCTCTTTTGGTATTAGATAAAAAAAAGTATATTTTGGTATTAGGTAAAAAAAAAAAAGGTATATTTTGGTATGTTATGTTAAGCATGAGTATATATGCTATGTTAAGCATAAACATATGAAAATAATTTGTATTCAGGCGGCCCTTTTTTGTGTATTCCGCGCTACCAGTGGAGCTTTAATGGTTTTCCCTGACAACTTAATGACACTCATAGTAAAATATTAATGATTGAAAAGTCTCTTAAAAAGTAAGAAGCATGGAAAAATTAGGTTATATTAATCTGATTACCTGACAGTTTTCGGCCATTTATCTCGAGAACTTTGACAGAGCTGCAGAAACTTGCTATTTAATTTATCTTGGAAGCGTGATTCCGATGAGATATCCACAAGATAGTGATTGCTTTTAATACTTATATGTACTTAATAATATGCTTTCAGATTTTCAATGCAATATGCTACAATTCCATAAAGAAATAAGGCAAATGCATGCATGTCAATATTCATAGGCAGTTGACTTTAGTATGCATCATTATATTCACAGAAAGATAATGATAATGCGGTCCTAAAATGGATGTTTCAGTTATATGGTAGTACTATTGTCTAATAAAATTCATGGTGATAATTATGATAAAACTCTTCATTTTATAATATGGTTTATATGTACCATCAAGCGTACAAGCATCAAGTCATCAACCTTAATGTATCATCAAGCCATCAAGCTCATGCTTAATTCAATGGCAAATTATAAAGTATCACCTAATCTTATGCAACGAAACTATAATTGATCTTATAAAACGATTCTATACTGAAATGTTATTGTGTTAGTTTCAATTAATAGTTAGTTATTAAAGTATTAGTACTAATTAGTTTCAATTAAAGTATCACCTGAATCTTATGCATTGAAACTATAATTGATCTTATAAAATGATTCTGTATTAAAGTTAAATATATGAAATGTTGTTACTCGTGTTAGTTTCAATTATTTCATAAAAGTGATTATTTGATATTTTGATTTCTGGCATTTTTTGAACCCATTGTAGTAGTATGCGCAACAAAATAAAATATTAATGATTGAAAAGTCTGTTCAAAAATAAGACGGACGGAAAAATTAGGTTATATTAATCTGATTACATGACAGTTTTCGGCTATTTATCTCGAGAACTTTGACAGAGCTGCAGAAACTTGCTGTTTAATTTATCTTGGAAGCGTGATTCTGATGAGATATCCACAAGATAGTGATTGCTTTTAATACTTATATGTACTTAATAATATGTTTTGAGCTTTTTAATGCAATATGCTACAATTCCATACAGAAGTGATGCAAATACATGTCAATATTCATAGGCAGTTGTCTTTGTGCGAATATAATGATGCACACTAAAGATAATGATAATGTGGTTTTAAATTGGAAGTTTCAGTTACATAGTAGTAATATTGTCTAATGAAATCCATGGTGATAATTATGGTAAAACTCTTTACCTGATAATATGGTTTATAATGTTCCATCAACGTTGACACATGCTTAATTCAATGGCAACTTATAAAGTATCACCTGAAACTTATGCAATAAAATTATAACTGATCTTTTAAAACTATTCTATTCTAAGATTAACGATATGAAATGTTGTTGCTAGTGTTAGTTTCAATTAATTCATAAGAGTGATTATTTGATATTTTACTTTCTGGCATTTCTTGAACCCATTATAGTATTAAGCGCAACAAATATTAACTTTTTCCCGAAATGTTAAAAAATATCAAATATTTATTGCAATAAAAAATTAACTCTTGTGGTATTAGATAAAAAAAGTATCTTTTGGTATTAGGTAAAAAAAACAAGTATCTTTTGATATTAATTAAAAACAAGTATCTTTTGGTAATAATTAAAAACAAGTCTCTTTTGGTATTAGGTAAAAAAAAAAAAAACTCTTTTGGTATTATTTGTTTTAACAATGGATTTTGTGCAATACGTAAAATAAATGCCTTATTTCAACTTTTTTCAATAATATGCATATAAGTTGCTTTTAATGCTAGCATTATTTCTAGGAAAAATTTGAATATTAATAAGCAATTCATTATTTTTTAGAAATTTTAATTGATATTTATGTATTCTTTTACATGTTTTGAAACTTTGAATAACTTAATACCTCAAAAGTTTGAACTTTTTCTTCTTTTCTAATTCTTCAGTATGAATGAAAACATTTTGGAGAACGATATTATCTTCCAAATACGGAATTGTAGCTTCCCTCATAGCGTTATAGTTACTGGTTCTTCAAGTTAAATCTAACAATTTGGTGTATTTAATTCGATAAACACATTCAAAATAAAAAAATTTTAAATGTAGTGATATTGTAATGATATTCAAAAGTTTTGCATTGAATCACAGAATAATATTTTTTTTCCATATGTTAAAATAAATTTTATGTTGAATTTTAAAATTTTTTTGAAAACAAACTTTACTGATGCATTTTTTTTTTTCTTTGAAAATACCATTTGGAAAAGCTTCTGTTTAAAATATTTTCAATGCATTTTAAAAACAGATATTTAACTTTTGGTGTGACATATGAAAACTTTTCTAAAATTTTAAATTATCTTTCATTAATTATTTAACATCTAAAACGATATTCAATTTTAGATTAAATCACAATTTTTTATAATAAAACGACGCAATTCTTTCCTAAAATAATCTTAGACAAAAATGATGAACATTTTATGACAATTTTTTGCAAAATATGAAGGGAAAAAAGTGTTCCATGTTGAAATATTAGCTTGTAATGCTCAAGTACTCTTTATTAGCTTTGATGATTGAAACCATTCATGTGAAATATTAATTATTAGGATTTCCGCTAACTAATCAATCAATCTGCTGTTGAAGGTCAGTTTAGTTAAGGGAGAATATTGAAGATGTTGAGAACGAACAGGAATTGCCTGTTACTAGCGTTAAACAGGAAATAGTTTATCATTTCTGGTAAAGATTGATAGCTTAAATTCGAAATTCATCAATTTAGGTTTCTGCATAAGAATTTGTTTTTATTAAATTGATTTGTCAAGCAATTTTCCTGTTTTATTTCTGTTCAAATCAAATTCAAGTAGCTCTGCCTTCTTTGAACTGTTTATACCACTTTCTAAACATTTCTCTCCGATATAGGTATGCTCACCGAATGCCTTCTGCAACAGTCTATATTTTTCCGCACACGAATATTCATTCAGTGTAAAAATATTCATTAGTGTTAAAATTTAATGCAAGTTCTTGGCTCAATTAACTCAGACATTACAAAAATCGCCAGAATCAGTTTTAGCGTCTCACAAAGCCAAGAGTAACTCAAGCACTAATGAACATTTTGAAGTGAAATTTCACACAGATGTCAAGCACAGTGCAACCTAAAAAAGAAAAAAAATTGAAATTCTTTAAGCTCTGGGAATTTTAAATTGAAAATTGGTTTTATTTTTTGGACACAGTAGTATGCATCCGTGATTTGGATTTAAATGCCTCTTTGAACTTCGCTATCTTTTGATAGTGTCATTCCAGAATGAATTGAAGCGGCTTTCTCTGTTGTCGCTATCAGTGGTGACTTTATCAAGTTTCCAGTTCATTGTGCGAATTGTTTTCGCGTGAGGACGGCTGCAGTCCTGCAGCTATCGTCAGCTTAAATTGTCAACACCATCCCATTGTTTCTAATTTCGAGCTTGCAGCAGTGAAGGGTGAACTGGTTTCGAATCGCTTCCTTTTTCGATTTATTTTTGTTGTTTTTGGAAGGGTTGTTTCCTTTTGGCTATTTATTTATTGCTTCGAGTTAAAAACAACGGGACATTTTTGGACAAACACATGAACATTTTTCAGATAAATAAGAATTTACTTAATCTTGTGGAAAATAAAAAGGTTTAATTGATTTAAATATTTCCAGCAAAGGTCATTAAATTTTGATGCATCTAGGCAGTTTGTGACCTGAATTTGTTTTCTCGTGACAATGTACCACATAAATTAAGGTTAATGTTGGAGCCTATTTAGCTCTAACTTGATTTGTATTTAGTTGAATATAAATTTAGTTTCCAATTATTTATATTTTCACTTAATACTCAAGAATAGAGGCTAAATTTTTGTGCCCGTTATTTCAGGGACGAATTAAAATATTTATTATAAGTTAACGGTAAATATATTTCAGAATATCTCAAAATGAACGTTATCTTATGAAATAATCCATTCTGAACAGTATGTACCAATTACTATATATTAATTTTTAGATAAGCACTATGATAAGAATTCATAAAACGTATTAATTTGTAAAACAGGATTAATTTATTAAAGCATACTTAAAAGCAGAGGCTTCAATATATATCTAAGTTACCATATATGTGGTGAAGGGAATGCTCAAATTCGTTTATTGTCTAAAAATTAAAAGCAAAAACAGAACTGCTGCATATTTTTAATTATAATCTAATAACAAACAGAGTAATAAAAATCCTATCAAATAATTATATACCATGTTGTTTTGTTATTTCTTATCCCACTTGATAGACATCAACAACTACACCAAGTCCAAGCACCCAAAATTCATGTGTTTGTAATTTTTGGTTTATGTAACAATATCTCCAAATTTATATTGTAAAGTTTAGTAATAGTATTTATCTACTATCAAGCAAAAATATTAAATTATTAATATTTTTAATAGTTCTAATTTAATTATTAATAGTTCTTGTGCAGCTTTTTTGTTGGAACAAAATTCTCTTGTAAGGGTTGCTAAAATTAAAACATCATTTAACACACAAAAAAAAATCATAGCTTTTAGAAAGCTCACACGAATTGTATACGTTAAGTTTTAAATCGTGACAGTGACTAATTGTTGAATCGATCTAAATTTATGTTCTTATGATTATATAACAGTATTTTATTCAGAAAAATTCTAAATAAGTCAGACTTTCAATGCTCCATTTTCTTTTTGATAACTGTTGTCCAAATTACTTAGTGTAATAAATTTTCATTAATTTTTGATTTTCGTGCATGAATATGATTTAATGTGGAGGTATATATGCCACATTGTCCTGAAATTTTAATTTTAGTGCATAGTTCTTGTGCAACTTTTTGTTGGAACAAAATTCTCTTGTAAAGGGTTGCTATTACCAACATTTAACACACAGTCATGCTAGAAAGCTCACCCGAGTTGTATACGTTAAGTTTTAAATCGTGACAGTGACTAATTGTTGAATCGATCTAAATTTATGTTCTTAAGAGCCTCGGTTTCAAGGATTCGAAGTCTGCTGTTTATTTTGGCTGGTACGGAATGCATTTGTGGGAAGACAGGAACTTCGGATGGATGTGTGTTTGTTCATGTCTGGGAAGATCTTGACATCTTGGCTGCACCTGTTTTCTTTTTCTTTTCTTTTAATTAATTCTCTTTTATCTTCCTCTGGCAAGATACGGTAGATGAGCAGTTTTAAACCGAAACAACTGACGGCGATGACATTAGGTTTGTACTTAAGTCTGAAAGATGTTTGTGAAGAGGTCGTAAGGTCCAAAGCGATTTTGCAACAGAGTTCATTATATATGTGCATATTTTTTTGGGAAGTTGACACTGTTTTCAATATTTAGAGAGCGTATGTATGATTTTCTGATGGTAGTAATAGTTTTATGGCTGCTATCAAACTATTTAAGGCAAATTGTGACTCTTATATTATACTGATTTTGTTTTTACCTTATTACTAAAAAAGTACTTTATCGTATCATTTACCTTATTACTAAAAAAGTACTTTATCGTATCATTTACCTTATTACTAAAAAAGTACTTTATCGTATCATTTACCTTATTACTAAAAAAGTACTTTATTCATTTTAAAAAAGTACTTTATCGTATCATTTACCTTATTGTTAAAAAAGTACTTTATCGTATCATTTACCTTATTGTTAAAAAGTACTTTATCGTATCATTTACCTTATTGTTAAAAAGTACTTTATCGTATCATTTACCTTATTGTTAAAGTACTTTATCGTATCATTTACCTTATTGTTAAAGTACTTTATCGTATCATTTACCTTATTGTTAAAGTACTTTATCGTATCATTTACCTTATTATTAAAGTTCTAAATCGTATCATTTATCTCATTGTTAAAAAAAGTACTTTATCGTATCATTTGCCTTATTGTTAGAATACTTTATCGTATCATTTGCCTTATTGTTAGAATACTTTATCGTATCATTTACCTTATTGTTAAAATACTTTATCGTATCATTTACCTTATTGTTAAAGTATTTTATCATGTAATTTTATTTTAAAAAATTATATTATATGTTAAAATACTTTTTGTTTTTGAAAAATTTCAGATTTTAATAAAATATTTTGCAAACTGCTTCATTGATGCATTAAACTGGATGCAAGATTTCTAGGTACATAGTGGCCTGATGGTTTGGTCTCTGGCCTTTGGTATCACAGGCTTTAGGTTCGAATTCTGGTGGTGGATGTTTGTTAGTTGTTCGGAATCGCATTAAACTGTATGTCCCGGTCCAATTAGCCTAATGTGTACACAAAATGACCATAGAGCGACAAACCAAATAAAATCTAGCTACTTAATTTATCAGTCTTTCTTTAATCCTAACACTTTTGCTGGCTAACAAAACATTATTTTTTTTAACGAATATAAATTTCTTGAAATAATTGCTTATGTTATGGGGTTATCCAAAACAGTAATTAGGTTTAACAATACAGCTATAGTTATTATTAGATAATGCATTAAAATTGGTAACGCTATTTTGATCATTCGATATTTGTGAGCAAAACATTTCATGCATAAATATTAAAAAAATCGCAATCATTTTTGGTTATTAAAAAAGAAGGAAATATTAGAATGCCCATTAAAATATAATATCATGCATCAAAATATTCATATACTTTTTATTATTTTATTTAGTTTCCATTATATGTTTGGAAGTTTGTGCATAAATTGTTTTAAGATAAATGTTAAAAAACAAAAATCCAATTATCTTGACCAAAGTTGTCTAAGCCCGTAAATTTAGTTGTGTAATGACTCCGATTCACGATGAAATAGTAAACTCCCTTATTTGTTTTTAAAATTATAATTATATAAAAATAATGCATTTCGGTTTTATTTAAATATATAGCTTCCTGTTATCATTTTCTAAAGGTATTTATTTGTCCAATGATTGAAACTAGTTGATTTACTCGATGATGATCAGCAAAAAAAAAAAAGACTACAGCAGTTCGTTAACTTATCATGATGTGTACCATAGACAGCATATTGTATATTATCTGGTAATTTTTTCAATTATAGTTAGAACTAATATATTTCACATGCAGCCCATGACAATTTTTAAAAAAATATAATCTTGAAGAGTGCCAATACTCTAAGGCTAGGATGGATAGCTACTATCTTGCCATGAATGCGTGGCATAAATAAATCATCATGGTGTATATCATCGATTGCATATTATCTGTTAAATTTTTCAATTATTGCTAAAACTAGTATGTTTCTCATGCAACCCAAGACTATTTTTTTCAAAATATAGTCTTGAAGAGTGCCAACACTGTATGGTAGGAGATGAATACCTACTATCTGTGACATGGATGCGGGGCATAAATAATCATCATGGTGTATACCATAGATTGCATACAATCTGGTAAATTTTTCAATTATAGTTAAAACTAGTATGTTTCACTTGCAACCCAAGACTATTTTTTTCAAAATATAGTCTTGGAGAGTGCCAACACTCTAAGGCTAGTATGGGTACCTACTATCTGTGACATTGATACAAACAGTACATAATTATTCTTAATTTTTCCATGATCTGCACAAAAAACAATACTTCCAGTTATGTATTATATATTTATTTCATTTACGTATATAAAAAATAATCAAAAAATAAAGTGGATAATATAACACAATGACACTAACCACGCTGGTTTGTTCCGGGATAATTTAAACTGTTTTCATTTACATTTTTAATGATTAAATTAAAAAAACACATTTAATTTTAGTTTTTCTCACGCGAGCTATACACTATAAGCAGTTAACTATTGCTATATTATTAGGAGGTACGCTAATGATTGCCATGAACGTTTTCTATCACTTAAAGTTGAATGACTGTATAACAGGAAGATCTTCTGCCGTCCCATAATCCCTTGTTGAAATGTCACTCTTTGCTCTCTGCCAAATTAGCAGTTTCACAGTAGAAGCATTAAAGTTGGCGCGATGCCAAGTTAGTATGTTATAATAACATAATAAAAAATTTTTGATGCATGGCAATACCTTGATTTGAGTTTGACAGGAAAAAAAATTATTTTAACTGTTAAAATAAGAAGTCTCAATCACTCATTTTTAAATCAAGCAACGTGTTTTTCTTTGGTTCGACTTGACAAACTGAAAGCTGTTAAAGAATTTTTTTTGTTCTTCTGTGAACCGTTTATACAATGTCGCGTACAATCCTCATCATGAATGGAGCAAAAACAGTGACTTTCAGCTGAAATTGTAAGTACATTTGTGAGTCATACGAGAAAAACCGGAAAACTTTTGCCAGACAGACTGCGAAATTCTTATGCAAGTCATCATGTCTCCTTGTCTTACAGCTAGAGAGCATTCTAATTTGTTTGACGAATCTACGAGCTATAGGGAAAGGAAGAGACTGGTGGGGTAAGGTGGGAAAATTTCCTTAACAAAGTTTAAATGTAAATAATAATATATTTTTAGATTAATTTTATTCTAAAAATACTGATATCTTTTATTTCAATGCGGAAATTACGTGTTTCATATTCTGATTTGTTGAAAGAACATGAATAATTCCTACATTTGCTTCGGTATTGACTCAACAAAGAGAAACCACAAACTTTTTAAATTCATTGGAAAATCTGGTGATGACTAACTGATGTGCAATTCTAAGCGACAATTCCAGTATTACTTGTTACTTCTTGCATTATGACACAAAAACACGTTAGCTATAAGTTTCACAATCAAATTTTCTTGTCTTCTGTAATGCGGTCTGGTTTCACATTAGTTTTGATTTTTGTTAACCTCTAAATATAAACTAATTCATATTCTAGTTGTTATTTTTGTCATTTTTTTATTCTTCTATAACCTTGTAATTTTAAAAACTAAGCTTAATAATTAACATTCATTGTTCATACATTTTATTTCAAATGAATATGAATTACTCTAAATTATAAAGAATCTACTTTAAGAAAAATATTCACTATTAAGACAACAAAGTATTATTTATAAAATTCTAATATTTCATTAGACATTTAGGAGAAATTTGTTGTTGGATTCTATATATTTTTATATCAGGTTCATAATTTGTGTCTTTAAAAGGTTTCAAGAAGAATTACTTTAATTTCACTATCTAATTTTTATGTTAATTTAATAAATTTAATTGAAATAAAGCATTTATTCACTGGAATATATCGATATAAAAATTGTTCAAAAGGCTACTGCTTATTTTTAGGACATGCCGGGAAAAGTTTCTGGGATTGCCGCGTTGCTAGTATGCCATTTTAGGCATTCAATTAATCAATTTGACTCAGTTTCTTCCAAAATAATTTTTAAATCTGTAAGTGTTTCTTTCCTGAGAATTCATTCATTGCATTTCAAAATCCAGGAATTCAAACATTGTCAAAATAAACTAACGGTTTTTATAGGTGTCTGGTAATTCTTCAAAATGACGAAACTGCATATTCTTGTCGAAAATTGTTCTATTTTTTTATAAAGTATAATAAATAGTAAATAGGTAAAGTATTTTAAGTAAGGTTATTTAAAGAAAAAAAAGACATACATTATTTTATTACTGAAATTAATAGCTATTTTATAAATATGTTTCATAAAAGAGTTGAATCATATTTCCTGAAATGAAGATTCTCTACAAACGTTACCCTTTCCCTCAGCAAACAAAAAGAAAGATTTTCCTAAACGACTTCCATGACTGTACAGTCATTTTTCTTTTCCAAGCCATCTTAAATTGCTCGTTTGCTTGAGATTGCAGAGAGATATCAAATGTCCCTTTTTCAAACGGTATCCTTCTACGGCACTGGCAGTGTGGTCCATTTCATGGAGCATTGCAAATGTTAAACTTTCTGTGTTTTTGTCATTCTCACAATTCACTTCTGAGAAACCCACATTAACAGAAGAAGAAAAGAAAAACGAGCACTTAAAGCAATTACGAGATTTACATAATAAGCCTCACATCGAGGTTCTTGACATTTGCTTGTACAATAGGGATTGATGAGACTCTTCAAGATGGTTATGTGCTGTGAGGGAATGGTGATATATCGTTGGTTAAGCTTTTTGATGATTCATTATTCAAGAGGTTTAGGAGGTTAAGCCCAAGTTAGGTAATTTATAGTTGGAAAATGTGCACCTTTTTATTTGTTATGAAATATTAATAAACGCCCTGTTGGGTGATTTGTGTTGAGATAGTTTGGTGTTCCGATTCTAATGTGATTTATTAACTTGCCGGAAGTAAATAAAATGAAATAATAATTATCATGTAGACAGACTATTATTAGTGATTTTTTGTTACATTTATCAGTTTTGAAATAATTAAAATCAGTATTGGACATTTTAGAGTATTTTTTAAAAATAAGTATCGCAAAAAACGAACATAAACAGACCTTAAAAGGTTTACAAATATGATTAAATGAATAAATTAATGATATTTATTATGGATCATTTGTGAATTATATAATGCGCAATTTTAAAAATATTTTTTCGAAGAATATTTGTTATTTATTTTTTTTATATTAATGATTGAATGTTATTATTTTTTGGAAGGGATCAAATTAATTATTATACTCAAATTAATTATTATACTTGCAATAAAAAATGAAAAAAATTGGAAATAATTTTAAATAAGGTATGAGAAGAGCATATTGAATTTTTTTATGGACAATATTATTGAATTTAAAATAAATTAATTTTAAGCGAATAAAGAGAACCGTATAGTTAAATTAATTTAAACGATTATTGTGATTAAATTACTATTTTACGTTATTATATCTATAACAATATTTCCCATCAATTTTTTAACAAAAACTAAAACTATTATAATAATAACTTGCAACTTTTATTTACTCAGTTAATATTTACCAGCCTTGTTTTTTTATATAAATGATTGTGTGTGATTATTTTTAGGAAGGGTCAAATAAATTCATTAATAAAAATTTCGCAATGAAAAAAATTGGAAATAATTTCAAGGAAGCTATCAGAAGAACATATTGAATTTTTTAAGTACAATATTATTGAATTTAAAAGAAATTTATTTAAACTGAGTAAAGTGAAAAAATGAGGGTATAGTCAAATTAATTTAAACCATTATTGTGATTAAATTACTATTTTACTTTATTATATCTATAACAATTTTTTCCACTAATTTTTTTTAACAAAAACTAAAATTATCATTATAATAATAAATTGTACCTTTTATTTACTCAGTTAATATTTATTAGCCTTACTTTTTTATGTAAATGATTCAGTGTAATTATTTTTAGAAAGAGTCAAATCAAATCGTTAATAAAAAAAAATTCGCAATGGAAATAGGAAATAATTTTAAGGAAGCTATAAGAAGATAATAGAGAGTTTTTGCATAACGTTTTTTTATCGTCCGATATTTTTCTTCTTAGCGCGCATGCTCATAGGAATAGCACAGTAGTGCAATATTACAGATACGCATGCGCAATAGGTACAATGCTTCCTATGAACATGCGCGCTAGGAAGAAAAAAGTATCGGACGATAAAAAAAACGTTATGCAAAAACTCTCTAATATTGAATTTTTTTACGGACTATATTATTGAATTTAAAAGAAGTTCCTTTAAAGTGAATAAAGGGAAACGTTAAATTAATTTAAACGATTATTTTGATTAAATTACTGTTTTATTTTATTATGTCTATAGCAATTTTTTTTTTTTTTAACAAAAACTAAAATTATCACTATGATAATAAATTGTACCTTTTATTTATTCAATTAATATTTACTATCCTTATATTTTTTATGTAAATGATTGAGTGCAATTATTTTTAGGATGGGTCAGATAAATTCGTTAATAAAAATTTCGCAATGAAAAAAAAATAGGAAATAATTTTAAGGAAGCTATAAGAAGAGAATATTGAATTATGTTTACTCATAATATTATTGAATTTAAAAGAAATTCATTTATAGTGAGTAAAAGGAATAAGTATCGAGAAAAAAAGGAACATAAACAGATCTTTAAAATTTACAAATATGATTAAATGAGTATATTAACGATACATAATTCACAAATGATCCATAATAAATAATGGATAATTTTTTAAATATTTTTCGAGGGCCCACAAATTTTTTATTACCAAACTCATAGTGTGGGAGAAAGCATTTAAGAAAAACCTTGAGTAAACGTAACTTAAACTAGTAAATAAAAGGTACAATGTATTATTATAATGGAAGTTTTACGCATTGTTAAAAAATTGGAGGGAAAAAAGTGTTAAAAACATAAAATAAAATAATAATTTAATCACAATAATGGTTTAAATTAACTTAACTATACGTTTCTTTTTATTTTATTTTGTTTTGTCTATAACAATTTTTTCCTCCAATTTTTAACAAAAAGCTATCTAAATTAAATTGTATCTTTTATTTACTCAGTTAAGTAATGTTTACTCATCATTCTTTACAAATGCTTTCTCCCACATTGTGAGTTAGGTAATAAAAAGCCCATGAACCTTTACTTCTTGCAATGCCCCATCAAATAAATTAGCTATAATCCATCTATCTTCAAAAAGAAAGGTAAGTAATCCTTATACAAAACTTTTATTTCTTAAGTAATAAACTTCATGCATGCCTTGACTCACTCGTGCAAATTTTTAATTTACAATCTCGTAACGGATCCACCTAAAACCCACACACACAGGTTTAAATTTATCGCTTTTCGGCAACTTTGAAGCAGCCAGCCTAATCCAACAACAGAAGGACAGAGCCAGTCAAAAGATTCATACAATAAAAAACCATCGAGGCAATGACTCATTCCATCAGGTGTCATGGGGTTTATATTTGGCTGCAGGAAGTTGTGGATTAACGTGACACATGGCCTATTGAGCGGGATTCCGACTCTTGATATTCTTTTCTGGAGCAGGGCCAAGTGCAGGCTGAACTGGAGGCGGGGATGTTTTATTTGGATGAATGAATGAATTTCTTCTCTGGGAGATGCAAGTACTGTCAGGGTTGGAAGAGGAAGAAAAAATATGGTTCAGGTGACGGAAAAGATACGTTGGGACATGCTGAGGTTTGACGTCTTCATTCTGGAAGACAGTAAAACTTTTGGTAGGCAAATGATAAAAGTTGTGTAAGATTTGTGGTCAGAACCTTTTGGATAAACAAAATAAACTTTTTGAGTAGTCACTTTTAATTTGCTATAGATCTTTAAATTACTTTTCTTAAATAAAACAGCTCGTTTTTATGAATAAATCAAATTTATCTATACTATGGTAACAGGTTGTATTATCGGAATTAATTAATACATTAAATAATTTTGAAATTTTTAAAAAATTTTCTTTACTTAATTAAAAAAAATACTTAATTACTTAATTTACTTTAAAATATGGCGTGTGTGTTGTTTCAAGCTGTTAGGATTTTCAATAATTGGTACCTTAGCTTTTTCTGTATCGTTTTGTTGGTTTAATTTTTGTTTTATTTGGATGAATGAATTTCTTCTCTGGGAAGATGCAAGTACTGTCAGGGTTGGAAGGAGAAAAATATGGTTCAGGTGACGGAAAAGATACGTTGGGACATGCTGAGGTTTGACGTCTTCATTCTGGAAGACAGTAAAACTTTTGGTAGGCAAATGATAAAAGTTCTGTAAGATTTGTGGTCAGAACTGTTTAGCAAACAAAATAAACTTTTCGAGTAGTCACTTTTAATTGGCTGTAGATCTTAAAATTACTTTTCTTAAATAAAACAGCTCGTTTTTATGAATAAATCAAATTTATCGATACTATGGTAACAGGTTGTATTATCGGAATTAATTAATACGTTAAATAATTTTGAAATTTTAAAAATTTCTTTACTGTAAAATATGGTGTATATGTGTTGTTTCAAGCTATTAGGATTTTCAATAATTGGTACCTTAGCTGTTTCTTTTTCGTTTTGTTAGTTTAATTTTTGTTTTATTTGGATGAATAATGAATGAATTTCTTCTCTATAAGTACTGTCAGGGTTGGACGTAGAAGAAAATATGGTTCAGGTGACGGATAAGATACGCTGGGACATGCTGAGGTTTGACGTCTTCATTCTGGAAGACAGTAAAACTTTTGGTAGGCAAATGATAAAAGTTGTGTAAGATTTGTGGTCAGAGGTTTGGTAAACAAAATAAACTTTTCAAGTAGTCACTTTTAATAGGCGATAGATCTTAAACTTTTGATACGTTATTTTTAAGCGTATATGTATTTCCCAGAGTTTTAGGTAATGAATAGTACTAATTTCGATATTAAAAATATGGTTCATTATTGAAAATTCAAAGAGAAATTTTTAATAGTGTATCAGTGCATATCATTTATTTCAAACTAATAGGGGAAAAACTTTTCGATTTTTATTGAATCTTTCTGTACCTAGATAACAATTTTGAATATGATAAATCGATGTAAATTATTAAGCTAATTAATGACAAAAAATGTAAAAATGTTAAAAGTTGTATTTCTAGACTTTTTACTCACCCTTTCTGAATAATTATCTGCCTTTCGCAACCAATTTTCTTTGATAAACTAAAATAATTTTTCGATTTTTTTTCATTTTGTATAAGTCAACTTTTCTTACTAAAAATTAATTATTTAAAGCATTTTTTTTTTGTCATTGGCGCAACAGCCCTATGATGGGCGAAGGCCGTCTATCTACTAGCAGATTTCGATACAGGCAATTTTATTCTTTTTATAGAGTAGGGCTGTCAGCTGTCATATTAGACCAACACCTACTGTTTAAAGTGGATTCCGAACCACTACAAACATCCATTGCACCGAGCGCCAGAGCTATACTCACTCGGCCTTCCGGACCCTTATTTAGAGTATTAAGCTTCAAAAAATGTTGTTAATACTTGCAATTAACTAATACATTTATTCAAATAAAACATTAGTAAATTAACAAACTTATGAAATAGTTCGTTTTTATGAATAAATCAAATTAATCGATACCGGAAGTAATTAATACATTAAATAATTATGAAATTTTTTTAAATATTTTAAATTTATTTAATGCAAAATATATTATATTTGTGTTGTTACAAGCTGTTAGGATCTTCAATAATTGGTACCTTAACTTTTTATTTTTCGTTTTCTGAGTTTAATTTTTGTCTGTGAGAAAAATATAGTATGCTACTTTCAATCTATTCGTATTATGAAGAACTATTGCTGTAAATGATTACAGAAGATACGTTGCAAGGGAACAAAAATGATTGACTATTGTTGGATGGCTAATTAGCTAATATTTTTTGTCCAATCTTTTCGAAATAAAAACATTAAATTTGCAAAAAAATTGGTTGAACGTCTTGTAATATCATAGCTAACTTTAAAATAAAAGTAGCTATTCACTAAATAAATGTATGTTTTTATAAAAATAAAATAAATAATTTTATAGTTTTTCTGAATTTTATTTTTAACTTGCTGACATTAAAAATTGTAAAATTTTCAAAACACATTTTATCTAGTTCTATTTCAAAAGTTTAAGGAATTTTTTTTTTCGATTATTCTGAAATGAGTTTTTATTTTTATTCAAAACTTCATGAGAATGTTTATTTTGAATTTATAAGTATAATGTAAGCAATCTGAAATGAAATGAAATGCATACTTTTTTTTGGAAGACAGTTCCTTGACAAAATTTTGTTTAATTAAATCGAGAGTACTTGTTTTCATTCAGAAAACTGGATGTTTTGCGTTACATAATAATGATGCATTTAAACTTGATTTAGCGATTAGTTATTGTGTTATGTACTAACGATTCGTTTAAATTCGATTTAACAATTCGTTTAAATTCGATTTAACAATTCGTTGTTGCATTATGTACTAAAGATTCATTTAAACTTGATTTAACAATTCGTTATTGGGTTATGCACTAACGATTCGTTTAAACTTGATATAACGATTCGTTTAACGATAATAATTGATATAACGATTCGTTTAACGATAATAATTGATATAACGATTCGTTTAACGATAATAATTGATTTAACGATTCGTTATTGGGTTATTTAACGATTCGTTTAAACTTGATTTAACGATACATTATTGTGTTATATACTAAGGATTCAATAAATCTTGAGTTATATCGATGAACATATTTTTAGAATAGGTCATCACTAGAGTTGCTAGTTTTTCCAAGTTTTAGTTTTTAAAAAATATGTTGTTTGAACAACTGTTGAATAATATCAGTTTTAAATTTATGTCACTGTATATATGTCACCATCCCTTTTTCATTGTTTCATTTTCTTTTACCATCACATTTTGCATAAAAGTCTTGCAAGTAAGGCAATTTAAAACTGATCCTTAAAAGCAAAGATTCTGAAATTGTCAAACAGTCATCCCACTATTCACTTTTTTTACGATTCTGGACTTCAGCCATCACATGCCTTTCATCCAGACCTCATAAAACGTCTCTTCATTCCTAGATTTTAATCATTCTAACGACTTGGACAATTTTGGGGGAAGGCCAGACTTGTAACTGCCAACTGCTTTCTGTCTTCTCGTCTGGATAAAAACTGCAAATTTTAGATTTTTTCCCCCTCTTTAATCATAACAATCTATTATATAAAAATAATATTTGCTGTCAAGATTTTTCACCTAAACTTTTCCTCCTCTATTGAGTTTCCTCCCTAAATAATTTTAAAAATGTAGGTAATTGTCTTCATTTTTATTAAGTCATACCAAAGGAAACTCTTATAAGGCAGCAAGCCTTTATTTTTATTTTGATGCCATTTATTAATATGTTTAACTCATTAATGAAATTTTTAATATTATTAACTATATGGAGGTTTTTAGGGGTATAATTACTCCATAGGTAGTCCCATAACAGGTACTTCCGTATCTGCCTTTATTTCAACAATTTAAATTAACAAGAAATAAGTGTGCTGATTAAGATTCTTTAATTTTAACTGCTTTTTCGACATGTTCAGGAGTATTGTACAATGTCGGAAAACCCAGTTAAAATTACGACGATGGTTTTAATTTTTTACTACGATGGTTTTTCAACTACAAGTTAATTGATTGCAAAAGTTATTTCAACATCAACATTGTACAACTGTACAAGAATCAATTTTCATTCTCTGATGAGTTTTTTGAAAAATAATTACTCTTAATGCAACTCTAAAGACATCCTGCGTAAGGTTTGACTAAAACTTTACACACGATGGCTTTAGAGTTGTTGTAAAGTTTTATCCAAACTTTACAACTCTAAAGCTATTGTGATAGTTTCAGCAATATCTATTATTCATCGATGATATAGTATTATGTTAGTATTATGAATTAAAACACTTAATTAAAACAGCACTACGGGGATTTTCAAATGGAGCGAATAGGGTGCGGAGTTCTCAGTTTATTTAATTTCGTTCTTCTAAAGCTTACATTATTTTTTTTGTTTTCTTTCAGATTATTATGGGCTCTAACGGATTCAAGTTACTCTCCCTGCTTTACTTCGTTTTCCTATGGTTAATCTGTAAAGCTTATGAAGGTGGTATCTGCGATGAACCTCAAACTTCCATTTTCTGTACATGTGATACAAGGTATAGAGAGACCAGCATACTGTGCTATGTTACCAATAACCTGAGTAAGTACGATGAGGTATGGAATTCATTGAGTGATGTTGACAATGTGATCAGTGTAAAACTGAATTCTATGCTGCCCATGAGATTAGATTTCATTCCAATTGACAGTCTGAAGCGCATTGAAACTTTGAAAAGTTTGACCGTCCAGCAAGCGAATTTGGGTGTACTCGAAGCCTATGCTGTGTCAGATTTGAAGGAACTTCGAGAATTGGAATTGGATGGCAGTGAGATAACAAGGCTGGAAACGAACGCCATTGCAAATCTGCAAAAACTGAAAAAGCTCTCACTCAGTGAAAATTTGCTTCATGAAGTTTTGGAAAAGTCTCTAATGGGATTGGCCGATCTTGAACAATTGTTTTTGGATCGCAACAATATCTCGAGGATCGAAGCTTGTGCTTTTTGTGATCTGCACAGTTTGAAAGAACTGGAACTCTGGGGTAACCAGATCACTGATCTCACCGAGTACATGTTCCGTGGTCTTCGATATCTCAGACGATTAGATCTGTACAAAAACCAGATCAGGATTTTGAATGACAAAATTTTCCATCCCATGCCCAAGCTTGTGGAAATAGATCTAAAGGATAATCTGATCAGCCATATTGCACCAAATGCCTTTCTGGGATTAGACAAGCTCCAGATCTTGATGCTGAATTCAAACAAAATAAAAGTATTGCCCGATCAAGTTTTTAAGCCATTGAAGAATTTAAGATCGTTGGATATATACCACAACGAACTGGAGTCGTTACAAGTTGAAGTGGTGAAAAACATGGCCAATGCTAAAGATGAGCAATTTTCTTTTTCATTTAAAGGTAAGACAGAAATTTACTTTTTTTACATTGAAGAATTTATGTTAAAATTTTGATTCTAATAAGTGACATGCTTTGTCCGAAATAATATTGACAGTACGCATCATGAATCGAATAATGTATTGATGTGCATTCTGTTTGGAATAATAACATAAGATAGTAAGGGCTTGTAGATAATTTTTTCACAGAGCTTATACGATTATGATTGAGAGGACCATCTGCGGCACTTTTTATGCTTGTTTTGACACAACCCTCGGGTTCCAGAGAACACTTAACAAAAATAGAAGTGTACACTTAGAACTTGACATAAAGCACATGCGCACGCGTTAATGGAAGGGTGATTCTATAAAGGTGTTAAACCCAAAATTTCTGATCAAAATTATCTATTTTATATTGACAATACAGTGTTTACCTGAAATATTATTAATTGTACTTTTATATTATTTAATATTATGTATATTTTTAATGCAATAGATTTATTTTTGAGGCAAATATTTAGTTTTGATTTTTAAACAATATGGCATATATTTTAAAGGTTGAAAGGAATTTCTGTTAATAATCCAGAATATGTGTTATCTGTAGCATATATCTTACAATTTTGTACAATTTTTAGTACAAATATTTGGAAAAAAATATACTTTTTTTAATAAAACAGAAATTTAAATTTAAAAGTTCTGTTTACTAATGTAATAATGATGTATTTTTTTGAATATTTCAGAAAAGGATAAATTTTTTATAACATTAAAAATATTACAAAACAGAAAATCCTGAAATTTTATTTGTATTCTTAATACATTAAAATTAATTAGTTTTAACTGTTTGCAAAAAATCAATTTTACTATAGTGAATATTTTAAAATAAACCCTCATGTAAGTGTTATTGAAGAAATAAACACAATTAACACAATAAGAGAATTTTTTATTAATAAAAATTTTTCTGCAATTTTATTCACGAAAGTTATGATTGAATGTTGGTTTTATTGAAATATAAATTTATTAAATATTCTTAAATTTTAGAAGGTAAAAAAAAAAAAAAAAAAAATGATTTAGAAAAAACGACTTTTTATTTATAAATTCAAAATTAATTTAATTTTTTACAATATATTAATGAAGCTAGAGAATTAATAGTATTTTCAAGTTATAAATTAATTAAGTTTAATTTAAAAATATTTTAAACCGAAAATTTCTTCATCATGGCAATAATTTTCCCATTAAAATGTTCTATTTATATTTCAACTGCTATGAAAAATTTTAAAAAAATGTAATTTTCTACTGATTACTCAGAAAAATAATTCTTCTAAGTAAATAAAAAGCCATTTTTTATCTATTATTTTTACAATTTCAAGAAAATCAGTGCCAGCTTTTACGAAAAACAGAAAATTTTATACAATTTGTTTTAAGCAAGTGATAATCCATCTTATTAAATATTATACACAAATAAAGTATTACCATTACATTTTTCTTTAATGTCAAAGTGAACTTTTAGTCTGTAAGGTCTTGACATAAAAGAGCATATCTTAATTTGAAAAATTTAATATTTGTATGTAATTTTTTATAGTTTTCATTCAAATTTTTGTACTTAAAAATGGTTATATTTTTATTTCAAAATAGTGTACAACATTATGCATTTAAATTTTGCACATTTTTTACTGCATTTAATCTAATTTGTAACAAATAATTTCAACAAACTAATCTTTAATATAATATTGCGACAAATTACTCAAATTATCTGAAAAATTCACATTCGTTTTAATGAAATTTTTTTTTTAAAATTGCCATATTACAATTTGTAAATCATAGATACATTTGTGAATATGAATCTCTGTTCATGTGGATTATGTGACAATATTGGAAGTCTTTTAAATTAGAACATAGTGCTGTATGTTTGTCAGTTATGACCTTCCAACACAGCCTAATAATCGCGAACAAAAACTACTGAAAATTATTTGAGATTTTAATGAAAAATCTTATTTGAAGCTGACATCATTTTTAAAATTTTTGAAAATGTTATTCGTTTCTTTTTTTCCTTTATCTTCTTTGAATCTCTGCTGATGTGGATTATGTGACAATGTTGGAGGCCCTTTAAATTAGAAAACAGTGCTGTATGTTTGCAACTTACGCCTCTGCAACACAGTCTAATAATCGCGAACAAAAACTACTGAAAATTATTTGAGATTTTAATGAAAAATCTTATTTGAAGCTGACATCATTTTTTAAATTTTTGAAAATGTTATTCGTTTCTTTTTTTCCTTTATCTTCGTTGAATCTCTGCTGATGTGGATTATGTGACAATGTTGGAGGCCCTTTTTTAAATTAGAAAACAGTGCTGTATGTTTTTAACTTACGCCTCTGCAACACAGTTAAAACAAAAACTACTGAAATTATTTGAGATTTTAATGAAAAATCTTATTTGAAGCTGAGATAATTTTTTAAATTTTTGAAAATGTTATTCGTTTCTTTTTTTCCTTTATCTTCGTTGAATTTCTGCTGATGTGGATTATGTGACAATTTGCAAATTAGAAAACAATGCTGTATGTATGCCACTTACACCTCTGCAACACAGTCTAATAATGGCAAACAAAAACTACTAAAAAGTATTTGAGATATTTGTGAAAAATCTCGCTTGTAGCTAACATCATTATTTAAATTTTTGAAAATATTATTCGTTTTTTTTCTTCCTTTATCTTCTTTGAATCTCTGCTGATGTGGATTATGTGACAATGTTGGAGGCCCTTTAAATTAGAAAACAGTGCTGTATGTTTGCAACTTACGCCTCTGCAACACAGTCTAATAATCGCGAACAAAAAAACTGAAAATTATTTGAGATTTTAATGAAAATCTTATTTGAAGCATCATTTTTTAAATTTTTGAAAATGTTATTCGTTTCTTTTTTTCCTTTATCTTCGTTGAATCTCTGCTGATGTGGATTATGTGACAATGTTGCAGGCCCTTTAAATTAGAAAACAATGCTGTATGTATGCCACTTACACCTCTGCAACACAGTCTAATAATGGCAAACAAAAACTCTCGCTTTAGCTAACATCATTATTTAAATTTTTGAAAATATTATTCGTTTTTTTCTTCCTTTATCTTCTTTGAATTTCTGCTGATGTGGATTATGTGACAATGTTGGAGGCCCTTTAAATTAGAAAACAGTGCTGTATGTTTGCCACTTACGCCTCTGCAACACAGTCTAATAATCGCGAACAAAAACTACTGAAAATTATTTGAGATTTTAATGAAAAATCTTATTTGAAGCTGACATCATTTTTTAAATTTTTGAAAATGTTATTCATCTTCGTTGAATCTCTGCTGATTTGGATTATGTGACAATGTTGCAGGCCCTTTTTTAAATTTGCCCCACTTTACACCTCTGCAACACAGTCTAATAATGGCAAACAAAAACTACTGAAAAGTATTTGAGATATTTGTGAAAAATCTCGCTTGTAGCTAACATCATTATTTAAATTTTTGAAAATATTATTCGTTTTTTTTTTCTTCCTTTATCTGAATTTCTGCTGATGTGGATTATGTGACAATGTTGGAGGCCCTTTAAATTAAAAAAAAAAAAATAGTGCAACTTACGCCTCTGCAACACAGTCTAATAATCGCGAACAAAAACTACTGAAAATTATTTGAGATTCTAATGAAAAATCTTATTTGAAGCTGACATCATTTTTCGAATTTTTTGAAAATATTATTCGCTTATTTTTTCCTTCATCTTTACATCTTACTTTTCCCCCTTCATCTTCTCTACATCTTTGTCACATAATCCACATCAGCAGAGGTTTAATGTGGAGGTCGTTTAAATTATAAAATAGTGCTGTATATTTGCCACTTACACCTTTCCAACACAATCTAATAATGGCGAACAAAAACTACTAACAATTATTTGTGATACTTGTGAAACTCTCAATTGTAGCTAACATCATTTTTAAAATTTGTTGAAAATATTATTAGATTATTTTTTTCCTTCATCTTCTTTACATCTTTGAATCTTTGCTAATGTGGATTATTTGACAATGTTGGAGGTTCTTTAAATTAGAAAATATTATTGTATGTTTGTCATTCAAGCCTCTCTAAGACAGCCTAATAATGACGAACAAAAACTCCTAAAAATTATTTGTGAAAAAAAGCATTTGTAGCTGACATCGTTTAAAAAATGTTGTGAAAATATTATTAGATTATTTTTTCCTTCATCTTCTTTACATCTTAGAATCTTTGCTGATGTGGATTATGTGACAATGTTGGTCGTTTAAATTAGAAAATAGTACTGTATTGTTTGCGATTTGAGCCTCTCTAACACAGTCTAATAAGGGCGAACAATTTGTGATACTTGTAAAAAAACCCATTTGTAAAATCTCATTTGTAGCTAGAAAATATTATTCGATTGTTTTTTCCTTCATCTTCTTTGCGTTTTTGAATCTGTGCTGATGTAGATTATGTGACAATGTTGAATGTCGTTTAAATTAGAAAATCAGTAGTGTATATTTATTATTTACGCCTCTCCAACACAGCCTAATAATGATGAACAAAAACTACTGAAATTTATTTATGAAAAATATGATTTGGAGCTGACATCGCTAAAAATATTTTTGAAAATATTATTCGATTTTTTTCCCATCTTCTTTACATCTTGCAATTTTTCTTACGTAAAAACACATTTTCACATTTTTCGCAAATTGACATATGGGCTAATATACTTTTTTCGAACAATACCACCAAAATTATCATCGAAAGAATTCGCGCAAAACGCGTCTGAACAGATGTTCCCTCCCTTAACCATAAATCAAACACCAACTCGGTTCTTTTAGGATGAGGAATAAGGTTCTTAAATCATCAATAACTGTCAACACTACCGCAGGAAGCTATTATTTACGCCGGGCCTCCAGGACAGAGGTAGTTAAAGGTGAATTTCGATTAATCTGAAGATACTGATCGGGGCTCTTATACTACACAAGATGGGAAGAAAAATAAACGATTATTTATTGGTAGGTAGTTACAGTACTTAAGCTTCTGTAGTAGTGTTTTCAAAAAAATGATGTAGTAGAACATTTTTACTGTCTACATTGTTATTGTTTGTAGATGTTTCTGAATAAGATGAATTTTATTTAATAATTGATTTCATTCGCAATGGTTGTATACAAAATGGTACAGATAACAAACATCTATGTATATATTTCTTTTACTTATTGGAGTTATTAAAATATTGGTTATTAAAAATCCAAGCTGTCAGTTCCACTTAAATGACTTTATATGCATAATGTTGTAGTCTTTAAAAGTATATCTTAATGGAAAAGTTTAATATTTGTATGTATAAGCTTTTTTTTTTTTTTAAAGTTTTTGCAACTACTTTATTTTTTTTATTTCAAAATGGTACACAGCATTATGCATTTAAATTTCATATTTACGGTACTCATAAGTCCACGAACCGCGTAAAAACATTTTATATAAACAATATAACGTAAAAATAAATAATAAAACATAGAAAATTTGACGTGTCATTTTACTGTAATTGTTTTCAGTATTTGGTTAAGTGTTCCATTACAAGTTCAAAATGGATCAGTAGTCGGTTTCTGTTTATCTGTTATTTAAATATTCATGTCTGAATTTTTTTGACAAATTTATATTGATGCAAATTGGTTTGTGCAATTTAATGCATTAATCCAGCAGTAACGATGTCAAGTTTTAGAACGAAATTTAAAAATGGAACATTTTTTGGTAAATCGAGCATTCTTGATGCAAACATTTGCCCGTAGCTAATGTTTCGGCAGTCAACAAAGTTGAGATTCTTCAGGATAGGAAGAAAGAAAAATAACATAGAAATTCTTCATCTGGGTTATTCTTGTTGGTTTGCAATAAACAAGAAAATATTTAATATTTTTTCTAATGTTTAATTAATATTCGGTACTTTTTATTAAATTAGAACCGCATCCTGTTACATATTTTAATCTTTCATCAAAATCTGGTTTTTTTTTTTTTAGTATAATTTCCAACCTATACAACATTTTTTTTTTGAAATTCAATTGACATTAGATGAAATGACCTCAAATGGCCCGCAGGCCATATCCGTATCCTTTGTGGGCATCTTCGATATTAACAAATGCTCAAAAGCATTTATTTTTTATATGATTTATTACATTCTGGTGTCTGATTTTCTGACTGGCAATACTCAACCTTATTTGTTTTGTAAAATGTTTTTAATTTAATCATATATTTAATCCACAATTTTGATCATTCGATTTTATCAATTAACTTGTGTCAGTTAAACTTGTGCTTGTTGTAGAGTATCGAAAACAATCATTATAATACAATCTGTCCATGGATTATTGAAAATAGAATTAATGTTCAACATTTCCGTTTCATTGATAAATAGTAGTTGCATTAAAATTAATAAAATAGGAATATTTAATTTTTTGGTTAGAAATAAAACAGTAATACTGGTGCACATAGTGATATATAAATGATTGCAGGATTTCTTAGATATTTCTGCAAAAAATTGATGAAATTAATCCTGTTTTGCAAGATTTGTTATTTAATAAGTACATATTTACATATATTTCTTTAATTTTATGTCTGTTCCTTATATCTATATTTCTCGTTCAATTATGTTCTACAATAGGCATGTACGAAAAAAGAAAATTCCAATTTTTCTTCTAGCTTTTCTGTAGTTAATTTGTTTTTGCTTCTTCCACACCGTTATTTTTATTAAAGCTTCCTCCCATAACCCCCCACCCCACCCAATACACCCTAGGTCACTATCCCCTCCCCCTTGATTATTCTACTGCCACCTAGAAGGCAAATTTTTGCCCGTTTTGGGAACCTTGTGATTGATTGATTCATTGATTGTGGTGTTCAATATCCTTTTGAGTTTGCTCTTTCATTCTAATGTACATTTTTTAATTTTGATTCCAAGTAAAGAAGTATTCTGCTAAACATTTATTTGGTTATTTTGGTATAAAATATTTATTTATAAGTTTATTTTACATTTACATTGTTGAATTAATTTATACTATAATTTACAATGCATTGTCATTATGGTATAAAATTTTAAAAAAATTAACATGCAATTTTGTATTCGCAAAAATATTGCAAAATTGATATATTGACCATCAAGAATTGAGTTTGAGTATTAACATAGTATGATAATACAATCAAATGGAAATTTTTCTGTACGGTTAAGATCAAGGTTGATTTTTTTTGATATTTTACGTCGAAACATAAAAAACACAGGATTTTTGCGTGACTAGGCAAAGGCAAAGCTTGTTTAAACAGTAATCTGCGTGTATTTTATGTGCTTTTCTTCCACGTAAAATGCATTCGATTATTGATATCGAATACGTTTAATGAATAATTCTTCTTCACTTTTCACTATTTATTCCCCATTTTATCCAGCTGTTTCAGCTTTTAGTGCTACTGTATTGATTCCTGAAAAATTCTGTTAACATACGAACATCTGAAATGAATTTGAAAATGGCTGAGTTAATATATCCTATTATTGATATATATCATATCAAAAATTTATCGTTTTAGAATAAAAATATATCAATTTGAGTAAGGAATTGATTAAATAAATTTAATAAATGCTGATTTTTTACGTAGTAATCAAACTATCATATAGTAATTTATGTTGTAATCAAATTAACTATCATGTAATAATTTATCATGTAATAGTAATCAAATTAATTATCATGTAATAGTAATCAAATTAATTATCATGTAATAGTAATCAAATTAATTATCATGTAATAGTAATCAAATTAATTATCATGTAATAGTAATCAAATTAATTATCATGTAATAGTAATCAAATTAACTATCACGTAATAATTTATGTGGTAATAAAATTAACTGTCATGTAATAATTTATGTAGTAATCAAATAAACTGTCATGTAGTAATTTATGAAGTAATCAAATAAACTAACATGTAGTAATTTATGAAGGAATCAAATAAACTATGATGTAGTAATTTATGAAGGAATCAAATAAACTATGATGTAGTAATTTATGAAGGAATCAAATAAACTATGATGTAGTAATTTATGAAGGAATCAAATAAACTATGATGTAGTAATTTATGAAGGAATCAAATAAACTATGATGTAGTAATTTATGAAGGAATCAAATAAACTATGATGTAGTAATTTATGAAGGAATCAAATAAACTGTCATGTAGTAATTTATGAAGGAATCAAATAAACTATGATGTAGTAATTTATGAAGGAATCAAACTGTGATGTAGTAATTTATGAAGGAATCAAACTATGATGTAGTAATTTATGAAGGAATCAAATAAACTATGATGTAGTAATTTATGAAGGAATCAAATAAACTATCATGTAGTAATTTATGAAGGAATCAAATAAATTATCATGTAGTAATTTATGAAGGAATCAAATAAACTATCATGTAGTAATTTATGAAGGAATCAAATAAACTATCATGTAGTAATTTATGAAGGAATCAAATAAACTATCATGTAGTAAATTATGAAGTAATCAAATAAACTATCATGTAGTAAATTATGAAGTAATCAAATAAACTATCATGTAGTAATTTATGAAGTAATCAAATAAACTATCATGTAGTAATTTATGAAGTAATCAAATAAACTATCATGTAGTAATTTATGTATCAAATTAACTATGTAGTAATTTATGTATCAAATTAACTATGTAGTAATTTATGTAGTAATCAAATTAACTATCATGTAATTTATCAAATTAACTATCTAGTAATCAAATTAACTATCATGTAGTAATTTATGTATCAAATTAACTATGTAGTAATTTATGTAGTAATCAAATTAACTATCGTGTAGTAATTTATGTAGTAATCAAATTAACTAAAGGTGAACGATATAGAGATAACTACATTAATAAAAACAACTAGAAGTGAACTGTAATCAAACAATATTATAGCAAACAAATATTTTAAAGAATAATGTGCAAGTATACTTTTTCTATTTCGTTTTGTGCATAAAAGAATTCCAATAGAATAATTAACTACTGTTGATTCAGTTTAATTGTTCTTTAAACCTTTAATTTGTTTAAAGGCTTAAAATTGTATTTTATTTAAAAAATTTTAACAGCTTAACTAAAAATACTGATATCTATAAAATTATATTGAAAAAAGAAATAACAATTTCAACTTATATTAACTGTATCCGAGAATTCTTTTTATCACATGTTAGTTCCTTCTAAATTTCAGTTTTCCAAAAAGAATTTCTCTTCCTTTCCAATTATGCCAATAAATTGAGGATTGTTCTAAATTAATAACGTTAAAAAAGTTATTAATTTTTTTTTTTTTTGAAGTAACATAATTTAATTTGAAGAAATTGAACTCATGAAATTAGAAATTTTATTATATTTTTTCAAATTACCATTTTTTTCTATCCTTCTAACTATTTGTTTTTCTGAATGTTACAGCATAAAATAATATTCAAATTGAAATAAATATAGCTAAATGTTTTTCACTAAATTTGCCATTTTTTTTTATCTGGTGGGAAGTTGAAAAACTTATACATTGCCGCCATTTATTTTTTAATTACACAAAAACTTTATTTTATGCTTGGTCTCATCTGGTGGCTTTTATCGCTTCTTCTCTCTATTTTTTTTTATAGAAATTTTTTTGAAATTAAAATGGTAACGTTTTAAAATTTATGCAATTGCATTCGTTTTTTAATGTATTGTTTTTTCAATTGTTCTAATATGTAGGCTTATTTATATTTTACTTTTTAAATTCTTTTTATTTATAAATAGTCATTCACAATCATTTTAATCATTCGCAATCATTTCTTTATAATTTGTCAAACAATTTTAACTTTTCACCGGCATTTTTTTCTAATAAACTGTTTTTTTTTTCTAATAAACTGTTTTTTTTTTTCTAATAAACTGTTGTTTTTTTTCTAATAAACTGTTTTTTTTTTTCTAATAAACTGTTGTTTTTTTCTAATAAACTGTTGTTTTTTTTCTAATAAACTGTTGTTTTTTTTCTAATAAACTGTTTTTTTTTCTAATAAACTGTTGTTTTTTTCTAATAAACTGTTGTTTTTTTTATAATAAACTGTTGTTTTTTTCTAATAAACTGTTGTTTTTTTTTCTAACAAACTGTTTTTTTTTTCTAATAAACTGTTGTTTTTTTTTCTAATAAACTGTTGTTTTTTTTTTCTAATAAACTGTTGTTGTTTTTCTAATAAACTGTTGTTGTTTTTTTCTAATAAACTGTTGTTGTTTTTCTAATAAACTGTTGTTTTTCTAATAAACTGTTGTTGTTTTTCTAATAAACTGTTGTTGTTTTTCTAATAAACTGTTTTTTTTAATAAACTGTTTTTTTTTTTAATAAACTGTTTTTTTTTTTTTTTAATAAACTGTTGTTTTTCCTAATAAACTGTTTTTTTTTTTTTTTCTAATAAACTGTTTTTTTTTTTTTTTTTTTTTTTTAAAATTTTTTTTTTTTTTTTTTTTTAATAAACTGTTAATTGTTTTTTCTAATAAACTGTTAATTGTTTTTTCTAATTGATATATTGTTTGCTTCAACCGTTCTATTATGTTGGTTTATTTATATTTTACTTTTTAAATTCTTTTTATTTATAAATAGTCATTCACAATTATTTCAATCATTCCATTATAATTTGCCAAACGATGATTTGCACTTATCGCTGGTATTTTTTTTCCTAATAAAATATACCAAAACTAAAAATATTTTATTTTGTGTATCAAGGCAACTTCAGGTGATATCTGCCAGTTTTAAATAAATAAAGCGTATATATTTCTGCAGTTTTCAACGATCACATTCATAACTTCATTTGATCTCATTTATAGCAAGATTTTTTTTAGTTTTATTTATTTATTTTCCTTTTTTCTACAAAAAAGCTCTTAATTTTTTCAGCTTTTTCCCCTTAACCCCGCACTTGAATGTCACTCTTGGGAATTAGTTGAGAAGTGCTTCCTACTTTCCCACTTGCGATTTCTTGGAAATAAAGTAATCCTGCTTGCTCTTTCATCTGTAGAATAAATTTTTTTTGTACCAAAACAGAAGTCGTAGTTTGTTTACTTGAATTTGTTTATTTTTTTATAGCATTCTCGACGTTTTGTTTTTATTGATGTAATTCTGTGGTACTCCAAACATTTTACCTTAGGTTTCAAGGGACAATTCTGTCGCCATTTAATCTCGTTTCACCATCAAGTCTTTCATAGTAGACTTAATGTTTTATTAAGTTTATTAATAGTGTGTTTATACTAAGGTATTCAGGATATTAGTCCAAATTTGTAACTAACCAAAAATTGAGATGTTGTTGTTCTAATTCAGCTGCAATACAAAGATAGTTAGTCTTTATGCCATAAGAAAGGCCTGCACGTCAGTTACTCATTTAGCACTTCCCAGGGGGCACGTGTAACACTACCCCAATTATTGAAGATTTACTACGGACTTGTAAATGCCATGAGACTCATTGGAATGGGCAACCTGTTTTTTTAAAAATATGGAGTATTTTGGAAAAGTTATATCTTACCCCAATTATTGAGATGTAATTGCTAATATTTAATTATTGACAAAAAAATAAACACTTTTAAATGTCATGAGCCTCATTGGAATGGGTAACCCGTTTTTTTAAAAACATTGAGCATTTTGAAAAAGTTATAACAAGGTACAATTCTATCGCCTCTCTGTTTTAATCTCTTTTCACCATTAATTCTTTCATAGTAGCCTAAATGCTTTATTAAGTTTATTAACAGGGTTTTTACTGAGCTTTCAGAATATTAGTGTACACTGTAATCAACTAAAATTATTGTGATGTAATTACTAATATTTAATTACTGATAAAAAATAATTAAACATTTAAATATAATGAGCCTCATGGGAATGAGTAACACATTTTCTTTTTTTAAAAACATTGAGTATTTTAAAGAAGCTATCGCTAAATTTAAGAAATATTCAGCTTTGAGATATGATCGGATATCAGTCAAATGTTGTAAAAAAACCCACTTCTACATAAACCTTAGTTATGCAAAAATGAATTATGCAAAAATAAATTATATATTGATTCTAAAACTCTGGCACTGTTGTCCTTTCAAAAAATAAAAAACTAAATTCTTAACTATCATCCTTACTATCACCTTAAAGTTCTCAATATAACTTGTTCAACAAATGGAAGATTTCTTCAAATGTTGACAAAATTGAAGCTGTTCTTTTCTTTTTTTGCTGGTAACAAATTTACGAAACTTGTAATCAAAATCGAAAATGTTATAATTCCTTGGAGTATTCAAAGTAAATATGTAGGTGTTAATCTGGATCACCATACATGGTTGACGTATTTTTTGGCCCCTGGGGACTACTCCATTTTTTGGCTCCTGGGGACTACTCCATCTCTGATGTAACAGGGTAAATACAGTTGAAACAATGAAAATTGCCCAGAATATATTTACAAATATAATAAAATTAACTTACAATCATAAACAAATAAAAGAAAAGAAAAAATTAAATCAGAAATTAAATTAAAATTTTGCGCGGATGTTTTAAATCATAATTGCGAACATAATAGTCAATCTCCTGTATTGCAGTATTTTCATGATTAATAAACGCGCCAATAAATTTAATACAGATGTGTTTAAGAAAATCTTTTAAAGAAGGAATGTTAATAGCTTTTATAGATATCACAATAGCACATGAACCATTTAACAGAGGTTATTTGACGGATAGTGATATTTTGTAAAGTTTCAAACGGTTTCAAGTTAGATTTAGCTGCATAGGACCAGACCAGGCCAGCGTACATGAGAATTGCGCGAAGCATATCAGTATAAAGAAGAATTTTGTTATCCCTGGTAATAGTCGAATTTATATTTATAAGTGAGTAGAGCTTTTTCAAGGCAAATACGAATTTTAGTTTTGTTGTACAGAAAATGTTATTTTCAAGTTAAATGCTGATCCAGAATAACTCTTAAATATTTAGTTTTACTATTCCAAGGGATAATATTATGGTTGATCATAATTACAGGTTTTTTGTTTCCAATAGAAAAGAGAACAGCTTCAATCTTATTTACATTTAAAGAAATGTTCCATTTATTGAACCAGTTATTGAGATCTTTAAGGTGATTAGTAAGGGTGATAGCTAAGAATTTAGTGTTTTTATTTTTGCAAAGGATAGCATTGTCATCAGCGTAGATAGCAGTTAAGAGTTTAGGTTTAGTTGGGATATCAGCAATAAAAATAGAGAAAAGAAGAGGTGAAAGTTTACTACTTTGTGCAGTACCAGCCATAACATTTTTAATAAAAGAGAGAGTTTTGTTTACTTTAACAATAAAAGTTCTATGAGTAAGATAGGAGCGAATAAGTTTGGATCACCTTTTAACTTGGAAACAACATTTCTTGCATACTAAAACAAGATTTCCACTGCTTTCCGTAAACTCTATCCAGTTATTAATAGAAATTCAACTATGACCGGGGATAATAAACTTCTTTTATACACTGCCATTCTTCGTCTTATCTTGACCTACGCTTACCTGGTTTGGTCTTATGCCGCTAAATCTAATCTTTAAACTATTGAAGCCTTACAAAACATCGCTACCAGCTAAATACCTTCTGCTAAATGGTTTATGCGTAATTCTGATCTTATTAAATCTATTAGCATTCCTTTTGTATTTTATTTTCTTAAACATATTAACAGTAAATTCTTTAACATGCCTGATAACCATAACAATACGGCAATCCAGGAGATTGAGTCATATATTCCTGATAATATTCTTAAATGGCCTCTTAAAATTTTACCCGTTTTTTTTTTAATGTTATATATTTTCGTAAATTTATACTGAACAATATTCAAATGTTTTCAATTGTTATAGCGAAGATGGAGCCGTCAGGCGCTAAATAGGTCCAAAATCTTGAGTGCAAACGGATTTAGGATTATTGATTTAGGATTTTAAAACAAAAATTCTTTACTATTTAAAGAAAATCTGTTAAAATTTTCGAAACTTTAAAGAAATAACGTGCTGATTTCCACATTTCTTCTCATTTACTTTAAATGCTATTGTATTTTATACGCATGAAATATGGCATTCACCACAGAGTGAATCCCACTCATAACAATGTGATTGATCAAGATATAATTAAAGGGGAAGTAAAAGATTACATTCGATCCTGAAATGAAAAATTTTGTTAGAAATACTTTTTTTTTATAAACGTAATTTAAAATATATTTATAAAATAAGTAATATAAAATAAAATAAATAATAAGTAATAATAAATATAATATAAAATAAGTATTATTTTGTAATCATATTGAATCAAAACTTTAAGATTTACCTTAATTTGATTAGAAGTCTATTTGGGATGAAGAATCTGTAGAAAATATTGGACTTTGCTGTGCGAGTAATTAACAGGTTAACATTGTTCACCTCCATCATGAGTGACAACATAATGAATCGAGGGAACAACGACATGAATAGGACTTGTAAGATGGAGCAAGATCATGAATATGGTTATGGAGGCCTATATGACTCCATATTGAATATACGAATATAGTTATGGAGCCAAATAAAATAAAATCGCACAAACGTATTCCTTTGACGTTAAACTAAGATGAATAGGACCACGGGCTACCTCATCATGACCATTTTACTTAAAATTATACCTGAAAATTTTCATATAAAGATTTCAAGAAAGATTTTCAGATTTTGATAAAAATTAAAATGAGGAATATAATCCAGTTTCAATTTAAAACTAAACAATTAAATATTAGAAAAGTATTTTATATTTATATTTTATTGCAAAATAAGAAAATCATATTCTTTGTCAATAATTTGCTAGTCTGTATGCAAGATTCCTAAGATACTTGCAACATAGCAAGTCCTGCCTAAAGATACTTATTTCTACTCTATAGCTCCAAACAGGCTTTTTTAAAATTGCTCTCAACGAAGCAGATGTGGTTATTTCTAGATAATGCAGTAAAATATGCAAGCCTATTTGGATTAATTAGTATTTCTGAATAAACATAATATAATTGGGGCTGGTAGTAGATTTGAACAAACGTCTCTTGCTAGATTCTGCAGTGGTCATCTTCGTATTCAACGTCATGTGCCAGGTCTTAAGGTTTATCCCCTTTGTATGAAATGCAACTTGATTCAAGCAACTCTTCCCCATATCTTGACTTGCATTGGTCACCAGAGCCAGTTGTGCTTAAGTCCTGGAGGGGTTTTTCATTCCTTGGGAACACACGGGTTCATGAAATTGATCTAGATGTTGCTGTCGACCAGGTGGTATAAGAAACAACAAACAACATTATATATCTATCAGCACAATTGACTTATTCTGTAGCACTTGGCTACTACAAGATTCGTGCCAATCATTAAAATACTAATTGAATTACAGTAATATAAAAGCATCATTTCTTTCTTTGGCCATTATATTTTTTAAAATATACAAAGAAATGAAAAATATATTTGTTAAATAATTTTCGAGTGAAATTTTTGTGCAGTTCACAAATCTCCATTTACTAAAAATATAAATACAATTAAAAAAAAACTAAATGTGCTTTTCTTTTTGCCTGTCCTATTAAAGTTACATGGTAGCGAAATAGTAAAGATCGATAAAAAGCAAATTTTTGAAAGGGTGGAGGACCAAAGTTGTTTGACCTAAACTGAGAAAATCCATGAGTTAAAATTTGATCGAACACATTCCTTGCAATAGCTTATTTTGTGAATCTTACACAGAAGACTCTAAACTTTGCCCAACAGAAAAAAATTCTTATTCTGTAATTCCCACAGAAAAGCTGGTGTTTCCATTTATGTAATGGAATTAATAATTGAATTAATGTAATATAAAGCATCCTTTTCTTTCTTTGCTGTTTGTATTATTGTTATTATTTAAATATGAAAGTGAAACGCGATTTGAAACGTGAACAATACATTTGTTAATTAATTTTCGTGTGAAAATTTTTGTGCTGCCTTCACAAGTCTGCCTCATTTACTAAAAATATAAAAACAATTTAAAAACTATCTAAAGTGTGTTTTCTGCTTGTCCTATTTTACGTGGTAGCAAAAATACAAATGATCGATACAAAGCAAATTCTTGAAAGGGTGGAGGACCAAAGGTGTTTGACCCTTAACTGAGAAAATCCAGAAAAAGGAAATTGTTCGAACATAGCATATTTTGTAAATCTTACACAGAAGAGACTAAACTTTGTCCAACAGAAAAAAAAATCTTATTCTGAAATTCCCACGGAACAACTTATGTAATGGAACATTAGAAAATACACCCATTTCATCTGCATTTGTACTTGGGAGGTCCTGGTGTAATGAATGCTATTACACACCACGTTAACTCAATGCGTCTGGTTTCACCAGTGGAGGGAAGTTAATGTGTCGAATTCATTACAGCGCGGCAGTTCTTAAGAATCTTTCTTTAGCAGCTTCGTGGCAGGGTGAGAATTAGTTTCACTTGATGACAATTCCTGGCAAACCTGCTCTTGTAATTTGTAAAGCCCGTGACAGAAAAGAATAAGAATTAATAAGATTGTCATCCACATTGTTAATATTCTTTTATTTTTTATTTTTACCAACTGGTATTTTCATCCAGTCTTTCCGTCTTCATAAACTCTGAGTTAAACGAAAAAAAAATTTCCAAGAATATAGCTAGTCAAGTTTGCAAAGTTTGTGACATGTTAGTTATGTTATGTCTTTCAAGTGTGTTGGAAAAACTGCTGAGTTGTACCAACAAAATTGCTTTTTGAAAAGTTGTACTTTTTTTTCTCTTTTGTAGAATAATGAAGTGCAATTTATCTGGGTTTTTTTTTTTTAAAATTTTGTTTTGATGAAAAGTTGCAGTCGTCGGTTTTTTTTAAAAGTCAGATTATGCTCATCTAGTTTGTAAGGCAGTATCTCAAGAGGCCTAAGTAATTTAGCAAATTTTTCTTTAAATAAAATTGGCTTTGCTTACTTATTACTCAAATTTAGTGAGACACTTTACAAGAAAAAAAAAGTTGAACCTTTTTCATTATTAAACAGAAAAGATGTTTGATATGTTTATTTTTTATTAATGATATATAAATATTCTTTTCTTAAAATTAAATCATTTAGAATGTTGATTTCAAAATTAGTTTTATTATTTTAAAATAAACAATATACTGAAACATGCATTAAGTAACTAATAATTACAAGAAAAGCAAAATGTAGCATTTTTAAGTGTCAATAGTTGTGAATTGATGACTTACCCTTTAACAAAATTTTTTTCAAAACACAATATAATAAATAAGACAAAATCTGTTTAACTCTTTCTCAATTTTTATTTCTGAATTTTTTTATCAAAAAAAATTTACCCCTAGATTTATGTTTCAATAATTCTCATATCTGCAAGTTGAGCATTATGCGCTTCTTTGTGAACTATAGTACAGTTTTAGAACCACCATTTTAGTAATATTTCTTTTTTATAAAGTCATATGTTGCACTGTCACTACAAGTGATTATATTTTTTGTATCGATGTTATTTGCTATCTAGGAGTGGTGAATTTGTGAGAAACTTTTCATTTATTAAAACAACTTTCTCCTATTTTTATTTTTCATTAATTTCATTAATTTTTCATTAATTCATTCATTTTAATTGATTTAGAGTAGTTTAATATTATCTGAATGATGAACTATTGATGAACTACTGTTTTAGAACCATCGTTTTAGTAATATTCCTTTTCTGTAAAAGTCGTATGTTGTACTGTCTCTATAAGTGATTACATTTTTTGTATAGATATTATTTATTATCTGAGAGTGGGGGATTTGTGAAAAACATTTTATTTATTTATCAAAATAATTTACCCCTAGTCTTATTTTTCATAATTTTCAAAGTGATTTAATATTGTCTACAGGATGAGCATTACTCATTTCTTTGTGAACTACAGTTTTAGAACCACCGTTTTAATAATATTCTTTTTGTATAAGTGTCATATGTTGTACTATCTCTATAAGTGATTTCATTTTTTGTATAGATATTATTTAACATCTGAGAGTGGTAGATTCGTGAAAAACTTTTCTTACTCTACTTACTTTGCACTACTTACTTTTCTTCTACTTAATTAAATGCTTGCAGCCCAAAGCAAAAATAAAATAAAATAAGGTTTCAAATGATATAATTAAATAATCAACTATACAATTAATTAGCTTAATTTATTTTAGAATTAGATTACCTTATTAAATTATTTTTCTTACTGCTATTATCACTTATAAATATAAGGGGGAAAAATAAGCACTTCAAATAAATTTCGTACCTAATTGCTGCCTCTTAACTAAATTTTTTATCTTTACATCTGCTACTCTCACGTGTGGCCGTTGAAAGAATGAAACCTGTGTTCTTTTCTGCTTTTTGAATTGTTTAAAACCAGTTTGCATGTGTTCTCTGTAGGCAGTTAACTGACCGTTGGAAAAGCCATTTTGAATGAATGAGTCTTTCCCTCTATTGACAAATGACTTATAGATAATTTAATAACTTCTCAACTCATCAATATGCATTGGATAAGATGCTCCTGGTCACAGTTTTGTTTCACTTAGCTGTTAATATATTTTTCTTTGGCAATAATTACAAGATATGTGGAATGGCTGACTATAACTGTTTGGAAAAATTCTTTATCGGACTTAATTACTGCGTGTCTTCATCAAAATTAGCCACAGATTGTAATTAAACATTTGCTTTGGTCATGAAAAGTGTCACTTGTTATGAATGCGGTCTGTAATTTTGCACGCCCATCTTGTAATTAGTAAAAAAAAAAAAAAAAAAATGTGTGATGTTATTACTTTTTTTATTTCCCAAAAGCGTTGTTTCTCGTTTGTTGAGCGTGAAAAAGGCGGTGATTTCTTACCCCTGCTTGAACATCTGGTGGTCGTGACTTTCTCATTTTGGGGTTTTAATTAAGTAGCCCCCATAGCCCTCCTGGACAAGCTCTACGGAAATGAGAAAATAAATTAACATTTGAACAATTGCTGTTAAATTCATTGAAGAAAAGAATGTATGATTTGATAACTTGTCGTAAATGAATGGTGTGATAATTGTAATATTAATTATTTGATTATTATTATTATTATAGATTTAAATGAAGAATAAGTATAATATTAATATGTGACAGTATTTTAATAAATTTATAACTAAAGGGAAAAAAAGTTACTTGTTCTATAGTTTTTATGAAAAGTATCATCGTCATCAGTGGCGAACCAGACCATGGTGGTCCAAGGTCATATGCCTACTGGCAGATTTCTAGACAGATTAGATAAATTACTAGATTTACTAGATAGATTACTAGATTTCTTTCTTTTTAAGGGATAGGGTTGTCAACCCGACGCCCAACAGTTATATTAGACCGTGAACTACAATTTAAAGTGGATTCAGAACCACTGCAAACATCCATATCATTGCCGGTACTCGGCGATGATATGTATGTTTGTAGAACCCTATAGAATATGGATGTTTGTTTGTGGTTGTATCACTCGAAACCAGTGGCACGGAGCGCCAGAGCGCCTAGTCACTCGGCCATCAGGCCCTTATACGAAAAGCAGCAGAGGCTGCTTAAGCTACATGCTAGTCTCTATTTACTTTCAGTCAGACCTCATTAAGTGCTACTTTAGTTTTAATAATGAATGTTTCGTTCAACAAATCACATAAATATTTATTTCCTTCTAGTGAACCTTTAACGATTTACATTAAAGGTTCACCTTAAATCTTTAACGATTTACATTAAAGGTTCACCTTAAATCTTTAATGATTTACATTAAAGGTTCACCTTAAATCTTTAATGATTTACATTAAAGGTTCACCTTAAATCTTTAATGATTTACATTAAAGGTTCACCTTAAATCTTTAACGATTTACATTAAAGGTTCACCTTAAATCTTTAATAATTTATATTAAAGGTTCACCTTAAATCTTTAATAATTTACATTAAAGATTCACCTTAAGCCTTTAATGATTTACATTAAAAGTTTAAAAAATATTATCCAATTTTCAGACAAAATATTTATTTATCTGAGTAATTTTATTGCAAAATCCATTTAAATAGTGTAGTGTAGTGTTAACGATTTACATTAAAGGTTCACCTTAAATCTTTAATGATTTACATTAAAGGTTCACCTTAAATCTTTAATGATTTACATTAAAGGTTCACCTTAAATCTTTAATGCTTTACATTAAAGATTCACCTTAAATCTTTAACGATTTACATTAAAGGTTCACCTTAAATCTTTAATGATTTACATTAAAGGTTCACCTTAAATCTTTAATGATTTACATTAAAGGTTCACCTTAAATCTTTAATGCTTTACATTAAAGATTCACCTTAAATCTTTAACGATTTACATTAAAGATTCACCTTAAGCCTTTAATGATTTACATTAAAAGTTTAAAAAATATTATCCAATTTTCAGACAAAATATTTATTTATCTGAGTAATTTTATTGCAAAATCCATTTAAATAGTGTAGTGTAGGAGGCGAGACATTCATTAACTAAGTGAAACTTAAGAAATCATTTGCTTTTCTCTTAAGTCTTAAGGAGAAAAGGCGATTCACGTTTTCGAGTGATAAGAACTTAATAGAGTCGGTCATTGCTCCAAAGTCTCAAGAATTATTTTTGAGAAGTCTATTGACATTTGAATTCTGATAGTTGGATTTTTTTTTTAAATACTTTTTAGAGTTAAAAAACATTATAATTTTTAAAAAATCTGAAGATTTTTTTTTATTGAAATTCTTGCTTAATTACATGTTTCAAAACGCTTTAAAAGCTTTGATATGTTTTTCTAATAACATAATCTGATATGGACTGGAGATTTGAATAATTTGAAAAAAAAAATTAAAAATTGCGGTTAAAAAATTTCTTGTTCAATTTTATTTTCTGGTACTCGCGATTTAAGTTCAACGCTTTTATTCACATTTTAAAATGTACTTTTTTGGGGCTTTAATTGGTGTCTTAAAATTTCTTTTGAAATCTCAAAGATGTTGAGCTTATCGTGCAAGGCAACTATTGTTCATGTCATAAGATCTCAATATTCATTCCAAAATCAGAGTTTAATTTATCTGTTTGAAGAATATATTTGATGGATAATAAGTTCATACCTAAATTTACTTTGGAGGGTCAATACTGTTAATAATATAACAATGGGTCTAATTTTCCCATTTTAATCTTACACTAATTATACTTCTTCGGCGCAACAGCCCTAAAGTCTTGTTTAACTACTGGTAGATTTTGGGACAAGAGACGTTTTTTTTTTACATGGAATAAGGCTGTCAGACTTACGCCTAACGCTCTACTGTCATATTAGACCAAGGCCTATTGGCCGAGTGGCTAGCGCTCTCGTGCTCGGTACCACAGGTTTCGAATTCAAGTCCCAAAGGTGCCATGGATGTTCGTAGTGGTTCGAATCCACTTTAAGCCGTAGGTACCGATCTCATATGACCGTAGAGAGTCACAGAGCCGAATGACACTTCTCATCCACATCATTCCCAAATTGTAAAGGGGCAACTCAGCTTTAGACACAGTGATGTGATGGGGTGTAGTAGTAGTAGTAGTAGTCATATTAGATTGGGACCTTTGGTTTAATGTGGATTCCGAACCACTACGAACACCCATGGCATCGTCGGTACTCTAACCCGAAGGCTGTGGTCCCGAGCGCTAGTCATTTGACCACCAGGCCCACTTATATCAATTAGGAAATGGAAGTTGATATATAGTGTTTCTAATATCAAAATGACATTTTTGTCCAGCATATGTAAATCTTCCACAAAGATAAAATTTCTATAAATTATGGATAAATGAGGGCCTGAATGGCCGAGTGTCTAGCGCTCTGGCGCTTGGTGCCACAGGTTTCGGGTTCGAGTTCCGGCGGTGCCATGAATTTTGTAATGGTTCGGAATCCACTTTAAGCCGTAGGTCCCGGTCTCCTATGACTGCAAGAGCGTCACGGAGCAGAAGTCAGACTTCTACCTATGGTTGCTCCATCTGAACAGAAGCTGCACGCCTCTTCCCTCCTTGCATGAGGGATACGACAACAACAACAACAACATTGATAAATGAAGATGTCCTATTCGCTGAAACTTGTCCTGGACATTTAAAAAACCCCTTTTCACATTAATTTTATACCCCGCCAAGTATCGTCATATTGATTTATTCTTTTATATGAATATAAGTATTTATTTTAAATTATGAGCAATATGTTAATTTCTCCTTCCTTGCGCTCTATTAAAGAAAATGCAACTCTTCTTTTTTGTCTGAAAGTGTTACATTTTAAATCCTTCATATATTGTATAAAAAATTTAATATCTGAGAACTTTTATTATTGATGTTAAAAAACTTTATGCTATTAGCGTAAAGGATGGAGAACCCAGGAGCAAAATGTTTATCTGCCTAATAGATCTTATATTTCTTGGCGCTCCTACCTGTATCCAAATTTCTCAAATTAGAGTAGTAATGTGCCAAGAAATGCACGTGTGGCTGTTAAGTAGCGTGAAAACTAGCGAATCCAAGGAACCTTGGCATAGTCTCCTGCACGCTATTTTGAAGACTAACCTTAATCTAGTTTTACCTGAGAATGTATGTCATTTTCTTTGATATTTCGAGATGTTCCGCTAATTTCTATCATTTTATCTGGCCTTAATTTTATTATCTAATTTTTGATTCACATTCATGCATCCTTGAATTTCAAATCTAATGCTGATTAAAACTTTTTTTTTTAATATTGAAGACAAATCTGATATTTAAACTCCGCATTCTGATCAAACGCTTGACTTCAAAGATCCTATTTTTAAGGAACATAATCGTCTAATATTTCTTTAAAATCTAATCTAATATTTCTAATAGTTCTTTAAAATCTAATCTAATATTTCTTTAAAATCTAATCTAATATTTCTTTAAAATCTAATCTAATATTTCTTTAAAATCTAATCTAATATTTCTTTAAAATCTAATCTAATATTTCTTTAAAATCTAATCTAATATTTCTTTAAAATCTAATCTAATATTTCTTTAAAATCTAATCTAATATTTCTTTAAAATCTAATCTAATATTTCTTTAAAATCTAATCTAATATTTCTTTAAAATCTAATCTAATATTTCTAATATTTCTTTAAAATCTAATCTAATATTTCTTTAAAATCTAATCTAATATTTCTTTAAAATCTAATCTAATATTTCTAATATTTCTTTAAAATCTAATCTAATATTTCTAATATTTCTTTAAAATCTAATCTAATATTTCTAATATTTCTTTAAAATCTAATCTAATATTTCTTTGAAATCTAATCTAATATTTCTTTCTAATATTTCTTTGAAATCTAATCTAATATTTCTTTCTAATATTTCTTTAAAATCTAATCTTTCTAATATTTCTTTAAATTTCTAATCTAATATTTCTTTCTAATATTTCTAATCTAATATTTCTTTCTAATATTTCTAATCTAATATTTCTTTAAAAAGTTTATAACTATTTCGCTTTACTTTTTATGATGTAGCATTTATTCATCTCAAAAAATAAAAATGAAACTTTAACTTATCACAAAAAAAATTGTTTCAAAAATCAATCTAATTATATTCAGCAATAAAAAAATTATATCGTTTCATGCATTATATTGTGATGTAGGTTTCAGCGGGCTGTTTTCCAATTCGCTAACTCTCTGGCCTTTGGTATCACTAGATTCAGATTCCAATCCTGGCGATGGTATGGATGTTTCTTAGTGGTTCGGAATCCGCATTAAAAAGTAGGTTCCGGTCTAATTAGCCCAAAATGTGCACAGAATGACCGTAGGGCGACAAACCAAACCAATCTAGATTCAACAGCTCATACAGCGTTTAGTAAAGAGTGGTGCAAAAAGAGGAGTACAGTTTGAGTTACGATAAATTTTATTTTTATATTTATGATTTTAACTGGCAAATGTTTAACGCTTTAATATAGAAGCATTTACTCATCATCATCGGCCCATCAACCCCATGCTGGGTCAAGGCCGCCTGCCGTCTGGCATATTTCGAGACAGGAGATACTTTCTTTTCACGGGATAGGGTTGTCAGCCCTACAGTCATATTAGACTGGGACCTATGGCTTGAAAAGGATTCCAAATCACTACAAACATCCATGACACCACAGGACTCGAACCTGAAACCTGTGTCACCGAGCGCTAGAGCGCAGTCACTCGCCCATCAGGCTGCAGTAGCATTTACTACTTAAGTTAAATAATATTTTTTACTGTTGAAAAACCACCAAATGTGCTTTTTATATTCTTTTTGACGATGTTTAAAAAAAGTTTTTATTAGAATATAGATTTTGTTTTCCCTCTTATATTCTCTATTTTTTTAGATTACATATTTGGTCTAAGATTGGATTCGTTATTTATATTTTTTATGCGTGCAATTTAATTATTATGTAAAGGGATGGTGGCATCGTATCCTGCCGTCTTCCATTGCTCAGTAGGATTCTCATTAATATTATTATCTTTAAATTAACAAAAATAATCATTATTATTTACAACTTTAAAATAGAAATAAAACCTTATTACAACTACTGCTTAAAAAACACTTAACTCAAAATGTATTCATTCAATTAAAATTCATTTCGTGTTTGCATACACTATAAAATCACTAACCAAACTTTATTTTAATAACTTTACCAAAAAATTACCTACAAAATAAGACATCTCCAAATAAAGTCTTTGTCGAGCCAGTTTTCTCTAAGTGGTTCATCTCCAACCGATTTAACCTTGAAATTTTCTCTTGTCCGACTAAAACAAGCAGAGCAGAGATTAAGCCTTTGTTCGAGCAGACATCTGCTCATCCCCTGCGGACCGAACGTAGGACGTGAATAAGTACCCTTGATGCCCCAACTGGTCGACCGCGCCTCCAATTAAGGGCTATCTAGATCCCGACCGTATCGCTGACGTCACGCCACAATACCTCACTCGAACGCCTATGACGGACGACCTCGGTTCAAGTTATGAATGAGTCGAGACAGTTCCGAAATTTTTATCAGTCGAGTATTCTTTTTTTTCTTTACTTCCTTTTCTTTACTTATTATCTAATTGCTGAGGTTTTGATTCGGATTGACAATAGCTTCACTCTTTATACAATATGAGTGTTCATATCCGTATAAAGAGTATTACATAAACTGTACACAATAATAATCTACGTTGTGATTAAATAAAAATTGACCAAAGAACCGATAAAAATACCGAAAAAAAGAGTATTAATATGTTACACGTGAGTTTGATTGAATCGCGAGAAACTCGTATTGACAATAGCTTCACGAAATGAGTGTTCATATTCAATATAAAGGGTATTTGGTTATTATTAAATAAATTGTACACAACAGTAAATTGAATTGTGGTTAAATAAAAACTGACAAAAGAACTAAGAAAAGTGCTGAAGGAAGAGTATCATTATGTTACATGTATTATGTACATACGAATCGTATAAAAAAAAGAAGTGAAAAAATCGTATTGACAATAGCTTCACGAAAGGAGTGTTCATATCCGTATAAAGAGTGTTCAATTATTATTGTATAAACTGTACAAAACAATAATCCACGCAGTTATTAAATAAAAATTGAACAAAGAACTGTGAAAAATGCTGAAGAAAGAGTATTATGTTACATGCGAGTTTGTTTGAATCATGAAAAAATGCAGAAGTGAGAAAATCGTATTGACAATAGCTTCACGAAATGAATGTTCATATTCAATATAAAGAGTTTTATGTTATTATTGTATAAACTATACACAGCAATCATCTGTATTGTGATTAAATAAAAATTGACCAAATAACCGAGAAAAATGCCGAAGAAAAAGTATTATTATAAGGTTTGATTCGGATTGACAATAGTTTCACGAAAGGAGTGTTCCTATCCGTATAAAGAGTTTTATGTTGTTATTGCATAAACTGTACACAACACTAATCCAAGGTGTGATTAAATAAAAATTGGCCAAATAACCAAGAAAATGCTGAAGAAAGAGTATTATGTTACATGTGAGTTTGTTTGAATCATGTGAAAATGCAGAACAAGAGAAATTCATATTGATAATAGCTTCACAAAATGAGTGTTCTTATCCGTAGAAAGAGTGTTATGTTATTGTTGCTTAAACTGTACACAGCAGTAGTCAATGCTGTGATTAAATAAAAAATGGACTAAAGAACGGAGAAAAAGGTTTAAAAAGAATATTATTATGTTACATGTCAGTTTGTTTGAATCATGTGAAAATGCAAAGTGAGAAAATCGTATTGACGACAGCTTCACGAAATGAATGTTGATATCAATATAAAGAGTTTTATACTGTGTACAGTTTATGCAATAATAACAATAATCTGCATTATGATTAAATAAAACTAAAGAACCGAGAAAAATGCTGCTGAAGAAAGAGTATGTTACATATGAGTGTGTTTGAATCATGCGAAAATGCACAAGTGAGAAAATATTATATATATATATTAATAGCTACACGAAATAAGTGTTCATATCCGTATAAAGAGTTTTATGTTATTATTGCATAAATGTACACAGCGATAATATGCAAATTTTTATTTAATCTGTTGTGATTAAATAAAAATTGACCAATGAGCCGAGAAAAATGCTAAAGAAAGAGTATTATGTTATATGTGAGTTTATTTGAATCATGCGAAAATGAAGAACTGAGAAAATCGTATTGGCAATTGCTTCACAAAATGAATGTTTATATCCGTATAAAGAGTTTTATGTTATTATTGCATAAAAAGTACACAGAAATAATCTGTGTTGTGATTAAATAAAAATTGACTAAAGAATAGTGAAAAATGGTGAAGAAATAGTATTATTATGCTACATGCGAGTTTATTTGAATCATGCGAAAATGCAGAACGTCAGAAAAACGATTTTAGGAAATAATAGCAATACAAATTGCACCCGAAGGCTTGCAGGAGCAATTTAAAGAGAGATGGATGATAGGTGCGTGCTTGTTTTGCATTTGAATAGCCATCATTTGACTCCTGTTGTTTGAAAACATTGGCAATCTTAGTATAGTGATAGCGTATTGGTGATTGTCCTGTCTATGTTCTTTATCTACGATCAATGTAATGTACAAAAGTGTATTATGTATCAGTGTAATGCATATAATATACACTCCATTACAATAGAAAGTGTAACTTGGTGTTCATCACGTCGACAATGTCGTGGGCAATTTGGATGATAGGGTTCCGTTTTGTTGCGATCATGATTTCTAGATCCGAATTCTTTGGGTTTCTTTTCTCTACGGTAATTTCTGAAAAAATTGGTATATGGAATATCATTACTACGGAATGAAACTTAGTTTTTGTCTGCTAGCTGCTTTCACGTTTGAGGATCTTACGGTATTGGATCTTGTATTGTTAGCTGTAGTGCGATCATGCAGGCCTTGTCATGCAGGTGGTTATTTTAAGCACTTTCTTATGTAAATACCATATCATACCACAATTACCGCAATTGCTGTCTCTATTAAGGTTTAGGCGGCTTGATGGCCAATTGGTTAGCGCTCTGGCCTTAATACCATAGGATTCAGATTCGAATCCTGGTATTGGTATGGGTGTTTGTTAGTGGTTCGGAATCCACATTACACTGTAGGTCCTGGTCTAATTAGCCTATAGTGTGCACAAAATGACCGTAGAGCGACAAACTAAATCGAACTTTGTAGTAGTTTGATTTAGTACTATATTTTTCATTTAATCAACAATAATGCATACTTAACCGAAAACATTTTGTTAATTCCCGAAAAGATTTATTAATAAGGATAAGATTTATGATTTTTGATTTCTATTATTATTATTATTGTTTAATCTATTTATTCTTATAAATAATGAAATATTCTTGATTTTATGTATATTTGATTGAAGAAAACTTTAGTAAAATTCCGAATGTAATTTATCTAAAATGTGTTTTTTTTCACTACCAATAAAAACAAAATTATTATTCATCTTATTCCCAATAACAAATGAAGATATTCTTATTAGTACAGTCTTGTTTATGTCAGGAAGTTCAACAAGAACCTTCATAACCCACTAATATGCATGCAATTTGTATGCAAATATTTAAAACGTAACCTTTCTGATCTCTATTTGAATGAAACTGCCATCACCAAATAAGATTTGATGATTCATTACGACTCGTTAATCTTACTCATGGTATTTTCAGACATTGATTGAAAAGGAAAAAATTTGCCTCAATATGTCAGAAGCATCAATCGATCAATCGCAGAAGTAGCATTTCATCAGCGACTACTTGTTTCCAACAGTTTTTTTATGATAATAAGATGCCAATCAAGTTCTAGTTTAAAGATGCATATGAGCATGATTACTTTCCGTGTTTCGTGAATGAAGGTTATATGTGTGTGTTTACTTGTGTTGTCAGTTTGGCTCTTTTAGTTACTGTATTCAATATAGTACGATCCACTTTAAAGTACTTCAAAATAACGTAATGGTTATAATAAGGCCAGTAGGTAGTCTACCCTCCCTCCCCCAAAAAAGCAACTGTCTACACAAATGCACGCACACATACTATATTTCATATAATAATATATATAAATGTACTTTTTAATTAATTAAAGACATTTATATATGTCTGACATATACTGTTCTAATGCAGCTTGCTGGAGACAGTTAATCTTTATGACATAAACAAGGGCTGCACCGCTGTTACTCATTTAGTAGTGCCCAGGGGAGATGTGTAACTTAAAGATATGTAAGAAGCTAGTAACACTACCCACACACAACGATCATATTAGATCGGGACCTGCGGTTTAAAGTGGATTCCGAACCAATACAAACACCCATGGCACCGCCGGGACTCAAACCCCTCACCGAGCGCCAGAGCGATAGTCACTCGACTATCAGAGACCCCCTGACATACGCATTTAGTAATAAATTTACCAAAATAAATATTGTTTATAAATAAATACATTTAGAACACATTACGCCCAACTCGTGGCTCAATGGCAACGCTCGCCGCTTTTGACTTGTTAGTTGGACTATCTGGTGGAGGTTTTCTCCCAAATGATAAGAAAATACGATATAGTTACCCCTTAAAATCCCCCAGAAGGCATTGCCAGCCTTCAGCGTCACGGAGCCAAGTCAGACTTCTACCTACTGGTGCTCGATCCCAACAAAAGCTGCTCCCATTCTTCCATGAGACCACAGGGACTCATGGGAAAAAAACTGGTAGAAACCAAGGAAACCAAGGTAGACAGCAATCGTTAGACAAAGTCCAGCGACCGTTAGACCTTACCTTGGTAGACAGCAATATGAACTTTGGACTTTTAGACCTTACCTTGGTAGACAGCAATATGAACTTTGTCTAACGATTGCTGTCTACCAAGTGGGATAAGAAACAACGGAACACATTACATAAATAAATACATTTAACTATGTGAAATTATATATGCGTATATATTGTGTATAAACGTGAAAAAATATAAAGTGATGTTGATGTAATATTTTTATCTGCACATCCTTTTTAAATTACGTTTTCTCAGGGCAGCGTTCAATGCAATACATATTTTATAATCTAACTTTTAATCTGCTACTAGTGCGGTTTTCTAAATTTTTTTTGAACCCACGGTATCTTATTTTACGATACTCAAATTCATGACTTGCTTTAAACTAGGCATTTATATTTTTTATCAGATTACTTTTGAAATAACTCGGTTATCGTATAATGTTGATACAGCAGATGTCTCCTGATGTCCGTATTATAAAGACGTCTTACTATAGTTTGTGTATCGTAAGTTGTTTTTGAAACCTTAAAACCTACGCTATTTTTGAATATTTTAAAAGGCATATTATTTAACTCAGGCATAGGATTTGTGAACATCTTATAGTAATAAGAGAATGTTTAGTATACAATCGAATTTTAATGTACTTAACATCTGTTACCACAATTCCTTTGATAGTGTTAGGATACTTTTTAAGCAGTTAAAGTTATCCAATCAATAAATTATATATTGATCTCTAAATATTTAGATATTTTTTATTTTTTGCTTTTGATCTAAAAGTCGAGGAAATCTATTATCTGAAATACAAAATACACAAACCGATCAAAAACAATATAACATTCGAATTTTTTATTTAAACTATTTTAGTTTTCTATTCAACAATAAAAGGGGCGTGATGGCCGAGTGACTTACGCTCTGGCCCTTTGTGCTACACGTTTTGGGTTCGAGACCTGTAATATGATTGTAGAGTTTAGGGCTGACAACCCTACCTCGTAAAAAGAAAACATCTGTTTCGGACCATGGTTTAACTTGGTACAATATGGTCCGACTCTCTGCCACTACAGTCTATGTTGGCCATGATCCAACATGGACTGTAGTGCCAGTGAGTTAATTAATATAATAATAATTATAAAGTAAATATGGTTATGCGGTATTAGTAATAGAGCTTAGATATGTCAAACAAAACTTGATTAAAATGCAATGCATAATTGTTTTCTCTATTCAAATAAAAAATTGTGATTTTTTAAAAATATTTTGAGGTTTCTTAAATATAGATATACTTGATAATATTTTAGTAACATTATCTCTAGGAATTTTACACTTAAGAAAGATTTTCAAGCATATTAAATCATGCAATATTACTGTTTTAAATTTTTTAAAGCTATTAGTAATTTATAAATTATGTTGTATAATGCAGCTGGCAATATAGAAACTGTTAATCTTTATGCCATAAGCAAGTGCTGCACCGTTGTTACTCACTTAGCACTACCCAGGAGGTGCGTGGAACTTGAAGATAAGCTACGGACGCGGAGTAACAATACCTCCGCAACGCTCTACCATCATATTAGATCGGGACCTACTGTTTAAAGTGTATTGCGAACCACTACAAACATTCATTTCGCAGTCGGGACTCGACCCCGAAAAACCTGTGGTACCGAGCGCCAGAGCGCTAGCCACTCGGCCATCAGGCCCCATTTATAAATTATATTTTAATTATAGATTAAATTCTTAATCTTGCAAAAAAAAAAAAAAAAAATCATTAAAATTACATCCGAGTAGGAAGAGTACTTCTTTAATCAGAACTTTTTGTAGAGAAAATTTATTTTTAAAAAATGATTCAGTTTAAAAAAAAAAAAATGAAGTGTTCTTAAAAAAAATGTGACGTCACCTAGTAAGACCATAATCGCTGATGGCGTTTTGTTTAGGTCAATAGGTTCAACTGGTGATATTACGTTCTTTTTTTCGTTCGTGTCTAGGCATTTTTTTTTTCTTTCGTTACCGTTTTTTCCCTCCATTTTTTTGAATTTATTCATTTCCTGCATCCTACGTAATTTCACTTCAATAAAAATTTCTTCTAACAATAAATTCAATTTCATTTTCCAGAGCATTGTTATTATTTTATTTTATTTTATCTCATTTTTTGAACTCGTTGAATGCAGGCGAATTTAGAAATGTTTATTTTTTTAATGTCATTTAGTTTTCAAAATTGAAAAAAAAAAAATGAATATTTACCTAAGAATGTATTTCATGTATATTAAATTATATTATAGGAGTTCTCTATTGAGTTTAGTATTTATTAAATTGGAATAATGTATTTTAAGAAAATATGGGGAATTATAATATTTTTTTATGTAGTATTAAAAAATGAAAGTACTAAATTATCACTTGATATGCCTCTATTTATTTCTTTTATATATATTTTTTTTAATTCAAAAATGTTAATGGATTGTTTTGTAGAGAAATATAAATATACCAATTATTCTAAATAGAATTTCTTTACATTTTTTTATATTAAAAAAATATCTTTTTGGAATTAAAAAAAAGTTAAAGAATTTAAATCCTGTTTGATTGTTAAATCCTGATTTTTCTATTTCATATACATGCCTATATAATATATTTTAAAGTTATAGCCTTTTAGAAAAGGCAGATTGTTGGTTTTGATATTTTTTTAAATTCAATTTTATTGCCAACAACAATTCAGCAACTTCTGATTAATAACATGATTATATCATTTTTCTATCTTAATGTCTCCATTAAACGTTCGACTCCATTAAAAGGACGTTTTTGAACTTATTTATATATTTTTTTCTTGTAATAACAAAAACTTATTTTTGCATATTGCTCATATGCTCCATGTTTTGTAAATGACAAAATAAGTTTGTTCGTCGTAAAAATCATAATTAACATAATGAAATTCAAGGTATTTTGATTTCATTATTATTTATTCCATGCTATGAAAATAAATGTATTTTTGAAATAATTTGAAGGAATCAAAATATTAAATTCAAATTTTTTAATAGATAATTTTTACATAAATATATTTCTGTTGAATAATATGCTCCTAAATTTTTCATTTCCATTCAAACGTTTGGAGTTCAAACGTTAGCAGTCACGTAAATCGCAAAAATAATTAATATAATGAAGTTCAAGGTATACTGATTTTATTTTTATTATTTATTACTTACTATAAAAATAAATATGTTATTGAAATAATTTTAAGGATCAAAATACTAAATTCAAATTATTTACTTAAAAATCGCTTATTAAAAATATTTCGGTTGAATGATATCTTTCCAAGTTCTAGAGTGTAAAAGTTTTTCATTTCCGTTGAAACATTTAGAGTTGTAGAATTTCCAAGAAGATAAAATATATTTATATTCTAAATAAATATAATACACGAGGTAAATTTAATTAGATATTTGCTTTATAATGCATTCTAGAAATTTATTTACAAATTTTATACTACTCATTAAAAAATTTCAAACTGAGGTTCTAGTAATTTGTATATTCTGTACTAATAGCAACATACATTGTTTTATAGATAGTTACAACTGTTAGAAACATTATACTAATACAACTTTCAACAAAACTACTTTTAATGTTAGACAAAACTGTTAAAAAATCCCAAGAAACTTTTGCAATTCGGCGAAAATAAACATATTTATTTTAGTCAAAAACATAATCTTTCTGGAAAATCAAAATGAGGTAAAAAGTTAAGTTTTTGAATTTTAAATTCGTCTTATTTTTTGTAGGGTTTATAACAAAACAAGATATATGTGTTTAGCTGTGTTTTTAAAATCATTTTTTACTTTAATAAAATCAAATATATATCTGTCCATACCAAAAATTAGAAGAACCATATTTTTTAGTTAAATAGAAACCTTAATTTTTTTGTGTTTAACAACAGGCACAATTTGGTGGCGTGAAAATTGAAGTTTACGCGATAGTGTTCTTTTTAATACAATTTTTGTTTCAAATTTTGTTATTATATTGGCTTTACGCTGTTTTGTTTTTCATTCTAAATTCTTTTTATTTATAAATTGTGATTTAACATACTTTTTCTTTTCAATTTGCGAGATGATAATTTTTAATCATTAACAGATGTTTTACACAGTATACTTTTTTTTAACCTACCCCAGACCTAGGCATGACTGCCAACAGTCTATGACGGGCAGCCCAATACAGTTCAGAAACACACATAAAATAATTAAAATCTTTTGCAGTATTTACAACTATTACGTCAATTAGTCCAGGAAAGTAGTTCAAGTGGTTCCCAAACATGTCATAATTAGTCAAGCAAAGTGGGCAAGTCGAAAAGTCTGCTTGTCCAAATCTGGGAAGGTGTTTCCCAAGATAATCATGTCCAGTTATTGTTCTGAAATTGGCTACCCCTACGTGGCTGGGCAAATCACATGGAATGGGATTATCCATTAAGAAACTCCAAATCTTCTAACAAGAAACATTATCTGTCTACCCAAGAAACACTATCTAGATTTTCTAATTAAAAAATTTTTTTTTGATTCCTTTGCACTTGGCACCACTATTTTTTCCCTAATAAAATAATTGTTAAATAAAATGAAGTCAATAAGAAATCAGATTGATAAAAACTGATTTTTATTTATGTATGAACGAATTTATGTATGCGTTTTTATAGATTTATCAACCACTTTTAAACGACACACGCTCATGAACCAAATTATCTCGATATTTAGCGTTATATTTTCTGTAAATTCATCTAAGTATTTCTGGTGTAAATTCATGTAGGCTGCAGACTTCTTGATGACTATTAAATTACTTGTAAATTATGTGTTTATTACTATTAAATTACTTGCACTTCAATTACACTTTATTATTATCATCAATGCGACATTTTCATTGAATGTTAAATAGCACAAAATTAGGCTTAATTCCAAAAACCCAAATTTTTGTCAAGGTCGATTCAACACGTATTAAGTAAATTTTAGCTATTTAAGAACAGATGTCATCTCAATTTTCAGCTGTTTCAACATACTTAGGAGGTGAAATTAAATAACGGAAATAGTCGTGAGCAGAAACCGCCAATTTGCATTTTCCTGGATGATTCAGGCGTGGAATTTTGCAAGCGAGGCAGTCTTCATTACTCAAATGACGGAAGTGTTGTTTGTCTGACTGTCCATTACATGTTGACGGAAGTTTTCGTAGATTGATGGTAATGGCGCCGATATAGGAAACGGCCAGTCGACGTAAATCATACGTTTGACACAGAAAATGATCTAGTTTTAAGTATCGGCATTTTAGAAATATGGATCTGTTATAGTTGTTGTCGACCCAATATGGGAAGATGGTGATAAACCATATATCTTTTGGATCTGTGTGCTTGTCGTTCATTAATTATTCGCCATTATTTTGTATTTATTCTTCGAGTCAGTCAACTCAAATTTGTTCCGTAATTTGTTTTGTTGTGTTTGTTACATTTATTCAACATGATATCTAGGATTTTTTCTTTTAATAACTGTTGATAGTAATAAAAAAAAAAACTGATTTAACTTTAAAAAATATTTTTTTGTAATGTATGATAATTTTAAATCCTAACAAATAGCTTGTAAGCTTGTTTACAGCTCTTCCATAAGTAGAGGCCTGATGGCCAATTGGCTAGCGCTCTGGTCTTTGTTACCACAGGCTTTCAATCCTGGCATGAATGTTTGGAATCCACGTTAAACTGTAGGACACGGTTTAATTAGCCTAAATTGTGCACAAAATGACCGTAGAGTGACAAACCAAACCAAATCAAATATTCCATACGTTACAGTTGACTTTTGATCTATTTTAACAAATCTGTGTATCCTTGTTCCAATGTTTAAACAATGTTCTGGCATTTATTAAATTTTTAAATAATTTTTGAAATTTTTGTATGTATTAATAGAAATATTAGTTACTTTTAAGATAAAGGGAATTTTTAATGGAATTATTCAAGCTTACATCTTTAAAAAAATTTAAGAACCATTTTTTAATATCATAGTGGATGCTAAGAAGTTGGGCATGAAACGACTGTTCTTTTGCAATTACTTATATGAGCTGTTTTTTTCTTTAAAATGGTGCAATTCCATTTTTGTCATAAAGTTGGTTAATGATATCAATGAATGAAATCTACCATGAGCTTTTTATCTATAAAAAGTTTCCCTGAAATAACTTCAAAATTTTCATCATTTTGTTTAAATAATTTTACGTAGTTAATGAAATTACAAATATAATGACTTTGAAAGTGGTGCCACTTTTCGTAAATTCTTAATATTTAGTTCAAAAATTATAATACATACTAGTAAGTCTTTATTTTTTTAAAGCAGATTCATTTTTCAAATTTTATTAAAACTTAAAAAAATGAAAGTATTTAAAAAACTATTGTGTATATTTTTAAAGTAAAATAGACATTTTACAAAGTGGCCGCGATCTGTACATCCATATAGTCAAAGAGAAAATTTATATCAGTACATCTGTTATTCTATCCACAAGTTCACGAACTTTCTAACACCTTTCTACCATCTTTGACTTCTCTTTGTTCCGCTAATAGGCTGGCCCATTAATCACAGTCAAGGTAACTGACTTCTCCGTTTTCACTTAATGGGTAACAGTTTATTTTATAGAAAAGGTGTATGAACTGGAAAAGGCTTTTTTTTTCTTCTGGTATTGAAGGTCAAGATCATTAATCGTATTATCCAGCAGAAAAAAAATGGAAGTAATCAACAAATAGTTGGAAGTTTGAATCAACGTTTTATTCAAATCCATTACGGAATGTTCAGCTACAAAGGATTTCAGTCTTTTGGTAGACTTGTTTGACCCTGAAGGTTTGTTGGTTTGACCATTGACCCCTTTCCATCCTATTGCGCACCAATTCAGAGCCTTATGCACAAAAGCATACCTAATTTACATTAGTCGTGCCCATGATTTGAATACAGTTACCATTATTATATGTTTGCATTGGAATATTCCAAAATGTAAGAACTATTCGATAGATTTTCGATTGTTGTCATTTTTTGGGGGGGACTTACCACCATTTTTTAGTATTTTTACGTTAGTTTTTTTCTTGTTTTATACAAAGTTTTATGTTTACTATGTTTTATACAAAGTTTTATGTTTACCATGTTTTATACAAAGTTTTTTTTTCCTACTAATGGGTAACAGTTAATTTTATAAAATAGGGTGCATGAACTGGAAAAGGCTTTTTTTCTTCTCTCTGGTATTGAAGGTCAAGATCATTAATCGTATTATCCAGTAGAAAAAAAATGGAAGTAATCAACAAAATCCATTACGCAATGTTAGGCAGCTACAAAGGATTCCAGTCTCTTGGTAGACTTGTTTGACCCTGAAGGTTTCTTGGTTTGACCGTTGACCCCTTTCCATCTTGTTGGGCACGAATTCAGAGCCTTATGCTCAAAAGCATACCTAATTTACATTAGTCGTGCCCATGATTTGAATACAGTTATCATTATTATGTGCCTGCACTAGAATATTCCAAAATGTAAGAAGTACTCTATAGATTTTCGATTGTTGTCGTTTTTTCGGAGGGAGCTTTACACCAATTCTAGTATTTTTTGGTCAATTTATTTTCTTATTTTATACAAAGTCTTATGTTTACTATGTTTAATACAAAGTTTTTGTTTCTACTAATGAGTAACAGTTTATTTTATAGAATAGGGTGTATGAACTGTGAAAGATTTTTTTATTCTTTCTGGTATTGAAGGTCAAGATCATTAATCGTATTATCCAGTAGAAAAAAAATGGAAGTAATCAACAAATTGTTGAAAGTTTGAATCAACGTTTTATTCAAATCCATTACGCAATGTTAGGCAGCTACAAAGGATTCCAGTCTCTTGGTAGACTTGTTTGACCCTGAAGGTTTCTTGGTTTGACCGTTGACCCCTTTCCATCTTGTTGGGCACGAATTCAGAGCCTTATGCTCAAAAGCATACCTAATTTACATTAGTCGTGCCCATGATTTGAATACAGTTACCATTATCATGTGTCTGCTCTGGAATATTCCGAATGTAAGGACTACTCTATAACTTTTCGATTGTTGTCGTTTTTTTCTGGGGTCTTTCCATCACTTTTAGTATTTTACGTCAGTTTTTTTCTTATACAAAGTTCGGTTAAGATCAAGGTTGATCCTGAAAACAAATCAGCAGTGCTATTAGTTGTATGATGACCCTAAAAGTCATGGCTAAAATTTAAATAAAAATTACGAAATGTAACCAGATAACTTAGGTAGTGTCAAAAGATTTTTGAAAATTTTCCTGTTATTGAAATTTGGAAAGACTGTGTGGTTTAATTATTCAAGTCAAGTGTTTTGTATTCTTTTGGCGTTTAAATGGAAGTGAGTTCTCTAAAAAAAGAATATTGTTTATTTTTCAAGTTCTAGATCTTATACTTAAAAAATAATTATAAAGTATTATTAACTGATTAAAAATAAAATTATTAAATATTGTTTATTATTATCACATTGTTAAATTATTTTTTTCGGACGGTAATGACATCAGTATTAAATAGGTTTGTTAAAAATTATTAGAACGCTTAAATCTGGCATTATAAATAAAATTTTCGTAATTAATTTAATTAATAGTATTTGATTCTATAGTGTGCTTCTGTAATTCTATGATTAGTTTAAACTTTAAATCAATTATATGTAACAGCACGGAACCTTCTACGAGTTGTAGTCGAAAGTTAAATGGATTTTATGGATAAATAAAAATACATGAATCTATTTACTTCATTTTATTGAAATTTTTAAGGAATTTAAAAAACAAATTGGGTCCAGTCCTGGGAAACCATGACATAACAAAAAGCTACGTCTACGAGTTCAAAAAGAGTTAAAAGTGTTATTTAAAAAAGTGAAAAAGTGAGTTTGAGAGTGAGTTTAAAAGTGTTATTTACAAAATTATAAAATCACTACAAATAGTCTGGGAAAAGAACTAAGAGCCATAAGGTAAGGAGCCATACATTATAGATGTGGATATTATTTGAAAATGCCGAATTTAATTTAATGGGGGGTTAGTGTAACAAACGAATTTTTTAGTTATAGGACAGGAATTCAGGAAGAACAAAACGAATGTCACTCACACACACATTATTAAATTAATATATATTCTTTATACCTTTTTATTATTTAATTTTCATTAAATTTACACACACACGCACGCAATTAAGTCAATGTTTTTTATGAAATGCATTGAACTGAATAATTGCATAAATTCTTTTTTTAGAACATTTGAAAAATACTACCATAAAAAGCTTATTATTTAAAGAATGGGTTCTATAAATACATAAATAGGAATATAATTTATATTTTTTAGCTATTTAGAATTTTGCATTTATTTTTTAGATCTTTGCCTGTAGAATTTCAATTTTGAAATTCCAAAAGAAAATTCTTGTAGCAGAAATTGCATCTATTTTTCTTTTTAGATCTTGAATGAATATTTTTTCAAACCTTTCTAAAGCGTTAAGAATATGATCAATGATAAATTGAGGACATACTTCAGTTTTCCATTCATCAACAAGTAATAATTTTGCATTCGTTCCATTAAAGGCGGATACTTTTAAAGTTGCCATTCTTTTTGACTCATAACTTGTTCTGAATATGAATCGTGATCTTTTATAACTTGCATAGATCTAGATGAAAGCTTGTCAATAGTGGCGGATTGTCTGTCAATAACATTATAAAGGAGCCGTCATGTATTGCAAATTCCATGTCAAATGAAAGAGAAATACAGCGTCTATTGAAATAAAATAATTATTGAATTAATGAATGATTAGGGTATTTTATATGCCATTATGAATGAATAATTACGAAATTTCTTAGTTTCACATGCTGCCATTTTTTAAAGACAATGAAAAGTGACGTGCAGCTGTAAAATTAGCTGAAAAAAGATTTAGTAAATTGATAAAATTACCAACATTACTTATTTTTTGTGTTACAGATTAATTTAATTTCTTAAAATTTCTCTATATTAAACAGCGGCCTGAAGGCCAATAGGCTAGCGCTTTGGTCCTTGGTACCACAAGCTTCTGGTTTGTTTGTTAGTGGTTTGGAATCCACGTTAAAGTGTAAGTCCCTATCTAATTAGCCTAAAATGTGCAAAAAATGACAGTAGAGCGACTAACCAAACAAAACTAAATGAAGTGTTTTTATAATGCTATTGACAGACATTCTCTACATTAAATGACGTGTTTCATGATGTTATTGAGAGACATTCTCTATAAAAATTTCTCTGTATTAAATTAAAAAAAAGTTTTGCAAAGGTTTTTTTTAAATCAAATTCATGTTAAAGTAATATCGATATTGAACCTACAATTGTTCGTTGATAGTTTTCAAAATTAAATGATTTAAATTGATAATGAATTTTAGAAAAAAAATTATGAAATATATTACAAGCGGGAAACTAGAATTATAGTCATGATTAAAGCAACTATTGAAACACCACCTTCATGTTAAAATCCAATTGTTATAAAGTTGCATCTTAAAAAGTTAGAAAATGTAATAAAACCACCTAAAACTGGTTATTAAAATAAATAAATCTACTTTCCTTTAAATAAAATATAATTTTATTGACCCGTGAATCCTTTTAAATATATTTTTTTTAAATTGTTTCTCTGACAGACATCTAAACTTAATTGTTAGGGACAATTAAACAGACATCTAACATCTAAACATAAACAGACTTATCTTTTAAATAACAGGCATCTAAGCATAAACATACATCTAACATCTAAACATAAACAGACATTTAACATCTAAACATAAACATACATCTAACATCTAAACATAAACAGACATTTAACATCTAAACATAAACAGACATTTAACATCTAAACATAAACAGATTGATGTTCTAAGTAAACAGACATCTAAACATAAACAGATGTTCTACAGTCATATAAACATAAACTTATGTTCTAAATTAATAGACATTTAACATCTAAACATAAGCAAACTTATGTTCTAAATAAACAGACATCTAACATCTAAATATAAACAGACTTGTGTTCTAAATAAACAGACATTTAATATCTAAACATAAACAGACTTATGTTCTAAATAAACAGACATCTAAACATAAACACATTTGCAGACTTCATGTTTCTATCAAAATTAACTTAATCTCCGACTCATTTTTCTAACAACAGGGTTTGAGAAGAGATTAAAGAAATCGTTTGTGCCACCCCTAAATTTCATTTAGTCAACGCCCCTTGAAAAAACTCTAATTTTGAAAGCGAAGTAAAACAATTAATAATTGACCTCTTGGTGTTTTAATATCACCTGCTACCATATTATCACATAATTCATATATTTTTTTAATTCAGAAAGGGATAGGTGATACTTTCTGCCTTTAAAATCACTTACTGTACTAGACCACGTCCCAACCATGATGTGGAAAAAAAAAACACACCTGGAGTTAAAATTAATTAAGCACTCCCAACTCTATGAAGTCACCAGATAACGTTTTAAGCTGAGATCATTTTGGTAATTAACTTATTTAAATGCATCAAATTGTTCTGCATCAGCTTATGTTAATATCTCAAAAGGCGACCACCTACCCATAATGTGGGTGGTTTAATTACAAACATTGTGTAGCAAGTCTAACTGGAATGATTCTTCTGTGGCAAAGAATGAACTCCTGAATCACTAATAAGAAAAACAATCAACTAAAGGGAGGAGTAAGTTTGTAATTAAAATATCTGATGAGAAGGGAGTAGAATGCTGATCTTGTGATTGTTTTAAATTGTTTTCTGATGACTGGTTTAACATTAGTTTCTTTTTTTTTTTATCTCTGAGCTTTATGTCAGATAATTAATTCTATTTAGTTTAAAAATTTCAAAGCAAAATCGGCACATATTTCTTTTGTTACACATTACAGTCATCATCACTATCATATTATTAAGTAAAGAATGCAAAGCAGGGATTTGCAGATCATGGTTTGCGTATGATTTTCTTGTGTCCCTTCTCATTATATATCTGTTTTATTTAAGAAATATAAATAGTAATTTTTTTTTTGGAAAATTTAAAATTTTAATGAAAGATTTAAAAGCAGAACAGGATCCAGCTTTTATTTAATAAAGTAAACATTTGAAATATATTTCGTTTTTTATTTCATTGCACAGAAGGTTGTAACCTTTGTCAGTAACTAGACAGCCTAGATGCAGTTATTATTATGGATGTTGCTTTGATATTATGTTTTTTTTATTATCCTTAAATAAATGTATTGTTTACACATTCAATAAAATAATTCGGAATAATTTTCAAATTCGTAATCATCCATAATCATTCAAATAATTTTCAAATGTGACTCGAGGTTAAGTCCCTGTCGTACTACAATAACCTCAATGAATTCAAAATATTTATTCTCAATTTGATTGATATTTGACAAATAATCATGTATTAATACGTGCTTTTAATAATAATGTTTTGATATTTACATCATTTAATGATACATTTTTAAAAAATATTTTATGTTAATGAAATTTGGAATGTTCGTTGGAAATAGAGTAATTTTATCATAATATTTTACAACAAGGTTATTTCATTTTGTATGTCAGTTATTATGAATTATTATCTTTAATTAATATCTTTCAATATTGTAATACACCGCTGTAACAAAAGAAATACCAACTTGTTGATATTGTATAGTACCGATTACACAATCACTCAATGTTATACCCGTTTAATTATTTTTTCTGTGTTTTCAGATAACCCATTCAGGTGCGACTGCAGTCTGCACTGGGTGAAAACATACATCAAGACTGCCAAGAGTCACCAGTTCACAAAAGAACTGAAGGAACTGCGCTGCAAACCCGATGGCGAAGACCAAACACTTCAAGAGGTCCACCTGATGAAAACAGATTGCGACAAGTTCATGACTGCCAAGCAGAAGACACAAATCACCACTTCTCGCTCGGTGACTCAGCCTGTAAACCTAGTTCCCTACGAGATCCATGGACGCAAAAACAAGACACGCCAGACAGCGGCTGTCGTGACAGAAGATCTGTCTGTCGTGCAAGACAGCGAAGAACGAGAAGAGATGGTGGAAGAGATGGAAAAAAATCATGGCAAGCCTGACCATGCTGCAACCCTTATCAGTGATGTTCGCTTTGTTGTATTTGTGGCTTTGTGGACGCTATTTTCAGTAAGGTGGCGAGATGGCACATAATCTTATCTTGTGTTTGCATTTATAATGTAAATATGATCGAGTTGTCTAGATTAATGTGCTTTTGGTGAAAATTCATTTGATGGACATTCGGAAATATTTCGTTTCAAATGAATGATATAAAATGTAACTATAATTTTGAAGTTTTTTCTTTATTGATGAAGTATTGAAAACTACTTTAAATCAAATAATTACATGGATTGGACATTGTTTTAATATGTTTTTGCTCTGTATGAAAAATTGAATGTGTAAGCAATACGCATGTTTCTCATGTCTAGAAATTGAAGTAAAATCTTTGCTGTAGATTTTAATTTCAGTGTATTTCTATCTGGCAGAGAAATCTATTTTGGGAAAAATGGAAACTTGTTTTAAATTTAGAATTTTTTGATTCTATATAAAATTGTTTCTTTATAAATAAATGATAAATGTATACATGTTCCCTTCCACATCATTTAAAACAGGGCTTTTTTAGCTAGAGTGGCGATTTCTTTATAATTTCCATATGATTCGTGGTATTTTTCAAATCTAAATTAACCATAATTAACACATAAAATACTGTTAATAAAACTTTTTTTGGACAAAAAATTGCTTATCAAAAAAGGACAAATCTTGGTAATCAAATTAAAAAAAAAAATTAAATTCAAATTTTATCTTTAAAATAGTAAATTGCATCAATTTAACTGTTAAACCTACAACAACAACAATACAATACAGAACTACAACTTAACCAACAACTACAACAATACAAGAATTAAATTAATTTGTCAATTAAAAATATGATTAAAAAGGCCCAACAACTAATATTATAGAACATCCAAAGTATAATCAGATTCATGTATCAGTAGAAAGAAAAATCACGTAAAAAAAGTTTATGTATACATATGATTAATTCATTATATTAGATTAATTAAAAAAAATTAAATATTAAGTCATGTTAAAGATAGTAAATATTTAAATTGTAAGATTGGCTCCAAGATGTGGAAAGGAAAACAAATGTTCATTTTTGTTATATTTTATATCACTGTTGTTTCTTATTTCATCCAGTATTGCTAGAATTTCTCTGATTGTGTTGTATTGTATGTGAATTATGTGTATATTCTTTTAAAACTTTATAGGAACATTCGAATTTGTATGAGAAGTTATTATTGCACTAAATTGAATTAAAAATAACCCTAGTAAAAATAATGTAATTGTATAAATTTTGAATTTTTCATGAGATAAATATTCCTTGTAAAAGAATCATTAGTTGTCCAACAATGCTTATTCTTTTTACGGTAGTTAAAAAATGATATATAAGTACATTTATTAACTTTAAATTCCAAAATTCGGCGATTATAAATCAAATATTATTTGCTTATTAATTAAATAGATAATTTTTTGGAAAACAAGTTTAATAATTTAGATTTTTCGCAGCAGATATAGTGGTATTATTATTTTAATTAATTAAAAAAATTAAAATTTAAAAATTAATTAACAAATTAATTAAAAAAAATTAAAAATTTAAAAAATATTTTAAAAAGTTAAAATTAAAAAATTTAAATTTAAAATTGATTAAAATATTAAAATAAAAAATTTAAATTTAAAATTGATTAAAATATTAAAATTAAAAAATTTAAATAAAAAAAATTAATTAAAAATTAAAATTAAAAAAATAATTACAAAATTAAAATTAAACAATTAAACAAATTAATTTTCATTAATTAGTTATTTAATTACTCTTATAGCAGCCAAAAAACGATATATACGTACATTTATTAATTTTAAATTCCAAAATTTGACTTGAATATAAAACAAATGTTGGTTACTAAATAATTAAATTGATAATTTTTTTAAAAAGTATTTTAATAATTTAGATTTTCCGCAGTAGATATAGTGGTATTAATAATATAATAATTTTTATTAATATTCTCCTATAGGTTTTCTTTTTGAAAATATTTAATGATTTTAGTTCTGAAAAGTTATTTCTCAAGTTAACATACATTTTTAATAATTTAATGAATGAAAATGCGTCCAAAGTTTGTCTTTTATGTAAGTTGTTAGAAGTTATAGATTTTTTTTTATTTATTGAAATTTATATTTGTTCAATTATATGAACATTTCTAGTATTTTGAGGGTAGCAGTTGTATTGAACATGATTTTACTGCCGAATTTTCACTTGTATACCTCAATTCTTTTCTTTGTATTTATTATTAGAAACTAAAGTTTATTTTGAAAAAAAAAAAAAAAAAATCAAAATTTGGTGTATTTTAATCTTAACCATTATATTGAGTTTATTTTAAAGGTAAAAAATTTTACCTTGCTTGTATTATGTGTGAATTATTTCCACTCATTCTGGAAGTTTTCTGTATCATTTCAAAATATATTTTGTTAATAAAAAAGTGAAAATCAATTTATTTTCAGATTTTTAATTACATGGAACTTTAATAAAATTACTTTTGAATCCTGACAAGTCTTGGAATACCATTACACGTTTCTTTAATTCTTCTAATTCTCAGAAATTTTGTAACAATCACATGAAACGCGATTTCAGGCTTTCGATTTCGTCTTTTTTTACGTGTGATCGAAATACTGGTACCGTTCTGTATTATAAAGGATTTTTTGAGAAATCGTATGCAGTTGGTCTTAATGCCTCCAATTTTGATGCTGAGATTTTTGCCATAAGGAATGCAATTTTAAACTTTCTTGGACTAACTACTAATCTTAATAAAGCAGTTATCTTTATTGACTTCCCAAACTACAATCTTGGCAACTATCTCCTATACACCTAGTGATTGCTTCCTTGTTGACGAGGTTAAGATAAATCTGTCTAATACAATTGCTTCTGGCTGGGAGATTGTTTTTCAGTGGATTTCCAGGCCTGGAAACGAAAAGGCACAAATCTTGTCCAAAAATGGTTCTAAGTTACCACAGCCGCAATTTCCTTTATTCTTTCAAATTTAGGTCTGAAATAAAGAAAATAGACAGACCCTTAAAACAAACTTCTAAACTCCTTTCAACTGATAAAATGTGGAATATACTTCTTTCATCACCCTTCCCAATGGACTTACCCAGTGCAGTTTTTATGGAAAATTTCCGACTCTCGACAGGACATGTTTTTCTTAATAAGCCATGGACTTTTTGCATTTGACAACATGTACTGCACTTGATTTTATGACTTTTAATTCTGACAACTTTACCAAGGCTAAATTTTATTGGGTTTCTAGACTTCTTATGGCGGTTATCGCCACAGTTTGATATACGAAAAAAAAAAAAAAAAAAAAAAACACGATTTATTTTGTTTGTATTCATTGTAAGAACTAAAATTTAAAGGAATTAATGTTTTTGAACTTATGAACTTCTCACAAAAATCCAATTTTTTTTAGCGAAGTTAGCATAATCATCTACATTTGAATATAAATAAATTATAGACTTATCGGTATTGATTATAAAGCGCTATTATAGATTAAAGGCTGTTCATAAATTATCTTTAAAGGTTATTTTTATAGCAATTATTTGTATTGGATTTGCACAAACTGAAATTAAGAGCTACGTAACTGGTAAACAAATAAAAGTATATCTTTTATGTTGTATATAGGTGAAAAAGATAGAAAATCTTCTCACGTTTCAAAAGGTTATTATTCCTTTGTAGTTGAGAAATATTTCTTCGTGCCAATACAAACACTAATTAGAATTTGATTTTTTGTCTTTACAGGCTAGAGAATAATGTTGAGTCTTATACAGTGTCTTGCGATAAATAATTGATTCACAAGAAAGGCAATGGTTATTTTACTTGTCTCGAATTTTTTTCAAGACTAAACCAGTCTTGAATAATCATTGTGAATGGAAAAGGCGAAGAAATTTTATGTTTTAACCTTAAAAGGGTATGTAATGCACATACTAATCTTTTGTTATTGTTAAATTAGCATTTAAACAAACATTCTGAAAAGAAAATCTTTTGTAGAAATTTATTTTTTTAATAAGAATGTATAAATTTATTATACAGGTAAAATATAAAGCAATATATTTATAAAGAATTACTGTGATGATATGTATCCTATAATTTAAATTTGCTGCGTTTGAATTTTTTTTAAGCTTTTGCTAAATAACACATGATTATTTTATCAAATGTATCAATTTAAGTCAGGTGTTCTTAATAACAATACAATGCTTTATGCAAAGCAGTTTTCCAGTTGTTAAAACAAATCTGGTTTGAATTTTATAAGGTGGTTTTTAAGTCAGTGTTACACAAACCATGGTTTACTTGCCGCTTTTCATTGGTTTTCTTGTGATCTAAATCACTGGGCCAGTTTTGTTATAAAAATTATACAATAAATCATTTTTTGATGACAGAAAACATTTCTTTGCTATGTTGTTGTTTTTTATCTTTTATACACAGAAGTGACAAAAGTCATGGGATACCTCTTAATATCGTGTCGGCCCTCCTTTCGCCCGGCGAAGTGCAGCAACTCGACGTGGCATGGACTCAACAAGTCGTTGGAAGTCTTCTGCAGGAATATTGAGCCATGCTGTCTCGATAGACGTCCATAATTGTGAAAGCGTTGATGGTGCAGGATTTTGGGCACGAACAGACCTCTCGATGATGTCCCATAAATGCTCGATGGGATTCATGTCGGGCGATCTAGGTGGCCAGATCATTCGTTGGAATTGTCCAGAATGTTCTTCAAACCAATCGCGAACAGTTGTGGCCCGGTGACATGGCGCATTGTCATCCATAAAAATCCCATCGTTGTTTGGGTACATGAAGTCCATGAATGGCTGCAAGTGATCTCCAAGTAGCTGAACATAAGCATTTCCAGTCAATGTTCGGTCCAGTCACCAGAGGACCAAGTCCATGCCATGAAAAAACAGCCCACACCATTACGGAGCCACCACCAGCTTCAACAGTGCCTTGCTGACAGTTTGGGTCCATGGCTTCGTGGGGTCTGCGCCACACTCGAACCCTACCATCAGCTCTTACCAACTGAAATTGTGACTCATCGGACCAGGCCACGGTTTTCCATTCATCTAGGGACCAACCATATGCTCACGTGCCCACGAGAGTCGCTGCAAGCGATGTCGTTCTGTCAGTAAAGGCGCTCGAGTCGGTCTTCTGCTGGAAATAGCCCAAGAAAGCCAAATTTCTCCGCACAAATAGACAAGTCCCTTGTACGTCCCACATTGATTTCTGCAGTTATTTGACGCAGTGTTGCTTTGTCTGTTAAATTTACGACTTTTGCAGACGTCGCCAATTCGGTCGTTAAGTGCAGGCGGTCGACCACTGCGCTGTCCATGGTGGGATGTTAAGCCGAATACTACTCGGCACACTCTTGACACAGTGGATCTGGGAATGTTGAATTCCCTAACGATTTCCGAAATGGTATGACCCATGCGCCTAGCTCCAACTAACATTCCGCGTTCAAAGTCTGTTAATTCCCGTCGTGCGGTCATCATCACGTCAAAACCTCTTCACATGAATAACTTGAACAGAAATGAAAGCTCTGCGAAAGCACTGCGCATTTATACCTGTTCTACGCGATGCTACTGCCATCTGAAAATTTACATATTGCTATCCCATGACTTTTGTCACTTCAGTGTATGATCTAGCTGGTAGACCAAATCCATAAAAATGTAAAAAGTCTAAGAATACTAGAGGTTCAGAAAAAACCTTGTCCAATGTAAAATCAAAGCATTTTAAAATATGAGTAGTTCTATACTTGTTGTAAATCCGAAAAATTCTTCTGCCCTTGTTCATATGTGAGACTCCTCAAGTGTCCACTGGCAAAACGTGATTAGCAACTTTGTTTGCTTCTATGGCCCTCAAAAAGCAGGGAACCACTAGGGTGATCTCTGAAGTACCAGTCACGTATTGGAGGAACAGTGCAGAGATCCTTAATTGTCTTCTCAAACTCTGAGAATACATCATTATAAGTGCGAAACAAATCGAACTGGGAAGTCTTCGAAGAACGTCCGATGCAGTATGAAAACCGGTAGAAACTGGACTCATGATAAAGGATGAAGTGTTGCAGCTTCTGGACGAAAACGACCTGGAGGACCCGAGGTAGAAGTCTGACCTTTCTCCGGCCTGCTTGCTTTTGCTGGGCATAATGGAATGACCCTCACGCCTAGGGTTACCCTTACCAGGAGCCAGGCTCCTGATGTACTTCACTCACTCCGCTTTTGGACACCCTTTTGCCACTCATTTGCTGTAAAAATATTGGACAAACATTAAAATAGAGATGCACGGTATTGAAAGTCTGAGGGTGGCGTTTGTGTAATTCATCGCCAGTGTTCGGCATAGCAACGATTTGTGCATTCCTGCTTTAGAACGCTTTAATTTAATGTTTTGTTTTAATTTATAAGCGAAATCTTGTTGCACTAATATATTATGTTTTATGGTATTTTCAAAAAACATTCTCTATTTTAAAATTGCGCTTAGTAAAATAATTGTAATGGTTGCCAAATATACTACCCTCCAATAGTTAAGGAACAACATGTTTTTCGAAGCTCACCATAAAAAAAATGACAGTAACAATAAAATTTATAGTTTATGTAAATGATAAAAAAGAACTTTATGCAAAATTATGCACAAACGATAGCTACCAAAATTTTTTTTATAGAAAAGTACTGGTATATAAGAGTGAGAGAAAAATATGCAAATATCAGGATTTTGTAATTACGCGTGTAACTTTTGTTGAGTTACAACTTTTGTTATCAGATTCGTTGACAATAGGCAGTTGGGTCCCGCAATGTCTGAGAGAGGCCGTTTGCCCGATTCGTTAAGGTAGCGGGCGGTCGGATGGATGGAAATGGAGTTGTCCCTGGCTGATGCTGCTAGGCGTCTTAATGTACCTCGCAGTTTGGTCCACCGTATCTGGAATCAATATCAAACAGAAGCTTCTGTGTCCAGAAGACATGTTCCAAGTCGACCATGAGCTACAACACCTGCAAAAGACCGTTTTAGAGCTCTTTCGGCTGAAAGGAGAAGAAGCATTTCTGTGCAGCTACTTGTTGCAGACCACTCTGTAGCATCAGGGAGAAGAATGTCCCCCTCAACGGACGACAGAGAAGGGACCGCTTATCTTGGCAAGAGAAGACGTTTCCTGGACCAGCCAACGATGGGCTCCTGTACTCTTTACAGACGATTCCAGATTCACACCGGAGAGCGATTCAGGACGTCTGCTGATCTGGACGGAACAAAGCACCAGATATCATCAATCCAACACTGTTGAAAGATACAGTTACCGAGGTGGGGGAATAATGGTTTGGGCAGGAATCTCACTCGGTGGTTACACTGACCTGTATGTGCTCCATGGAAGAACTGTGACTGGTTTGAAATATCGGGATGAGATCCTTGATCCATATGTCCGTCCATATGATGGTGCAATTGGCAATTTTTTCATTTTGCTGGATAATAATGCAGGATCTTTGGGACTATCTTGGTAGACAGGTTCTCCAAGGTCTTTAGGAGAGCCGGAACAAAGCTTACTTTTGCTTCTTTTTCTTTACTCTTTGCTTCCCATTTCGGTAACTGACAACTTAATTAACAGCATGGAAGGTCGATGCCGCCAATGCATTCAAGCTAGGGGTAGGAATATCCCTTATTAAAACTCATTTTTGTTATGTTTCAATGACATTGTACCACATAAAACTGTGATTATTATTTTTTCCAAGAATGGACTTTTCCAGCGAGATTGCTTTTTTTGCTGTAAATTATTTTTGCATTTTTCTTATGTAAACTTCTATGTTGAAGTCAATACATAACTGTTTTGTGCACATGCCATCCAAGTTTGGTGTTTTTACATTCATTCATTTGCAAATTAGGCGCAAAAACCAGTTGTTCCTTAACATTTGGAGGGCAGTATATATTAAGAAGCCCAAAACTATTTGCTTTCGCATATATTTTAGCATAATGTTTCAGTCATAAATACTAGAAAGTCAAAAAATAAAAGCCATTAGACTAATCATTTTTTGTTTACTTAGTAATAATAAATACTAAAATACTAAATAATAAATCTGATTCTAAACCCTTACTTCAATACTAAAACTAAATATTAAAACAGTTATTAAAGCAATGTAATGTCACCATGCATCAAGTTCATTATTTCCTTTTTTATACTATATCATTTACTTTGAATTAGCATAATATTTACTTTTACTTTGATTAATCAATGTAGCATAAGCAGTTTTAAGTGGTTCTTTTTCTCTTGCGGGGGCCGCTGTTTACACAAGTTTGTGCAAAAAATAAAAGCACGAACATATTTTAGAGCATGAAGCTTTAAATAGTCTTTACTTAAAGAAAGTTAACAGAAAATAATTGAATCATCATGTTTATCTTGAGCAAGAACAAAGAGTTCTTTGTTTTTAAATGAAATTTTCATATCTTTGTACAATTGTAATTTTTAAATTGTAATACATTTAAAGGATATGATGAAATAGTAGCATTTTAACCATGCTTTTAAAGTTGTAATGATAATAATTCCTGATTTGAAACTGGGAAATATATTATCTAGTAAAAATTAAATACAACTCTTGTTTTTGTCAATATCTGATGAAATTATATTTTTATGTTATATTTATTGCATTAACTTTTTATGTTATATTATATATTTATTTTGAGCAAGAACAAGTAGTTCTTTATTTTTAAACGAATTTTTCATATCTTTGTACAATCGGAATTTTTAATTAGTTTTAAATTTAAAGGACATAATGAAATAGTAGCACTTCAGCCATACCTTTAAAGTTGTAGTGATAATATTCCTGATTTAAAACCAGGAATTATAACACTTCTTAAATATTAAACACAACTCTTATTATAAACTAAATTATACTTCTTTTAATCTAATAATTAAGAATTATAAATATTTATTGATATATGAAAGCTTAAAAGGGATTTGCTTTTCCAGCTTATTTGCTTTTACCACACTTTTTAATTACAATTAATTAATTCTCTTTTATTAAATTCAAAATTATTAGGTGATAGTGTTTTTCAATTTCAATTTATTAAGTCTAAACTTTCATCAGTATTTCCAATATTTTTAATCTTTAAACTGATATTAGCATAAATAATGATAATAAATTGGTATTGTATAATTTATGATATGAAATAGATATCTAATGGACTTTAAAATATTTTTAAAAAGTTGAAGTTGAAATGTTTTTGTAATAGAAAATATTAAAATTACTTTTTAAACCGCGTTAATGATACAATAAGGCTGAAAATAAATTTTAACCTAGTGGTGAGATCATTATAATGGGTTTAAAGTCATTATAGAAACTTGCGGAAATGATGTATAAAATACATCACTTATCCCTGACGTTTTTCAACATTTATTTCAAAGCAAAAAAAAAAAAAAAAAAAACCCACTATTTAATGTTCCATAAAAAATTATACAATTTTTTACTTCAACTCCTCCTAAAAATAGGGTAAATTTAAAATTGTTTAGTGACAGTATTTTTCAATTTCAAAATTTAATAATTCTAAACTTTCGTCAATGTTTCCAATTTTTTTTAATATTTAAACAGATATTAGACTAAATGAATGATAATAACTGGTTATTATATAATTTACGTTATGAAATAAATATCTACTGAACTTTAAAAATTTTAAGTTGAAATGCTTTTGTAATAGAAAATATTAAAATTATTTTTAAATCTTGTTATTAATACACTAAGACATAAAAATAAATTTTAACTTGATGAATGATGATGATGATGATGAAAATGATGATGTAGAAAAATGATGAATGAATGAAATGCTGTAGAAAATACAACACCTATCACCTGACTTTAAATGACTTTAAAAAAAATTATTTAAAAAAAATATACAATTGCCCCTTCAACTCCACCAAAAGATGTGGCCTGATGGTCCATTGGCTATCACTCTGGCCATTGGTAGGGAAGGCTTCAGGGCCGAATCCTGGCGGTGGCATGAATGTTTATTGGTGGTTCGGAATCCACATTAAACTGTAGGTCCCGGTCTATTTAGCCTAAAATGTGCACAAGATGACCGTAGAGCGACTAACCCAAACCAAGCCAAACCAAAAAGATACGTTAAACTGTAGGTCTTGGTGTAATTAGCCGAAAGTGTACAATTAAAAATAGGGAAAATTCAAAATTATTAAATAATAGTGTTTTTCAACTTCAAAATTTAATATGTATAAACTTTCATCTGAGTTTAGAATTTTTTTTATCTTTAAACATGATGTTAGAATAAATGAATGATATAAAATAAATATATACTGGACTTTAAAAATACTTTATAATATTTGAACCTGAACTACAAGAGATAATTATTATTTTTTTACGATTTGTTGTGATATCATCATAATAGGTATAAAGTCATTATAAAAAATTGCGAAAATGATGTAGAAAACACATCACTTATCACTGACTTCTTACATTATTTATTTCAAAGCAAAACAAAAAACACTAATTAATTCTCCATAAAAAATTCAACAATTTTTTACTCCAACTCCACCTAAAAGACAGCTTCTGGGATTATGAAGGTATTGTATAATTTATGATATAAAATAAATATCTACTGGACTTTAGAAATACTTTAAAAAGTTTGAACCTGAACTAAAATATGACCTGAACTTGCAAGAGATAATAATTATTCTTTTTACAATTTTTGGTGAGATCATTATAATAGGTTTAAAGTCATTATAAAAACTTGCGGAAATGACGTAGAAAACACATCACTTATCACCGACTTCTTACATCATTTATTTCAAAAAAAAAAAAAAAAAAAAAAAAAAAAAAAACCCCACTAATTAATGCTTTATAAAAAAAATTACACAATTTTTTTACTTCAAGTCCACCTAAAAGCTACGTTAAATTGTAAGTCCGGGTCTAATTAGGCTAAAGTGTGCACAAAATGACTGCAAAGCAACAAACCAAGCCAAACTATCTAAAATATAGGGGAAATTCAAAATTATTAATTGATAGTGTATTACAATTTCAAAATTTAATAACTCCAAACTTTTATCAATGTTTCCAATATTATTTTTTATCTTTAAACAGATAAAAAAATAAATATATTAGAATAAATGAATGATAATAAGTAGGCATTATATAATTTGTGATGCGAAATAAATAATTGCTGGACTTTTAAAAATACTTTAAAAAGCTTGAACCTGAACTGCAAGAGATAATTATTATTATTTTTTAACGATTTGTGATGAGATCATTATAATAGTTTTAAAGTCACTATAAAAACTTGGCGGAAATGATGTAGAAAACACATCACTTATCACTGACTTTTTACATCATTTATTTCAAAGCAAAATAAAAAAAAAAATACTAATTAATTTTGCATAAAAAAATTAAAATTTTTTTACTCCAACTCCACCTAAAAGATAGTCTCCAAAAGACTATCAGCTTCCGGGATTATGGAGCTTTTAAAATATCTCAGTAACTTCCGCGAATAGAATATTTCCGGATTTGAAGAGCAGAATAATAATATTAATAATAAAAAGAAGACGAGAGCGAAAACATTTCAAAATGATGCGTGGCTCTTCAATCATCTGCAGGAGTCTTCTTCTTGAGAGGAACTTTTTCCACAAAAACTTTATCGCCCTAACGTATCTGTTTCTTTGAATAAAAAAGACACCGTCTTCAACACTGATGCCTTGTAAGTTCCTTCCTATGCGACCTGCAGGGTTAACGTAATTAGAGGTATATTAACGAGACAAACATTGGACTGGAGCCAAATGATGGGAGAAACACTAGAACTTGTCACTTGCAGCTCGCACCAGCTTTTGTCGGTTTTTGGTTGAGCGTTGGTGATTGTTTGACACAATTTGATAGTGTGTTTCTGCATTATGGATAGAGTGTTTCTGAATTATGGAGAACACTGAATAATTTGCTAAAATCTTTGTAAAATTAATCAAATCAAATTTTTATATTGATTGATGTATAAATAAAAACTATACGAATTAATTGAGTACCGATCGTTTTATTCTTTATAGGTAAAAAAGTTGTTTTTTTATTGTTAATCTATTAAAAATTCGGTTTTTGGTTTAGCGTTGGTGATTGTTTGACACAATTGGATAGTGTGTTTCTGCATTATGGATAGAGTGTTTCTGAATTATGGAGAACACTGAATAATTTGCTAAAATCTTTGTAAAATTAATCAAGTTATCAAATTTTTATATTGATTGATGTATAAATAAAAACTATACGAATTAATTGAGTACCGATCGTTTTATTCTTTATAGGTAAAAAAGTTGTTTTTTTATTGTTAATCTATTAAAGATTCGGTTTTTGGTTGAGTGTTGGTGATTGTTTGACACAATTGGATAGTGTGTTTCTGAATTATGGAGAACACTGGATAATTTCTACAATTTTTGTAAAAATTTTATATTTATTGATGTATAAATAAATAAATAATATCGAATTAATTGTGTATCGATCGTTGTATTCTTTTTAGGAAAAAATGATTTTTATTGTCAATCTACTAAAGATTCGTTTTTTGGTTTAGTGTTAATGATTGTTTGACATTGGATAGTGTGTTTCTGAATTATGGAAAACACTGAATAATTTGATAAAATCAATTTAAAATTAATCAAGTTATTAAGTTTTTACATTTATTGATATTTAAATAAAAACTATATGACTTAATTGAGTACCAATCGTTGTATTCTTTATTGTTAATCTACTAAAGACTCTGTCTTTGGTTTAGTGTTGCTGATTGACACAATTGGATAGCGTGTTTCTGAATTATGGAGAACACAGAATAATTTGCTAAAGTCTTTGTAAAATTAAGTTTTTGTATTTATTGATGTATAAATAAAAACTGTGCGAATTAATTGAGTACCAATCATTATATTCTTTATAAGAAAAAAGTTTTTTTTTATTGTTAATCTACTAAAGATTCGGTTTTTGGCATATTGTTGGTGATTGTTTGACACAATTGGATAGTGTGTTTTTGAGTTATGGTGAACTCTGAATAATTTGCAAAAATCCTTGTTAAATTGAGTTTTTTATATTTATGATATTTAAATAAAAACTATATGAATTAATTGAGTACCGATCTTTTTATGCGAAAAAAATTGGTTTTTTATTGTTAATCTACTAAAGACGCGGTATTTGCTGCAATGAATTAAATTAAGTAAGCAAAATTCAAATTTTTTTACTTTATTTCTTTCCCTATCAATAAATAGAATAATATGAAAAATATTGTGAAAATAAGTTTTGTGGTGTGTATTTGATATCTTTTTGGAATATATATTATCATGCATTGTTGACGACCACCTTCTTTTAATAAAACCTGAAGCATTTAGAGATAAATCAAACAGGAAACTTTGTTATCTGTGAAATATATATATTTTTAATACATTTAAAATAAAAATAATTAATTAAATTAAAAAAAAGTTGACAGACACATTAACTCTGAAACGAAACAGGTGCAAAATTATATGTTCATCAATTTTATTTCTCTTTTAACATCGATTATAAAACTTCTAGTAATGTTCATTTGGTTGGAAGAGAATGTAACTTATATTTGTTTCATGTAATCTAATTTCCTTAACCGATGAATACAAATTAAATGTATGGCTCTCAGCTGAAATATAAAGAACTAGTTTGAGTTTTTCCAGATGCTATTTGACAGTTTGTTTACAAGCAAATATGTACATAAATAAATCATTAGAATTAATTTCATTTGTAGGAATAAAAATGCAACCCTTTAACTAAAATAATGTCTTCGCTGTAACAAAATAATGTCTCTCTCTGAATAAATGTATCATTCATTATTTATATTCTGATTATTTTTCTATGTGTACGTTTTCATGTAATAATCTTCTTTATTATATAAATGGTAGATGACGATATGTATTTCAATTAGAAATTACTTATAAATAATATCATGGTGAGTTTGTTTTCTTCGTGACAAGTTGTATTATTTATTAAAAAACTAATAGGGAAATACGAATAAGATTATGGAATACGAATTGACCCTTCGTATCTGCTTTTGCTTAGTCTTAAAACACATTATATACTCATGTAGTATTATCCAATACAAAATGGTCAACTTTATCGTATTTATTGATTTACATTCAGCAGTGTAAACGTCATTGCTGCAATAAAAACAATTATTTTAATTAAATACGTTGCCCCTATAATAGTAACAACAGCCAAAAATCTGTGCATCGCTACCATTGCTTATATATATATATATATATATATAATATATATATATATATATATGACTCTGTGCAATGGTTTATGAGTCCACAGAGTTTTACTGATTTCTTTATACTGGAAAATGTTACCCTGGCCATATGCCATAATAAAATAATTATAGCAAATTCAGATAATATTCATAGAATAATTGTTTATTTAAAAGAACTCACAAAGTAATGGTTATATTTCTTACAACTGTAACATTGGTTTGCAATTAGTTAAATAAGTAAGAGGCAGCTTAAAATACACTACAAAATAAGTCAAAATTTAAAATAATAATAATTAAATAAAATATTAAAAATATTAGCGAATTTGCTGAAAATGTGAAAGCCTGTAAGTTTTGAAAAAGAAAAGGGAATTTATGTACCCTTTAAACAAATAATATGTTTAACTATTTTTTTTAATTTTGGAACAATAAAACAGTACACTTCCCATTAGTTGAACACCTCCAACAAAAACGCAATATTGCTTTTTTAGAAATAGGCAATTGAAATAAAGTAATGCTTTTCGAGAGGATTTACAATGGTAACTGCTTTTCATGTGGATGTTGTTTTGGGAAATTCTAACTAGAATATCCGATTGTCCATATATAATCTCTAGTGGGTCTAGTTTTTCAACACAGTGACTGCAGTTCATCTATGGAGGAATCAATTCTTCTTTCGGTAATATTAGGTCATGAATGAAGTTGCCAATAGATTTTGATAATGGTAATTGCTTTTCATGTGAATGTTGTATTGGAAAATTCCAGCTAGGACATCCGACTGTCGATATATAATCTCTAGTGGGCTTACTTGTTTTTCAAAAGTGATTGCAGTACATGGAGGAATCGATTCTCCGTTCACTATTATTAGTCCATGAATGAGGTTTCCAGTCTTGACTTGTAATTAAAAAAGTTCTGAAATGGTTGATTAGATTCAAAAGCAATTATTTATTGTAAATCATTTGGTACGATTAATTATTGATTTTTGCTGAAGGAAAAATCATAAATGAAATACAAAAGTGTAAACCCATCTCAGTTTAAAAATAATATAAATAACAAACACAAATTATAACATTACACTTTATGCTAATTATCACATAGTGGCTAAAAATAATAATTATGTACGTCTAAGCGTGTGTTTAAAAGTAAATCTATGGCAGATTTAAAAGTATTAAATTTTATGGCCCTCACGAATATCAGACCGAATCATTCGATTTATTATTACTATTTACTTTACGAAAATTGCTTTCTAATTTTAATGTGAAACACTATAAAGAGTTATTTCTTTTTTAATATTAAAGCGACGTTTCGGCTCATTTACTGCTTTCGTTAAAAAAATTAATCATCTCAGCAACTTTCGTGATAATAATCGTAATGAAAAGATGCGAGGGGCACATCAGATTAGATTGAAAAATAAAAATAAATCCAGATGTTTTAAAAGGCAAAAAAGATGTTTTTTTTAAATGCGTTTTACTTAGTATTTTTTATGGTACCATTTGAAGTAATTAATTTTCCAGTGTCATCACGAACTTAATTTGACAGCAAAATATATCTTTTTATCAAAAATTATGTCACTAGATTTTAAAAATTATGGTTTTCTAACTGAACCCGAATGCTCTTTTGCAATTAAATGAGCTTAACAACGAATTTTGGAAAGCGATGAAATTAAAAAGTAAAAATATTTCTTGAGGGTTTTATTAAAGTACAGGGACCTCTACTATTTTTCATATGTTGTTGATGGATTAAAAGTAAAGGATAATGCACTTCTTTCAGAAAAAAAACAACTGTATTAATTAGATAACTATAAAAAAATAAATGGATACATTTCTTATATAGAAGCCTTGGCGTTGTTTGGCGCTTTTTGAAAGGGCATTGGCGAAAGCAGGAAAGCCAGTTAATGAACTCAACTACTTCAGACAAATAAAGCACCGTAGTTTGTCTCACGCTCAGTTTGCTATAGGCTGTATGATATGGATAATATTTAGTACACGGGTGGCCAACAAAAATTAAATAATCTTATAGAAGACTTTTCTAATTTTATTTAAAAAAAATTCTTATAGTAGTTTTTTTCTTTATGTAACCATAACGATATGCAAGTTTTAAATTTTTGTTATTAAATATTTGTTCCTTTTTGTCATTGTGGTTGTTTGCATGTAATAAATCTAAAATATTTAGGCGATAATACTTTATTTTGGGGCATTCACATTACTCCTGTTTGCACTATTTGTAATGGAAATAAACTGAATAAGTGCCAAAACTTTTTTCATGCTTAGTTTAATAATAAAGAATAAAGTAACAGTGATTCAAAGCTAAAACAAGTAACAACTGTCAAGTAATAAGATGACAGTGAGATCATCCCTTAAATTTTTAACCATGTTATTCCACTCTTCAACTGCACTTATTTAAAAAAAATAAATGTTCCATCCAGCTTGTGTAGACATAACAGAATCTTCGACTGATACAACAGCACAAGTAAAACACACGCAGAATTCCATCCACAACACCAAGTTAACTTAACAACACTTTAAACTGAAAAGAGACTTATTTGATCTTGATGGCAGGTTTGAACAAAAAAGATAACTTCAAAAGAACTAAGAACTTCATTTTCGATTTTTAAAGAACTTTTTTAGAACTTTAAAAGATTTTTCTAATTTTGTTTAAAAAAATTCTTATAAGTAGTTTCTTTCTTTGTATAACATTAATTATATGAGAGTTTTAAATTTTTGAAATATTTGTTGATTTGTTGTCATTATTCTTCTATTGGTTTTTTGCATGTAATGAAACTGAAGATATTTTTCGATAATACTTTATTTTGGGGCATTCATATTACTCCTATTGATACTTTTTTTAATGGAAAAGAACTGGATAAGTGTAAAATCTTTTACCATATTTAATTTAATAACGAAAAATTAAGTGTCGACACAAAGCCAAAACAACAACTGTTATGTAATAAGATGACAATGAGAACATTCCTACATGTTATTCCACTCTTCAATTGTACTTATTTAAAAAAAAAATCAGCTTGCGTAGACATAATAGAATCTTCGACTGATACAGCAGCACAAGTAAAACTCACACAGAATATCATCCACAACACCAAGTTTAAAACTTATCAAATGTTCAAAACTTCCTGGTAATTTTAAAGAAACAAAAATTTTACTGCCCGTACCTATTTTGTCGTCAAATTGTCGGCTGGGTTTATTGAATAAACGGTAAAGCAAACGGTTTTTTATAGTGGAAGGAATTATAGATATAATTGTGCTTGAACCCTTTAGCAGAGGTAATTTGGAGGTTAGAGATCTTTTATAAAGCTTCATTAGTTTTTAAGAGTTAGTTAGTTAAGTTAGTTCTTAAGACTAAGTTAGATTTAGTTGCAAAGGACCATACTGGACAAGCTCACGTGAGGATTGGAAGAGATATAGCAATATAAAAAAAAGTTTGTTATCCCTGGTCATATTAGAATTTATATTTATAAGTGGATAGAGTCTTCTGACCGCATCACATTACTCCTACCCACACTATTTGTAATAAAAAATAAACTGAATAAGTCTCAAATATTATATCATGTTTAATTTAATAATAAAGAATAAAGTGACAGTGACACAAAGCCACACCAAGCAACAATAATTGTCATGTAATAAGATGACAGTGAGATCATCTCTTACGTTTTTAACCATGTTATTCAACTCTTCAATTGCACTTATTTAAAAAAAATAAAAGTTCACTCCAGCTTGTGTAGACATAATAGAATCTTCTACTGATACAACAGCACAAGTAAAAACACACAGAACACCAAGTTTAAAACTTAGCAAACGTTCCAAACTTCCTGGTAATCTTAAAGAAACAAGCTTTTTACTGCCCGTACCTATTTTGTCGTCAAATTGTCGGCTCGGTTTATTGAATAAACGGCAAAGCAAACGGTTTTTTTATAGTGCTTCTTCCAAGGGCACCCAACTAAAAAGGCTCTAGTAAAAACCTCTTGAGCGCGGACCATTTAAAATATAATTTAAAGCCTTCCAAAATGACATCGTTGGATGCAGAATTGTTATAATGACTTAACTGTTTTAAGCTTAGCGGCATTATGTGTTCCTTTTGAGCTGTGTCAGCCAGTGTAAAGAGATAATAGCGGTTTCAACTCCCTAAACATGCCAGTTTTTTTGTCAGAAATTAACTTGTAAATTCTGCTTAGTTTGAAGTTTAACCTTCACACTAACTAATTTAACAGAAGAACTTGATAAGTTAGACAGTAACATGAGTGTGATAATGTGCCATGAATATTTCTTCTTGATGAGAGACGTAACATGATGACCAGTAATTGAAATTTATGTTCTAGTTTAGCTGATTGTTAACTATGATTCATCTTGTGTATGTTTCGTAACATGTGTCTGTCTGTTCTATTAAAACATCTTAAATAGTTATTTAATTGTTTAGTTTATTTATTTTTAATTTCAAATTTTTTGGCAATGTTATTCCTTTAATAAGATTAAATCTATAAATATGAGGTTTAGGGTTCATTTTTTAATTGTGATTTCTTTTCTATACTATTTTTGCAACTGAAGAAATATTTTAGCAAAATACCAGGAAAAATTAATAATACAATGTAAAAAAAATTTAAATTTGATAAAGTTAGTTTTATATTCTAATTTATAAGTTAATAAATTTAGAGATAATGCTAAATTTACATGTAAAACTCACCAATCCCCATCAAATTTTCTTTTTATTAATTTTTACCCATTTTATTTTTACCCTTTAATTTTGAATGTAAAGAATGTAATAAAGTAATAGACGTTGTAATATTAATGTTGCATATTTTAATGATATTATTTACAGTTCTATGAGTGCCTCAATGGCCGAATGTCTAGCGATCTGGCGCTTACCCACAGGCTTCGTGTTCCAGTCCGGCG